>OX463853.1:28062097-28539457 GCA_949825065.1 Odontocerum albicorne | reverse complement strand
GATAAATTATATTTTCTTCTTTATTTTGTCTTCCTCGCCTTTTATTTAGTTTTTATAAAATTCCATTCTTTTAATTCACATTTTTTTGTCAAGTAATTAAAAATTTTTATTTAACACTGAAAAAATAAACAATTAATGCAAACTTACAGCAAAAAAAAAATAATCACCCATCGAATTTTGACAAAAAAATATATCTACTATGCCATTAAAAATGTAGGTTTTAATTTTTTTACTGAACAAAACTACCCATTTCTTGAGAATATCTTAATGAATTGAAAAAATATTTCAATATGTTGAGAAAATATTTTGGCTTTTTTGTGGTAAACATTAAAAGATATTGTTCGGATTGAAGATTTTTAAAATATTTTACTGAGCTTCCTTTAGAGAGTAGACAATATTGTATAGAAAATTATAATTGTAGAAAGCTTTAAAGCTTCACCAAGGAATTAAAAAATGGATTTTTTATTATATTAACACGTTCAACGAAATAAATAACATTTTATTTTAAATTTTTTCACATGTTAGCAAAAAACACTTTGTAATATTTTCATGTTATGAAGTTTAGATTTTGATAATAAATGTTATCTATAATAACAAAAATCTTTCAATTTCATCCCTTATTTATTGCTTAAAAGTCCATATAAAAAAATCATATAAAGAAAAGAGTCTGTTATGTTTTGAGATGTGCCATAGACACATAATTGATGCCTTTGAGATATGGTGCTGGAGATAACTTGCACATTCCATGGACTGCCAGAAAAACCAATCAATTGATCATTGACGTGCTCAGAGATGGAACACGTCTATCTGTGTTGTGTGCGAAAATAATTTTATGACACTTTGGATACATAGCGTGAGGGGTGAATAACATCCTTTTGCCGTAAATTCTGACAAAAGAAGCAATGGCCTAGCACCCATCCAATGGAGTGATCAGGAATGAAAAAGGCAACATTTTAGGAAGCGCTACATAGGGTAAGACATTGCTAGTGCTGAGGAAAATGAATAATGATCATGGAGATCATAGTCCTAAGAATTAAGGGAAAGACCAAAAAGAAGATGGCATTTGATGAACACATGATTGAACACTTATTTGATAGATAAATATAAACACGCTGTATAACAATTTTTTTATTTTATTTAACACGTCATTCCTTGAAAAGAACAACTAGCCAAACCCTATTTTTTCATAAGTAAACATTATAGCACAAATGAGAGATAATAAGCAAGTTAAGGAATTTTGCTTTTTGGGTAGTATTTTTTCAGATGATGGAAGAGTTATGAGGATTATTGAGGGATGAGCAGCAATAGGAAACAAATCCAAAAGTATTTTAGTATCAACTTTGATGTATGGGGGTGAAACATAGATGTGGAAAAAGACTAAGGATCCGAATAAGTGCTGTAGAAATGCAAACACCGAGAAGAATACATAGGGTGACAATGTATGACAAAATATGGAATGAATTGTTAGAGATCAATGTGAACTTAAAGCTGATGATGATGAAGAAGATTATTATGATGAAGAAGAGCACTTTGAGATGATTTGGGCATGTAAAACAAATGAATAGAAAGGAAAATATGGTTGGATCATGTGAAAGATATTTTGAAAGAAGGAAATGTAAAATGTTAGAGAAATCATAGGAGTTGTCTGAGAAGGCGTATGGCGCAGAGGAGACGAAACATGTCTTTGAAAGTCTGGCGGTCTGTCCTCTCTGCCTTCGCCAAGAGGAAATGGCGTAATGTTATGTATGTATGTAAAGATCATTAGTCAAATAATTATTTATCGTACGAGTTCCAACCATTCAGCAGATTAAAAAAATACATTCCATTACACGTGTATGTGAAATATTAGTTTTTTTTTATATATCAAATTTCTACAGTTTTTCTTCGTTTTCATTAAAATTTTATTTCCTTGAAATCTAGTTTTAATATTGAGCAGAAAATAAATTGATTTGCTTCTCAAAATGGTTTGAGGAAAAGTTTGGAATATGAGTAACTCATTATCACGATAAAAAACTTCTCCAAAAATATAATAGATGGCAGTATAAACGTGAATTCACATAAGTTATTTTATACACTAATAAGTATATGTTTTTATAGTGTTGTTTCGTTATTTAATATCATTTCAAGGGCAAACTTATTTTGAATCTATAAATCTGACTTACAAGTGTTGGTAAAACCCATTGATAGCTTCTGTGAATCATGATGGTGCAAAATCATATTAATGGGTACCATTGCGCCTTTGTCTGTCAGAGTGGGCACAGATGATAGTGCACCAAGAAATTGTATTGTAACAAACCTATATATTTTGTCTTCAGTGCATCCATAAAGCATTATTTAATTCTACTTAGAGTATTTGTCTCTGTCTAACAAACAGTTAATTTTGATATCCTCTTTTCTAACTTGTACATACAAAAAGCATAAATTTATTCTTCCATTATCACTCATTTTTATTATATAAACATCCATGATAGGATTAGTTTAAAAATTGTTTCTTTTAAACTTTTTCAGCTTTGTGACATGTCTATGTTATGATTTTTACACTTTGGTGTGACTTCAGCAAAGAAGTTATTTTTTTAAAAGTAATTGTTTATGTGTCATATAAATGACCTGTATAAAATATATACGTTTGAGTCTTTCTTGATAAATCTTCCCATCAACAGATTTGGTCAAAACAAAAGTAGATAAAAAAATCTTACCGATCCCATGAGCATCACAAATAGATGACTTACCTGAAAAAAAATTGATGTATTATATAAGGAATATTTATTTGGATAATTTGTAAATTAAGTAAGCATAAAATATAACAAACTATTATGTTGAAATCCCAAACGATAAGTTGGGCCAAGGTCTGTTGTTGGAAGTTATGAATCTTAGAATCTTATAAGACAGAAAAAAAAATAATATGACAATGTTATTATTATAGGAGTATAAAGGGTCTTTCAAATTGAGCGGTTTTTTTAATTCTATTTTATTTAATTCTTGAATAAAACACACAATTTGCTTTGTTTTCAAATTTTTTTTATTGGTCATTGAAGTATAATGTATGAAATATAAACAATATCCACCAAATGACCACTTTTTGCAGCTCCACAGAAGTCCACTCTTTTGTCAAAATTTTCGATGACATTTTGGCATAATTGCGGTTCTAACTCACCAATAACGCGAATAATTTCGTCCTTCAGCTCAGGAATTGATTGGAGGTCATTTTTATAGACCTGGCTTTTTACGTAACAGTCAACGGTGTCAGATCACATGATCTTGGTGGCCAATCAACATCACTGTTTCCGGAAATTACAATACTTAAAATAATTCAACAATTTGAACGCGTTGTTGTATTGTATACGACTCCATTTTTATAAATGTCATACATTACACTTTTAAAATGTCACAAGACCCAGGCAAGCTTGCGACGCCATCTGTGTTTTATCCAAGAATTAAAAAAAACCGCTCAATTTGAAAGACCCTTTACTTACTTTTTTATGTATTGTTTATTCTTTTATTGTGATTGTACATTTTCATTTGTTTTTTATGTAATGTTTAAATTTTTGTAATTGTTTTCTTTTCTTGTGAATAAAGCACTCATTACTTATTTTGTTCAAAATATTGATATGAGGTACGGGTACATTGTACAGTAAATAAATAGTAAGTAGGATTCATCAGTTCCCTTCAATAATTTTTAAGACACGTACATATTATCACCCTTGCGGGGTAGGCATGTATAACACTTTTTTTTTCTATTGATTTTTTTCTATCGAAACACGCAACTTTCACCTTCTCCACATTCATACATCTCGTCATGTACAATCTTTTATAACTCATATTTCTTACTTTACCTTCTTTAAAATCAGTAATGTTACATGATTCATTCTTGATTTTTCATTCCTTTTCAACATCCATTAATTTTTCCTTTTATTTGATATATCATTTTTATTGTTGTTATTTAAATTGTTCATGAATTTTGTATGTATTAAAAATTATCTGAATAAATTTTGCAACCGTGTAACTTTCTTTGTTTACTTTTAACTGGTTGGTTTGAATAGATTGCTACCTTGCAACAATACCATCAGATTGTTTTACAATGAAGTGTTAAATATTTTGAAAGAAGGCAACGAGAAATCATACGATTTGTATGTCATCGCCTTCGTTGCTAGGCCTCGTAGTCGAGGATCCCCTTGCTATTCCAACGTCAAGTCAGTTGGAAAGCGAAACTGTGCCGTTAATTTTGTTTTGAATGAGTGTGCCGTTGAACACCAGCAATCTCACCGACCACACCGCTGTACTGGATTCGATGGTAAACCGAAGTGAGACGATCGGAATACACCGGCATGTTTTTCTCTTTTTTCCCTTTTTTTGAAAGAATAAACATGACCGAGGTCATAATTATCCTTATACCCCCAAATACTAGACGGAAAAAATGCATGTGTTATTCGAGGGGAGTAGCAAAATACGGGGTTCGAACCGGTAACCTTCCGCACGGAAGTCCAGTCTGTTACCGCACGGTAATACACCTCGACGAGTTGTGTGAGGTGTATGAATGTAGGAGAGGCGAAGAAAGTGTCGAGATACGAAAGTCTGGTGCTCTGTCCTCCTTGCCTACCCCAACAAGGAATTCGTGTGATAGTACGAGTATATATGTTAAATAAATGTGGATTTGGTTATTCTCGCATATATAGTACATATCCTTAACACACCTGACTTTTCAGACTTGGATGTTACTAGATTGATTCCCGTTGGTGCCCATTTTAAAAAAAATATATATAATAGTCAGGTTTTCTCTTTAAGCTTCTTGAACATCGTTCTGGTTGATTGGAAGAGATTGCCATATGGCAATTAATCCAATAGATTGAATTGTCATGTGGCAATCTCTTCTCTTGAAATTCACCCTAAAGTTTTTTTCAAGGTAGCTTAAACTGTCTCGCGATCCTAGAAGCACTAAGTTTATACGTACCTAATAAATATATCCGTGCAAGGAATCACCCTCTGTTCTACATACCAGCTTACAGAACAAATATCATGGCTCAACACTCAGTTACGCGCGGTATAGAGATATTGAACCAACTGAATGACACTGTGGATCTTGGCACTGCCTAGCAATACGAGGGTTGCTACTTAAGTTTTGAGATATAGCAACACCAGTGTAGATACGTCAAATCTGACATCAACATCGTAAAGTTTGACGTTTTTAATGGTATACGTGCTCAGAAAGTTTTGTCATACGAGTGCTATTTGTGTTGTTTACAGTGACTTGAAAAATTAATCTTGGCCAAAAATGGAATTAAATCGTGCATTTAATTCCATTTTTTTGCGATGATTTTTTTTTTGCAACATTTTCGTGCGATGATTTTTTATAATTTTCGACGTGGACTAACTCAACAACAGTGTGCCGATTAACTAGCTTCGACTTTTGGTGATGAAGCACCATCCCGGGCCACTGTGTTTTGCTGGTTTTCCGAATTCAATCGTGGTCGTAATTCGCTCCAGGACGAATTTCGTGGAGATCGTCCAAAATCGCTTGTTGTGCCAGAAAACATCGATGCTGTGCGTGAACTGATATTGCAAGATCGTCATGTGACTTATCGTGAGATTGAGGCATATTTAGGCTTTAGTTCCACTCGCATACATTCAATATTGCATGAACATTTGGCCGTCAAAATGATTTGTTCGCGTTGGATACCGCATAATTTGACAATCGCTCAAAAAGGCTCGTGTCGATTGGTCCAAAGAAATTTTGAAAAAATCGATCGCGGTGCTTCAAAAGACGTCTATAAAATCGTGACAGGCAACGAATTATGGATCTATGCATATGAGCCAGTAACTAAACAGCAGTCGACTGTATGGGTCTTTCAAGACGAGACAAATCCAACAAAAGTTGTTCGCGTACGAAGTACTTCGAAGCAAATGGTGGCTTGTTTCTTCGGTATAAA
Organism: Odontocerum albicorne; assembly: GCA_949825065.1. Classification (NCBI taxonomy): domain Eukaryota; kingdom Metazoa; phylum Arthropoda; class Insecta; order Trichoptera; family Odontoceridae; genus Odontocerum; species Odontocerum albicorne. Next base: position 28,533,533 of record OX463853.1, on the reverse strand, counting down.
TGGTCATGTCGCAACAGTGCCTTTAGTGGAACGTTGTACGGTCAATTCTGAATGGTACACCACCATTTGTTTGCCAGAAGTGTTCAGAGAAATCAGAAAAACCAACCGCCGAAGATGGATCACTCTCCATCACGACAATGCGAGCTCTCACACATCGGCTCAAACAAGTGACTTTTTGAGAACTCAAAACATCGAATTGATGGGTCATCCGCCGTACAGCCCTGATTTGGCACCCAATGACTTCTTTTTATTCCCGAACATCAAAAATAAATTGCGAGGTCAACGTTTTTCGACGCCTGAAAAAGCGGTTGATGCGTTCAAAACGCATGTTTTGAAGTTACCTCATTCGGAGTGGAAAAAGTGCTTCGAAAATTGGTTCAAACGCATGCAAAAGTGGAGAGTATTTTTAAAAACAATATAGCCATTTTCGATGATAAATATTTGTTATTACTTGTCTGTCTCAAAACTTATGAAGCAACCTTCGTATGAGAAGAATCCTGGCTGATATTCTTCCTAACGAATAAGCTAACTCTTAAAGCAGCCCCTCATTGTGTAACAGGAGAAATCCGTGTAAAATGGATAAAAAAATTATGTATACAATGAAAGCGACATACGATACAATACATTACGATAAGGCTTTTATTAACTGCAAACTGACACACCGAAATTAAAATAACTTCAACTCCTCCAATAACTAGTCTATAAACTTTGTGGTTAAATGAAATATCCGGTATATTGTCTGTTAAGAACAATACTTCGAAGGTTCGTTATTTTCACGGTGTATGATTCTCGCTGAAGATATCTTAACGAAGAAATGTCGCAACAGTCGATCGTCTTCGGTTGTGACATTCCAAAACAATGTCTCGATTTTATGCAATCGGTCTGTGTCGATTATTTTTCTATAGATATATCATATAAAATATCTTCACTCTCTACTACTTCCATTACGTCATCGTTATTGCTGGGCCTCGTAGTCGAGGATCCCCTCGCAATTGCATCGTTAATTAAGTTGGAAAGAGAAATTAATGAAGAAATACTATCAAAACCAATATTTAGTGCAAATATGAGTGGATGGCGTGGCAGAGGAAGACCAAGGAAGGAAGGGTATTGAGATAGGAAAATCTGACATTCTGTCCTCTCTGCCTACCCCGAAAAGGAAATGGCGTGATGGTATGTATTTAATTCAGGAATGAACGTGTATTAAGAAGACTCGATCACTCCACTTTTAATACTTAGGAAGATAACACATTGTTCTCGCCCTATCATTCGCATCAATCAGGTGCTGCCCAGAGTATATAGTCCTCATGTTCGCCCTGATAAACTAGCACGTGTTATGAGTCATGTATAATATCATAATCACATTCAGTGTTACTCTCGTTAAAAACACCCGATTTTGCATGTTTACCTCGCATTTAGCCACCCTCGGAATCTATTCAGTGCTCTCTAAGCAGGCCAAGGATTGTTGGTTTCCATGTACCAATTATTCTTAGAGCTCCATAAGTTGTTATAGGAGTTTTTTTCTCTCCACTTCAGAAAACGTGCTTTATCCGGATAAATCGTCAGTTTTTGCGCTCTTTTTATGAAACTATTCCTGGATTTCAATCTCGATATTGCTGGCTGGTGACCATATAAAAGGTTTCATGGATCCTGGACAGGTTTTGTTCTTTCTTTATTAACTGCAATACTTCTACAGATCTCAGGTGAGGCGATACCGATCAATTCGTATATTGTCTCCACTGCTGATACTTTTAAGCATCCTGTTATTATCTTCCCGGTTTCCTTCACTGTGACATCAACCTGTCTGAGCCACTTCAAACTGGAGCTGTATATTTCGCTGATGTCCAACAAAATACAAGAGTTGACACTTTTAACGTGTGTGAATTTATTAAATATTGGAAAACAAGATGGAATAATGTACAAAATAATGTAGTTGTAAAACAAGACGGAATATGTTAATGTACAAAATAATGTAGTTGCAAAACAAGACGGAATAATGTACAAAATAATGTAGTTGTAAAACAAGACGGAATATGTTAATGTACAAAATAATGTAGTTACAAAACAAGACGGAATAATGTATAAAATAATGTAGTTGGAAAACAAGACGGGATAATGTACAAAATAATGTAGTTGTAAAACAAGACGGAGTATGTATTCATATTCCCAGGAAAACAGAATCGGAAAAATATACCACGTCACTCACTAAATTAAGGTGTAATTTTTAAGTCTGTTGAAAATACGACAACAAAGGTGCGAATCGAAAGATAGAATAGTAGGGGTCTGTTTCCTAAACCTGATGGCATATCATGGACTGAAAGAAAAAATAAAATAATTAATATTTCCTTAGTACATAAAATAGTTTAACAGTAGAAAGCACAATATTTCCAGTCCATTGGATACACCTGCAGTGAATCTAGTACTTTTTATTGTTTTACTGTTATTGTCTGATGCCGTTGAGAGCAGATGATGCGCTGAGGTCAAAGATGGATTTACTAAAGGTCATCAATGGTCCCATTTTCAATAGAAGACGCCTACATTACCCAAGAGAAACCTAAAAGCGTTGAAAAGGTCAAAGCGTGTATTTGGAAAAGAACTATAATTTTGATAAAGTAACGTTGCAACATGTTTTGTGAGAAAACTCGACCAAAATAAACCATCTCCCTTAGGATATATTAATTTGGAACCAGTTACCGCATTTGGAACCGGCTACCGCAAGACTCGAACCTTTGTTGGCTTGCTCTTAACAGCGGACAGTAAAATGTAGCATATCATTATAATTAAACAATGGTCAAAAAACCCTCACAAACACGTACTTAGTACGTTAGAATATAAAACTTGAAAAAATATTATATCTCATTTCACTAACGAAATATGTTTTTTCCTCTTTTTTTGTTCATTCCTATCTTCCTTCTCCTGCTCCAGTCTTTGATAACATTTGCAAATATTTTGATAAACTTTTTTTTGGTTGATGGAAGAGATTGTCATATGGCAATAAACTCGCCATTTATATTCATATATACATACCATCACGCCATTTCCCTGTCGGGGTAGGCAAAGAGGTCAGAGCGCAAGACCTGCCTATGTTGACACAAATTCTTTGTTTTTAATGCATACATACAACTTCTACGATTTTTGACTTTCTATGTTTTCTCTTTTAAAATATCATTCACTTGAAACATATAGTACTTTTTTTGGTCCTCCTCTACCACACCTTCCACTCACGGATAATTTACAATTAATTAATAGTTCATTAATTTTCCAAGTCCTTTTGATAGTTTCGCTCAAAAATAACATATATTTTCTTCGCCATAATCTCGAGATATATATGGCATTTTAGAATATGTTTAGATAATATATATACATACTATATTATAATGCTATCAATAAACCTATATTTATTTATTTAAAGATTCGTTTCAATTATCATTGTATTGAAAAAAACATTATTCCCAATGTCTTTTTAGTTTTAATTTATTAATCTTTATCCTGCATGTCTGGAAATCACACATTTTACAAAATCACAGACCCGATTCTCGTAATTTATTATAAAAATTCACATACTATACATTTTACTTTAAAGGCAACCGCTATGCAGTGTTTATATTTGATTAAATTGGTCAACTGTCTATTATTGTCATAATCACAATTACGCTATGACCCTATTCGGGTAGACAGAGAGAACAGATCTTAAATTAATTCGATCCTGGCACACATTTTTCATTTCTACCACGTCCATACAACTCGTCATAAATACTCTCCTATTATAAAAGCTTTAACTCTTTCATAATTTGATTAATTTGATCGTACCACAAACCTAGACAATTTTGCCTGAAGAGAGTCTCGAAGTAGAAGGTAGAAACATGTGTCGAGGGAAATAATGTAATTTTTATTTTATTTTATTACAATGTACGATCCTTTACCGGCCATTAAAAAAAGGTTACAACAGTAATACTCAAATTAGAATTTTGAGTGCGCATAAATATAAATTCAACTTGTCACAAAAATTATAAACAATTACATGAATCATATACAAAAAAATATCAGAAAGCAGTACACACATACATACCACCCACACCACATAAAATACAAACTTGAGATTACGAGTAATTACGACCCCAAACGGACGAAAACCATCACTTGCATTCTCACGGGAGGGATGATTTGAAAACAAAGGGTAAAAAATAGAAAACAAATAATGATTAATATATAACAAATAATGATTCAGAACAAATATGTGACTATGCCGAGATTTGTTCTTGAATAAGTAAACATTTACTTTTGTAGTATTGCGGGCTTAGACTTTACAGGACCGAACTAAGTGAAACCTTTAATATTGATAATACTCGTAAAATGTTGATCACTTGTATGCCACTGCTTCGTTATGAAACATCACATGAAAAACACTTAATTTTTTTATTACGAAAGGAAGCTTACAAGTGTCATTATCACCATCATGCATTGTCCTTCTTGGGGTAGGCAAAAAAACTAATTTCCACTTTATTGTATCCTGGTACAAATTTTTCACTTCTGCTACGCCCAAACGCCTCGTTACGCACACTTTTCTATTAAAAACTATTTCCACTCTTCCCTATTTCTGAATTTGGTTAATTTCGTAGTGCCACTTTTCTATACGTCCTCTCAAAATGTATAGTACTTTCTTTACTACTCGTATACACTATTTTAGTAAATGTTTCGTTATTCATTTCTTCTACACCTTAATACTTATATTTTCTTCAGTACTGTATCTACTTTTAATTTTTATTCTTTCCTAATGCATTATTTCTTATTCCTTGTCTGTCATACATAGTTTTTCGAGACATTTTATCGAAGCACTTCTCCGAAGAGTAGAGGAACTTTAGAAGAGATAACAATACAGATGCAAGCTTATGGAGAAGACCAGACATATGTTTGTTGACGAAATACTGCAGAAAATTGATTAAGATTATCCCTAATTTAATATCTTCGTCTTAGGATTTCCTCTATAAATATTGTGCTCTTACTAAAGCGCAACAGTTTGCATACAATAAATCAATACATGCATAGGAGCCAGTCCATCCACAGGAAGCTTTATCCTCGATAACGAAGGATTGTCTGTAACCATTTTCAGGAATAAAAATGATAAAGATGGTGAGCGTTGCCTGGGTTCTTTTCTGCCAAGAAATCCATGATTGATAGAAAAAGTCTTTTCAAAGTCAATTTGATGATTTACTAGTTTGAATCTAAGTGCTATATGACGAGAGTTAATTTTTATAAAAACAACTCTTCGTAACGACTTAGTAAGAGGTCTGCATTCCAAACCGCGGGTTGCGAGTTCGATTCCCGGTGAAATCCAGATTTTTTTTAATATTCCAGTCTCGTTTTCACTCGAGGTCTCTTTAAAATCTTTCTAGTTCATTGGAAAAGATTGCCACATGATAATAACCCTTCCAGGTTGAACTTGTAAACAATGAAAGTGTAATAAAATCCTTTTTATCACAAGAGTTTCATTACCATTTAACGTGTAACTCATAACTGACTCCTCTCCACCCATTCCTGCACTCCACGGCTCAAAGGGTAGTCCAGTTGCGTCATGGTCAGTCCAACGCATTGGGATTCATAACAAGAGTTTAGATGAAATAAATTAAGAGAGGGCGCAGCACTAAAACTCGGCACTGGCGACAAGATGTATATTTATAGAAGCAAGTAGAGCCGAAGCTGATGAAGAAGTTTGCTCTAGCACCGGGGGGGGGGGGGGGGGGGAAACAAAGCTTGTGAAAGCAAAGCCTTGTCGTGAGAGCAAACATGGAAGGAGGTTACTGGAGTCAAAAATAAGAGAAGCGGGACCTCGAGGTGCGAGAATGTAATACACAATATGTAATAAAGCCAAAATACGAGTATATTGTTGTAATTTAATTATTATATTTTGAAAAGTAACACATCGATCAATAATTCCCTGGACTAACTACTAAAACAACCTTTGTTTGCCAAAATTTTTCTTTATTCATCAACATAGTCTCCTTCAAGAGCGATACATTCATTCCAACGCTTTCCTAACTTTTCTATGCCAGCCGTGTAGAACGATTTATCTTTGGTTTCAAAATAGGCGTTAGTTTCGGCAATCACTTCTTCATTGGAGCCAAATCTCTTTCCCTGGAGCATTTTTTTGAGGTTATGGATTTGTTATTAGAGACGCCATCTGTTGGTTAGTCCCGGGACTTATTGATCGATGTGTTACATACATACCATCACGCCATTTCCTTACTAAGAAAGGCAAAGGGAATAGAGTACCATCATTTCCTATCTCCACACACCCTTCGCCTATTCTAAATCCATACATACACCTTTTGATGCAACTCATATGATTCACCTGAATTTTTAAGTGTACTGCTTTCAAAATATTTTTCACTTGATCCAACCATGTTTTGTTTGGTCTTGTTTTACCACGCCTTCCACTAATATTTGAACTATATATTTGTTTTGTTATTTTTTCTTCATTCATTGGTTTTAAATACCCTGACCATCATTTAGAAAAGTGTACGTATTAAATGTACCTAACCAAATAAAAAATATCAAAAAATAAATACAAAATATATATAGTTTTATAAATCTTTATTTTTTTGAGTTAAGATATAACCAACGCCTTAAAATACTATTGATGTACAACTAATATACAATCAAGTTGGGCCCTTTTTTGGTAGGAAGACAGGACAGATATACTCTCCTTTTTGGTAGGAAGACAGGACAGATATACTCTCCTTTTTGGTAGGAAGACAGGACAGATATACTCTCCTTTTTGGTAGGAAGACAGGATAGATATACTCTCCTTTTTGGTAGGAAGACAGGACAGATATACTCTCCTTTTTCTCTATGTACACTGATAATGCATCGCCTTCATACATTTGCTCATCTCTTTTTTATTTTCATTCCCTCAGTTTGTTTCTATCTTCTTCGACTAACAAAACAAAAATGTGTATGTGTGAGTTAAAGGCGTGAAGACGAATACAAAGAAAAGTATGGTTGGATCAAGTAAATTATATTTTGAGAGATGAAAAGTAAGAAGTAAGAGAAATCGTAGGAGCTGCATGAGAAGGTATTTGGATCTGAAAGAGGCGAAATATGTGTCGAGATAGAAGAGTCTGGCGCTCTGTTCTCTCTGCTTACTCCAATAGGGAAACGGCTTGATGGCATGTATATATCTCCCATATTTTAGATATTACGAGTAGACTTTTATTGTTGTATATTTTATTTCCATAATTCATTAGTAGTAGAAAAAGTGTTAATAGACGCTTAAACTCTGTGATTTTGTTTTGATATCGATTTTTCTAAATCATGGATAATTAATTCCGTTATGGTAGTTTTGTAAGCTATAAAATAAAAAAATTAACTATCATATAAAGAATATCGGGTTTAATTTGATAAGAAATATAGGGAGAAACAAACCCATTTTTTTTAATTTTTAAAATAATTTTTTGTACATTTGTACCGGGTGTCGCAAAAAAATGTATCCACACTTTAATAGCTGGTAACTTGCTGAATTTTTGTTTATTTAAGATTTAACCGTTGAGAAATAATGGCTGAAACCAGACTAAGTTTTGAACAAAGAAAGTTAATTTTGAAGTGCTACTGGAAGTACGAAAACGCGGCAGTAGACTTGTTCTTTTGGGGATTTCTCAAGAATAAAGTTTATGCTAAAATAAATTGAAACCATTGATGAATTACGAGTAGCCATTGAAAGAGAATGTGCCCAAATACCAAAATGAAATGATTCTCGATGTTTGTAATTCCGTTGCTTCGCGTTGCCAGCAATGTCTAGACCAGAATGATCATCCGTTTGAAAGCAGGCGCTAAGTATAAAAAAATACATTTATGTAGTTTATTGTGAACGTTGAAAGGGAACTTTATGCTAACAAATACAGACTTTATAATCATTAAAATTGTGGATACTTTTTTTGTGACAACCTGTATAATGATCAAGGTGTTATTTTTCGGTTGCTATACTGCCATATCTTTTTTGTTAAACTTTCTTTGTTATATTTTGATCTCTGTAAAATTATGGCTTGTGATGCATTACACAATTTTGCAAGCTGACTGGAATAAATTGATTATTATTATTATGTAGAAAACTAGGAATAAAAAATATCTTACCCAAATTTGATACAAAATCAATGTCATTTTATAGTCAAGTCTTCATAAATTTTATTATAATTAAGATACCGCATTTAAACGCTTGAAGTCCGATAAAAAAAAGTCATTATTGAAAGCACGATCATCTTGAAATACAATTTTTTTTTTATATAAAACAATTTTTTTATTAAAGAATATAAATATTTATTTCTTAAATGCAACACTCGCTAAAGTTTGAATGAAAGAAATTCAATATAATTTATAGTTTTATTTGTCTTTTTTTCATTTTAAGCACTGAATTAAAAAATATATAATATATTATCAAATAAAATTAATGTAACGAACGATTCACATTTTGCGCACGTGAAAAAATCGGCACACAATTTAAAATTACTATTATTTTCATACTCATTTTTGCAAGACTCGCAAAAATATGTATTTTAAATGATAAATCATCGTCTCGTAGACGGATTCACCACGAAAAACAGGTGCAGTCAATTTGAAACCAAGCTCGGTAACAACACGATAAATTAACGCATTTATCTTTGGAACGTTGAACAAATCATATAATTGAACGAATTTTAACTCGAATCAAAAGGTCAAAGACACAGAATCACAATCAAAGTTAAATCCCCGTTAGAAAAGAAATTTTACTAAAATTGAGAATTCCGTTTCATTTTGGGACAAAGTTCTGATTATCACCATAACAATATCATGGAAACGTGCACACTGAAGAAAAATAAAAGAGATATGCTGGATGTTTTCGAGATGAGGTGTTGGGGCCTGAATACTTTTTTTTGACGGCAAGATGCACTTATATGTCTATGCTTCCGGATCTGAGGTCAGAGAAAGGCTGTCAACGACATGCAGGAAGAGAATACTACCGTACTTCGGAAATGTTAGAAAATATGAAGACAGTTCGGATAATCTGGTAGTGATTCGAAGGGTTGAGGGACGGTGAGCAAGAAAACAGCTTCCAGCAAGGTGGATAGATCAAATTAAAGTAATGGCTAGTTCTTCATTGAGTGCTGCACTCATCACGGCTCAGGACCGGGAGGAGTGGAGATGAATCATCCACTCCGTTCCGTATCACCAAGGACCACGATGCTTTGACATGAGCGACATGAGAAAGAAGAAGAGTTGGGACCCAGATTTAGTACGTAGCTCTTGTTCTATGACTTCGATCTAACGTATTCATGAGAAGATGATTAGTATTATAAAATATACAAACTCCTCGCTCTCCGCTGTCAAAGAGCCACTTTCTTACATATTTACTTTTAATTTTACTATAATTTTTATGTGAAAAGTATTATGAGCACTCCGAAATAAGTACCACGCAACTGGTCACACAATCAAATGGGCGCTTGGTATCTGCTTCTTTCGACATTCACACTTCCCGCCAAAATTGACCGTTCAAGGTTGTCTTCCTCTTCGCGCTATGTCTCCAAGGAATCGTAAGATTTCTCTTGTATACAGCACAGAGAGCGTCTCAACTCCGAGCTCTTCAATAACCGATCGATTGGTTCTTTTGGCAGTCCATGGAATGCACAAGAGCCGTCTTCAACATCACATCTCAAAGGCATCAATGTTTTGTTTGTTGCGTGCCTTGAGTCTTCATGTTTCTGCACCATATATAAAAATGAGGGTTTGAACAGATCTGGTTTTGGTTTTTCTTAGTATATTTCAATCCCTTTTTATTACCTGCAGGCGACTCACCGCTTCCTTGACCATTTGGATTCTGCGCATTATCACTCATTTTTCAGCCATTTTTCTCTCAGCGATCAAGGAGCCCAGGTAAACAAATTCATGTACATTGTAAAAAAATGTAAGGATATGAACGTGGTGGCTGCAGCCATTAGATAAGGTATTTTTCCGCATTTATATATGTTTAGAAAAACCTGTTTACCAAAGGAAAACGAACTTACCAAAGGAAAACGAACTACAAAGAAACCTTTGGAGATCTTTTGATGTATGATAGTAACACACTTGGCTTTAAACGTTGTGTAGTATTGTGTGTAGTGTTCATACATTTTTTGATAAGACCTCCCAGAAACGGTTGTCTTCAAGTGCTTTCTAAAGTTGCACATGCCATACATATGTTATCTCTAACACTTAGAGACAAAATATTCCACGCTACAGTCCATCAAAATACCCTTCCCTATTGGATCGATTAGGAACAATTAATATATTCCATCAAAACGAAATCGACCTCAAAGTTCTATTCCTCTCTAGATAAATATCTCTCAGACACAAATTCGAAACATACAATGGAGACATCCCATTTCGGGACATTAATACAAAGAAAGAATGTTTCAAATGAATCCGTTCGCGACATTTGAGTAGATGGAGACTTTCGAAGTGGACTAATATGACACTTAAAGTAAACCATTCCATTCCACGCCACAGGAACAGCGATGACAAAATGAGTAAAATTATAAAATTAAAGAAATGGGATTATTTCAAAATTAATTCAATAAAATATTGTTTATTTGACTTTGAAAGGGGAAAATAGTTTTTATTATTGTTTGATTGCTATTATTTGCTTTACAATAATAATTACTGTAATTATATACGTTATTATCTAATTATAATAAATCTAGGTCTATGTAGACATTTTAAAGAATAAACCATAAACGATTTAACGATATCGTAAAATTTATTTGTTTGGAGAAATAATTAACCTTTAGTACAAAAAAAAACATTTCTTTACATTTTATTCGTCAAAACAGCTGGTAAATTAACATTAACGACTTTCGTCGCCTACTTTCAAGTTCAAATAAACATTACCCAGCATCTATGAGAAATAGACCATAGATTATTTTGTGAAAAATAAAATCATCGGTATCTTCAAACGGTGCAATAGTCAAATTAAGGTCCCACGAATCGATTGCTTCAGATTAACAGTGACTGACTTAGAAACTAGTAATACGAAAAAATGCTTGAAGTTCAGGAATATTGGTGTTTTGAATCATAAATTAAAGAAAACGAAGAATTAAATTTATAATTAAAACACGGTGCAATATATTATAATTGGTTGGATCTGGATAAATAGGAAATATCGTACTATGAAACCGTGGAGTTCTGTCTCCTCTACCTACCTCGATCGAAAAATTACATGACGAAATTTTATTCAATAATTTTATTTCAACGGTCTAATAATGGTACAACGGTCAGACTATTTGATACATAAGACTAAAAAAAACAACAAGAAATAAAATTTAACATTGACATGACATGGAAGCAGTGTTATACAATAGAAAAAAAAATTAGTATAAGACAGGAAGAACAACTTTTTCACCTTATTCCTATAAGTAGTTAAATTCACGTGAAAATCCATACAATGTCAACATTGACCAATGTGCAGTTTTGCCACGCAAGAGTTGTGCAATCACTTCACTATGGAACAAAATATTTCGCCAAGTGGGCCTACAAATAACGTGTAACATGACAAGCTGAGTTAGTTCTGGACTGTTGAAATACGACATGACAATCTTAAATAATATTGTAAGGTCAAACATTTTTCTTCTATCTGTATGTATAAGAAAGAGATAATGAGCATTTGGTTTGTTTTAATGATGAAGATTATCGTTATTTTCGAGTCTAGGATCTTAAGTAGCAAAACGAGTATGTTGGTCATATTGCAAGAATAAAGGATTAACGGTAGACAATCACTGTCATCAAACGATATCGCAGCGACAGCAGAAGACAAAGACGACTTAAATTAAAATGAACATAGTAAATAAAAATATGTCAATTTAAGCTGATATGTTGAGTAAATTGAAGAAGAGCACTCCAAAATGGTTTGGGCATTTAGAACGAATGAATGAAAAAAGACTAACAAAAAATATGTTAAGTGAAAATGTTAATGGAAGGCGTGGTAGAGGAAGACCAAGAAAAGTATTGATGGATCAAGTGAATGATATTTAGAAAGAAGGAAACGTAAAGTCATAGATATCGTAGGAGTTGTATGAGAAGGTGTATATATGTAGAAGAGGCGAAGGATGTGTATGTGCACAAAATTAAAGCGAAGGATAAGGGTCGAGATAGGAAATCTGGCGCTCTGCCCTATCTACTTACCCCGACAGGAAAATGACGTGATGGCATGTACGTAAATAAAAATAAATGTGGCATAAAAATGTCAAACGGGGATATATACACATAATACGTGGACGGTTGCATGCTGAGGACATGGTAGCGTCATGGTAATGGAAAATAAAAATGAACTACAGCCTTTGATAATTTAACTGTGCATGAAAACTTTAGACCTTAAATAAAGGGGATTTCTCGTGACGAATTTCCAAAAGTTGACCAAACAATCATGACCGGCCCTGAAGTTGCACAGATCAATCAGAAGGTTTCTAAAACGGAATCATTACTTTAGTCATGGGCCCGGTGTGTCAGAGGTCAGTTCGGACGCCGAAAAGTAAATTTGTTCCGCCGTGTTGCACTACACTGATGAGAAAATATTCTCTGTCCCGACCTTGTTCCTATAAACAGTTATATTAAATTCCCTATTTTCCGATTTCGCTGATGCGGCTTAATATTATATAATGATGTGTTTTGTTCTGATCAGAGCAGTGAAGTCGCATTAAAATCAATTATCATTATTATTTAAAGAAAAATCACGTACCCAGATTGCATCGATTGGGTAATGACTATGCTGTAGTTTCGGGCATATTTAGTGACAGTCTTAATGCTTTAAAAGTTCCCACAGAGATAGCTTTAGTTTGTCTGAACCATAAATCCGCCGCTTTTCGTTAACTTTGTTTCTCTTATAATTTTCGAGATATCTTTAAATATGCTTAAGTTCCTATGTGCTTTTTTTTTTGGTGCATTGAATATATATCATATGTATAGTTTTGATATTATAGTAGATAATTTTTTCTTTCCTTTTTTATGTTAGGACGTTTCATTACCTGAGCATTGAACTGTCTCAAGTTTGTCTCTCATGTGTGGTAGGTGCTATGGACATGCGTACTTATTTTTTGATATTTTTGTATATAATTTATGCAGTTTATAATTTTTGTGACAAGTTGTATGCGCAAAATTTTTTATTTGAGTATTAATCTTGTAAACTTTTTTAATGGTCGGTAAAAGACCGTACATTGTAATAAAATAAAATAATATAGTTATTTCCTTAGCATCGTAATAATTGTATTATATATGTGTACAACTTGAATAGTTATTGTTGTTCTCCTTAATTTAATATTTTGATATTTAATTACGATCGTAAAAATTGTATTACATATGTGTACAACTTGAATAGTTATTGTTATTCTCCTTAATTTAATATTTTGATATTTAAGTACAAACTAATATAAATTATAGGGTGTTACATTGTAATTATCTGGTATAATCGTTATGGTAAAGTGCCAATTATCTGGTACAATTGTTATTTATTATTGACATCCTGGTTTCAAACACACTTTCACCTAAGTTTATTTAGTGTCTTATGAGCCATAAATAATAAAAATAATGCATTTTCGAGACGATATTTTGTACAAGTCTTATATTTATTGGTAGATTTTTTTGTGAAAAAAATACCAATAAAGTTATTTTATTGAAAAAAGTAACGCCAGTGCATTGAGCTAAACATGATTGAAAAGCTCTAAGCTAAATTCCATTAAAAAAACTCAGTGATGTAGCAAATAAGGCGTGTAAAATGATAAAGGGCTTTGGGTCATCAAATTCAAAAGATTATTTTAATTTGGTACTTTCACCAAGAAACTTTATTGAAATTCAATGATATGGTGAATCTTGAGTCAGAAGTAAGAGCACGTGGATTCGCTTGATAACAAATATAATATAACAGTAAATGGATTAAACATTGAAAACCTCCGTTGTAGCATATAGTCAGGGAAGCGCTTGCCTTTCAATCGGGGGTTTCGGGTTCGATTCCCGATGATACCATAAAAAGGGTAAAAGTTTGTTTTTAATTTACACATAAAAAAATATAGGAAAGTTACAACAAGACGGCTTCAAGAATTTGTGTAAAGGCGCAATTCCACTGAGGCAACATTTAGGCAACATGTAGCATGCGGCATTGACGCATGCTACACACAGTATTTCAATCGAAGGAACACGAAGCGACTAGAAGCAAGTATCTTTGTAGCATGCTACATGTTGATTGTTGTTGCCGGGACGCATGCGTCACCTTTCGACATGTTTCAGCGTCTCGAACAATGTCGCCGTTATCCGAAAGTCAGCGGATCGGTGCAGTTTGTAGCGTGCGACATGGAGTGGAATATTGATAAAACTACCTTGTTTATTGAAGATTATCATAATTTACCGGAGTTATGGAATAATAAAATTAGTGATTATAAAGATAACATGATAAAAAATGATAAACTGAAGCAGTTAGCGAGTAAATATTAAATACTAAATAATAAACATATAATTCTCTTCTCCAACACCGTGGATTTCTTTTTTTTCTACGATTCAAAACTATTACCAAATATGCAGCCGCCTCGATTGTTTTTAAAGACATAATGTACCAAACTGACGTTGTCTCCATGGAATTGTTTAAGACGCATGCTACACGTATTGACGACAAAGCGCATGCGACTCGGGAAGTCAAAATCTGCATGCGACATTGTTAAAATTTGTGGCACATAGTCGCACACCTAGGAACAGGCAACACTAGGAAACATGTCGCATGCCTCATGTCGTTCAGTGTTGCCTTAGTCGAATTGCGCTTTAAGGAAGATACTAAGCGTCAATACAAAAGTAAATTGAGATAAAACGGCGAGTAAAACCAATCCGGGATTCGCCGGGAAACAAACGCGAGATGCCTGTGAGATAAGCAAACATGCTAACCACTAGGCCTTAACGTCTTTCTGGTTGGACGAAAGAAATTACCGCATGGAAGCCAGTTTGCCTAGTTGTACACAGTCCAAATATAATGCATCAAAATTGAGGTGACAGTGCTTTGTCAGAGAAAAGTAAAGATAATTTTGTTCATATACAACCTTGGATAGGTTCATAAGAAAAATATTAGCACTGTCAATATTTTTTATACCAATAATAACCGCATAAAATTCAAACTTTAACAGAGTGATCTAGTATGTAAGATTCTTGATGTTTGACTTCCAGCCGGTAGAATCGGGAATCATATTCTGTTATACCCAAAAAAGGAGATTGATAGGAGCCAAATAAATACTGTAGAAATGCGTACAATGAGAAGAATACCTGAGACAACAATGTATGTCACAATACGAAAGGAATGGATTTAAGACTGATGTGTTGAGTATGTTGAAGAAGAGCACTTTGACGGTTTTGACACGTGGAAAATAAATTAAGAAAGACTAACAAAACTAATATATAGTGCAAAAAAATATCGTTAAATCAACTGGTATGTACTCGTATTTATGTACTCGTATGTTAATATATGTGTGAATTTCTTGCAAATTGAAAAAAATCTTTGGGTATCTTGTTACTAAACTGTCCACTCTATTAACAAAGCTTAACTCGTATATTGATAGTCTCTCAACGAAACCTTGTATCACCTTACACGTACTTATGAATTGTATTATACTTGAAGTCACTAAATAAAAACAAATACAAAAACAAAGTGTTACGATTTCGTCGGTCTTTTTCGATGGCCGGCACCCCTTTTGGAATTTAATGGAATGTGACCTAAGACTGGTTAAGTTATAGCGGTTTAAGTATGATGCTATATCATTAAACAAATGTACACCTCGGTTGTCTACTTGGTAAGACGTTTGAATTCCACCCGTAAGTTGTGGGTTCGATTAACTATGGTGATCCTCTGCTACGTCTCGTATTCGGCGCACCACCTGTATCAATCCATTCCGGTCATGGGCCATGTTGAATGCAGCTCTTAAAAATAATCCTGATAACTCCTTTATTTGATCCATCCATCTCATAAAACACCTTATTCTTGCTTGCTTTTTCTCAACTGATGTACGTGATCACCAGCTTCTCTAAACTTGGATAATTATTACTAGCGAAATTCTGAAAGTATGTTAAGATTCTTTTCTGCATGTTGTCGAAAGTCTTTCAGTTATCTCTAATTCTTGGATGATAGAGAAGTTGGTGCACTTTGTGGTCCATAGAATACAGAGCATCCGCCTCCAACACTGTATCTCGAAGGCATCTATTATGTTTCTTTCCTTTCCTTTCATTGTCCATGTTTCCACTCCATACAATGTTATGTAGAGTACTAGATACTTAACTAGACGGATTTTGGTTCTTCTGATTAAAGACCGGTTAGTGCACATCATTGTAAGACTTATTACAGTTGATTTTGCCATTCTAATTCGTTTTCGGATATCTGCTTCACATCCTCCATTCCTCGAAATGAGAGAATCTAGATAGACAAACTCATTGACTTCTTCATAATACCTTACCGAGTTCATTTTGATTAGATTTTCGAAGGGTTCTCGATTCTAGAAACAAAGGCTAGATATAAACAAAAGTAAAACAGAAGGACTTCTGTTTTACTTTTGTTTACATCTAGTCTTTGTTTGTAGCTCTCTATTTCAACTCTATGAAGGAACTCCGCCATCTCATCCTCGTCGTTGACTTTTAGCGTTGTATCGTCTGCGAATCTTATATTGGATAAAATAACTATAAAGAGGAAATTAATAGGGTTGGTAAATTAACGAATTAGTCAAGTACGCTGTAATGTCGCAGAGAAAAGTCAAACAAAGTTCGTGACTTGACTGAGAATTGCTGCATCGCGTTCAAGGCAATGTAAGATGAGATCACTTTTAATTGTGCCCATAGATGGCACGTGCGCCAGTAAGTGATATTAGCATACTTTTGGATTACAAACATTTTGCTTAGCACACTAAAACATATTTGAGTAACGGGTTTTATTTGAGTACAAGATAAAATTGCATATAAGAATATTAATTCTTCTTATCCTTGAAAATACTTGTCAAACTCATAGGCGTAACGGAAGAATACATAATGCCAATTGTACATGGGTTGTTACGTGCAGACTTCTTAGCATTTGTACATCATAAACCAATTTTAGTGTGGTTATTTTTGTGGCATTTTGCTATTACTGTATTTTTTATAATTTTTATTTAGTGATACTTCTTGCAAAAACAATCCTGCGGGCTTATTGCCAGGTGGCAATCTCTTTCAGCAAACTAGACAAAAGTAAATAAAGTAAGATACACGGTCGTAAAAATATTCAAATTACTACCTTCGATGCGAAATTCATGGACATTTACATGAGCATACGCTCATAAGTCCTATAAACACGGACTATCATCCGAATATCCTTTTCACATAAAGTGAGATATCATCAATCAAAGAAAAAGGAAGGGGTGGTGAAGAGGATTGAAAAATCAGGAATGAAATGCGTTATATAACTGATTATAAATTAAGAGTTTTGTTAGTCGCTTCTTAAAGCATGCCAAGGACGGAGCGAGTCTAACGATGGTTTGTAACTGGTTCCAGAGCCTCACTGCATGGACAGTAAAATACGAGGTAAAAAAAGAAAAGCAGTGAACTGGGAAGGCTAATGAACAATCTCTGTTTGAGCGTAGCGCAAGCCCATGATCGAAGAAGCTAAAATTTTTCAGTGAGATAAGAGGGGGCGGTGGGATAGTTAAGGATATTTCACAATAGAGATGGTATGTGATTTTTTAATTTTGTTCTTTGAACTTTAAAAGTGCAAATATCACCTATGTCTAGATATTGTTTTTTTAATGCTCTTTTCAATGATGACGTTATTTAATTGACACATGTGTCACAAATGCTGATTAGTGCCCTCAATTAGCCTTTATTTAGCATTTAGTTGGAACATTGCTTTCGGAGACTTTCAAAATAAACATTGAAATTTAAAAAAGCAATATTTGGCAGATTTTCCCAAGACTTCTATTTTTTCCCTTGAATATGTCGTAATGCTTCAATAAATCTTCCTATTTAGTTTACTGATTATCAGTTTTCAAAGTTGTGTTTTAAATTTGATTTTTTTATTTTATTTATTTATATATGACAAAAAATCCCAATTTGTGAAAAAACAAAAGGGAATTTAATGTGGACACACAATTTCGATGGATCTGGGTTTGTCATTTGTCGTGTCCCCAGTAAACTGGGACTTTGTCTGTACCTTACTGATAACAAATTGAATATTGTCATATGTGTTAAAAATCACGCGAACGTGTCTCAGAATAAATAAAATAATTAATTGAATTTTAATTTGTAATACATGTAGATTATCTGAAATTATCTGGTCTTATTTTCGGTGCGATTTTCTATAAAAGACATTTAATAAGATATATATACTTTGCATCAGATTAGATAAATTGCACGAATTATAAAAGTGACAAATACAACTGTATAAATTAAATAAAGAAAGATTAAAAAAACATCCGATTTACAGTTATCGAACACTAGAAACTAAAGATTTAGAATAAAACTACAGATTTGGAACTGAAGATTTTGAACAATTTATGTATTTACGAACATCGGAGATTTATGCTAATAGAGTTATGCAAATACTATGTAGGGAGGGACGGAGAAAGGATGCGCACATCTTTAAGAAAAAGAAGACAAAGCATGCGATGACTTTTGACATTTAAGATTGTCTTATTTTGAGACTTGGTTACGAAGCAGGATGATACGTCATTTTAAGCTGGATTAGGGATCCCGAGGCAATTTTCAGCAGCCCTCAGTCATAATTTTGATTATGTCAATAATGATTATTAAAGCCCCACTACGATATTGGGCGAGACTTTGCAGAATAATGATGCATTTCCCACGAATAAAACGACGGCTTACAGTTAGAAACGCTATCAGATGTCGCGTGGTATTAAATTTAACTGGTGAGGGAGTAACGTAGTGTAAGAATTGTCAGCATAAAATATAATTATTTTATCAAAATTACAGGCAAATTGTAAACGGTACACTTTGTATTGTGGCATTCAAAGTCTTAAATGATCATATAACGTACTTTATGTCAGAATTGTATGTTAGAGTAAATATTCGTCCTTTGAGAGACACGTTGATAATATCTCGTGTCTCAATTTACAAACCGACTACTTCTTCTTCTTTTAGGGCTGTTGGCCTGTTATGGCCCTGCATCATCGTTTTCCTCTTGTGACGTCGACTGCCAGCTGTCTTTCCATCTCTTGGGAGGTCGTCCTGGAGGTCTGCTTGCTTGGGGGATACTGTCCCTGGCCATTCTTACGGCTCTTTGTTTCGCCATTCTGGATACATGTTCGTTCCAGAACCTTCTTCTCTGTCGTCCCCATCTGACAATATCTTGAACTTCGCACATTCTTCGGATTTCTGTGTTTCGTACTCTATCGTGAAGGGTTTTGCAACAAACCGACTAATTGAGACAAATCAATTCAATAAGCTATACCTTGACTGGGTTTTTGAGTTTCTGGGCTTTATAGTTTGGAGTGGACTTCTTGAGGAGTATCGGAAGGAATAGTATCAAGAGTAATCCCTTGAAAAAAATCGGGTGCCAACGGAAATCGAACCCGAAACCCTCGAGCTGGAAAACAGACATCTAAGAAACTAGGCTACGAATAATGACCGTAAAAAGTTTAAATATAAGGAAAAATCTCACGAATACTTCAATACGGATGCTACAATTCTCAGCATAAAAGAACAGAGTTAAAATAAAGGTATATTCAAAGCCACAATCAGAATTAGCAGACTGTCGAAAACTGTAGGTACTTGTAAAAAATCAAATAATGTCAAACGCGTTGTGATTAATTGATTTTCTTTCGGAAAGAGAAACAGATTAGAACTATTTCGCAGTTAAAACTTATAACTGGACGAATTGGGTCAAGTCTAAAAGTATATTTTCTTAACTGTCTTGTATAGAGACAATACTTACTTAATCTTAACTGTCTTGTATAGAGACAATACAAGACAGTTAAGATTAAAATATCTCTCTGATGACAGAAGATAGAGGAAATGTTAGACCGCTGGCATAAAGAATTGATTGGAACCATTATATTGTTGCACAGAAGAATAAGAATGAGTTAATTGATCAAAGTTATTTCCTAGACAAGGGGAAAGTGTTAAAATTGAACAGTAAAGCGTCAAGTTGCTGGACAGAAATATAAGTGATAATTATCAAGGCCATTGTAGAGGTTGATAGGTTTTGTTATCTGGGCAGTATATTTACGATTGAAAGGGATATTTAAAGAAGGGTTGTGACAGGAAACAAGGTAAACAAAGCACTGATTGTAAGATACTGCCCAAAACCTAGTTTACTGAGGACACGATAAATAAAAAGCAACAAACCAAGATCCATATGAATTGAGTGTCCATTTTAAATAACCTGTTTTTACTTTATTGTTTGTCTTTTTTTTCATAAATTACTCGTATGTATTCATACAATTACTTGTCATATAAATAAATTAATAAAATGTAGTATACAACCACTACGCCATATCAAAAATAGTTAAAATGACTATGTAATGATGTGTCGTTGCCTACCATGACATATGTTATGGAAGTGAAGCTTGAACTTAACAGAATAAGGATAAAAGTAAGGTTAGTGATGTGAAGATGCGTGCGTTAGTCAAAATGTGCATTGCCAATGTATTAAAGAAGGCGAAATGAAAACATCAGAAATGAATTTAAGGATAAAATTGATGTTTTAAGTAAGATGAAGAAAGGAGCTTTAATATGGTTTTAGCATGTGAAGAGAAAGGATAACTAAGCGAACAGAGTCAGCAATACAATATATGGGTGGAAGAGGAAGACCGAATAAAACATGACTAAATCAAGTGGATTAGATTTTGAAAGTCAGTAAAATAAGAAGTGTGAATAATAGAAGACTGTGCATGACGAGATGTGTGAATGAGGAGTAAGCGAAAATTGTGTGTTGGAATAGAAGAGGTAATCTATTATCTCTGACTACTCCGTAAGGGACACGGCGTGATTATATGAATGTATTGTAGAGGTAAGATAAATAATTATTGCAGCTTAATTCAGGTTCCGAGTCTTGGATCTTGACCATGACCAAACAGAGAAAACTCCTAAGTTTTGAGACCAGATGACTTAGGATGATGATGGGTGTCAGGTTATTCCACCACGTGACGAGTAAGGTGGATCGTCTTCGAACACGGTAGCACCCTATGATGGCCTCCTTCCGTCTACGAGAGACGATGAAATGCTGTAGAAACTCTGACACATCTCCGATTGTGGCTATGGAGTTCAATTCTAGAGCCATAGACAAGTCTGGTTTTCAAAAGTTGTCCTTGAAGAATATTTCTCCACTGGTTTTGGCATTTAGCTAACTCTCAAAATGCAGGATATCCAAGATCAACTATACGGTAGACTATCCCTCGAGATAGAGTATGATTTACAGCTAACTTGTGAATCAAAGACGCTTGTGCGTGTATTGGTTTAGAGTGTGCAAGCTGTTGCACTTGAGTAAGTATATACAGATCTTTCTGAATGAACAAACAACAGTTATAGTGTACAACGTACAGTACCCGGCGGTAAGTAATACACATCGGGCTTAAGAAATTGACTGTCGGTCATAATCGACTAACTTCGACTTTGTAGAGCATCGTCTCTGTCGCACGATGCGCTAACAGTCCGGTATCTAGAAAGAGCTGTTAGGTAGAAAGACTGACAAATCGCGACGGAACACGCGTATGAATGACAGCCCGATGTGTATTACTTACCGCCGGGTACTGTACTCTTGATAGATCAAATCCAAGTTCCGATTGCAAGGATATCATTGTTCCAAGACGTTCGACAGGTTTAATCTGTTGGTTTTTTAAGACCTCTCAAAATTCACTGTCTCAAATTTTGATTCCTTTGACCATTTCACGTTTTTCTAGGACCTTTTAGGACACATCATTTGTAACATACACAATTTAGGATATTGTGTTGTATTACACTTGCGCTGTATGTTGTAAAACCTGGCAGGTTTACTGCCATGTGGCAATCTTTTCCAACTAACTACAGCAAAATATAAAACATGTTTTAAGTCACAACTAGACTGAAACCTTTTTTTTAATGTTGGTACCAATTGGAATTTATCAAACGTCTAACCAACTAGGCTATGGAAGTCAACGGATACATGATGGTTGGTTGGAAGGAATTTTATACGGCAATAAACATGCTAGATTATAATGTATAAAAGGGTATACATATACATATACTGTATTCAATCACGGTACAGAGTGAGTTAGATTTTCCTTTGTTTTTTCATGAGACTAATATAAAATACATTACAAATCCCAGCATTAAAGTCAATTCCATTCCCGCTGTCTCTATACATATTTTAATCCATTCTTAGTATCCACAATTTAACCAACGTTCGTTTTAGAGTAGCGAAACAAAAGACTGTTTAATCTTAAAGCCATACTGAAATAATTTGTCCACAACAATTTGCAACAATGTAAAAAAGGCAAACGCGTTATTAGATTACAGTTAAAACAGCAGACACAAGAGGTAAAACACCATTATCGTATAATCAAAGATGTTTAAGAAACAATATAATTTCAAGAGGGAACACATTGTTTTCGCAAAAAGAGACTAGATTAAAATATTTGCATTTGATCTTTCGCAGGCCTTCAAATTTATTATCTTGAGTATGGAGTTAGCCGTGAGGATACTGGGCTAACTTAAGGGGAGTAGCGCCTATGTGCCAAAAATGACAATGCCACCCTTTGTTACAAAATAAGATAAGAAAATACATATTTGATTGCGACCAAATTTATCGAGTGTTTGCAAACACTATGTTGCTATGCTACGGCGTTGTCAAACTCCACATTATTCATAACATTTAAAATACCACTAAGATCCAAAATATTACGGCATGAAAAAATAAAAGTGTGTCAGACGATAATACAGTTAAAATCTGATACTTCCACCCTCAATAGTATGTCAAGTAGAGCCGATAGATGTGATGTTCCATTCTAAAATGTTAAATATTTAAAATCGCATAGTTACCAAAGTTTCTTTCAAAAGAAGGGGAAAACCCTGCAGAAAGTAAACGACATATCGTATCATTTCTGCCGGGCTATATCCTTCTTTTGAAAGAAACTCGATAACCGCGTGATGTTACATTTTTAACATTTTAGAATACACCGACATCCGCCTTCTACCGACTAGTTTATATATAACTGAGGATAGATGTATTAAAGTTTAACTTGAACATCGCCTGACCATGCGCTTGACTTGACCGGCGTGGTA
Organism: Odontocerum albicorne; assembly: GCA_949825065.1. Classification (NCBI taxonomy): domain Eukaryota; kingdom Metazoa; phylum Arthropoda; class Insecta; order Trichoptera; family Odontoceridae; genus Odontocerum; species Odontocerum albicorne. The sequence goes on along the minus strand of OX463853.1, from coordinate 28,510,277 downwards.
TATATGAACGGCCCATACACGGTTTAACTTGTTTTAATTGTACCTTAGTGATATTTCTAATATACATTATTTTCAAGGCGTAGAAATAACTTAAGAAGCAATTCGTCCAAAAAATTGCACGCCAGCAAAGAGCGGGTTGATTAATTTTACCTTTGATTTAAGTTAATATGTCAGATATACAATATAATATATGAATGATAAAGATGAGTAACATAATGGAAATGTGTATTAAAGAAATGCCCTTTGGAAGATGTGCTACATTGATACAGTCTAAGTCTAAGAGTGTCAATAGATAAGCCAGGTATATTGGCCAAAGATATTGGGATCTTGATCAGGAAACGTAGAGATTGTCGCTGTAGCTGAAATATATTATTTTTTTTAAATAATATTTAAATCACAGAAAATGTATACTTATACCTCAAACATATGGTAAAAAAAATCCCAGGTCGTTTGAAGAGAGTAGAACAACGCGAGGTTCAAACCAGCGACCATCTGTACAAAATTCCAGTGAATAATAGACTAACTCTGGAGTACAGAAGACCGCAAGTAAGACTTCAGATGATGTTTTTAGTCCATACATTTTGAAACATGTAGAACGTAAGGGCGCAAAATAATAATAAAAAATACAATTTATGTGCGTTGTCTCCCACTTTTATTGACATATAAAAAATATTAAAAAATAACTAAATGTAATTTTAATATAAATATAGGAAGGTGGTGGCTGCGGTCATTGACAGAATAGGTACTTCCCATATTCGTATATGTTAAGAAAAACGTATTTGGTAAAAACATTGCAGAAAACTGACCAAAGGAAGACGAACTACAAAAGAAACCTTTGTAGTTCTTTCGATATATGATAGTAACACATTCGGTTTAAGGTGTAGCGCAGTACATGTGTGTAGTATTCATATATTACAATCATACATATAGATAAGACCCCTCAAAAAACGTTGTCTTTAAGTGCTTTCTAAAGCTGACAAGCCACTCATATCTCTAACAATTTGAGCATAACAATATATGCCACAGAACCAGCAACGGCAAAGTCCTGACATAATAACCCACCCTACTGGATCGATTCGGCCCAATCAATTTATTCGACAAAGACGAATACAATCTAAAAGTTCTACTCCTCTCCGAAAAAATACGCGAGAGGATTTAATTGAAATATTACTTGCCCCTCGAATTTGCCGCCTATGCACACCGTACGCATTGCACATATAGAAGCGCGGGCCCTGGACATTTAACAGACGATGAATACTGTGAACTTGGGAGAGACGAATGCATGGGAAGCTGCGTTTTTCGAGGTTTGCTTTCGCACGACACCAGTTGCTCCCCGACCACAAATAATCATCAACGGCGAAAAATCGCGCGGTTTTATGAAGATTGGCTCATCTTAGTCCATGGTGCTTGGAGTCAAATGATTAATTAAGTTATACTGCTATAGTCTAAAACTGAGAGTCATGATTAGGGACAGGACCAATTTGAGAACAAGCACTTTAATTTTTTTAGGGTACGTCCATACATGAAAAATAAAAACAGTGAATTCGAATCTCGAGTTAGAGCGCCCTTGAAGAGAATTTGTTTTCTAAACGATGGTGTATAAATTGTCAAGTATATAAATTGTACAAATATTTGTCAAGGCTATACCTATATACAAATTTATTACTTAACTAATCTTATTTATATGTTATAATTTATGAACTTACTTAATCTTATTTTCCTACATGTTATTTTATTTTTATTTTTTACAATCTTAATATATAACTTCTTAGAAATAATTAACACTTACATACTACTTATAACTAGATAACAATTCTTACAACTAATTATTTAGCAAGAACAAGTCCACTCGTTCAGGCTACTTGTATTCCATCACATTCACTCAGACCTTGGTCGTCCCAGCTAATACTGTAGGTGGACAAGTCAGGCAACAGATAATGCTTCGGGAACATGTGATTATAACGGAAGGGTAGGTCGATTATTATTATAATGTAAATTGTTTTTATTTGGGATTATTTTTTTTTTGTGAAGATCGAAACACTTACTCTTTGTTTCTTTAATATTATTGGAAGGTACATTGTATCGTTGATGAAAATCAATATCCTTTGCAGAGTAGGCAGAGAAAACAAATATTCAACTTTTCCATCCAAGCACACAACTTTCGCCTCATCCACATTCATACATCTCGTCATGCACAATCTCCCATTATTCATACTATTCACTTTACCTTATTTTACTATCTGGTCCATTTGATCTAGCCATGTTTTTCTCGGTCAACCTTTTACCGGAGCACCTTGCACTTCTGACTTGTATATTAGTTAGTACATAGTCATTCATTATTTCCATGTGTCTAAATCCTCTTAAAGCTCCTTTCTTCATCTTCTTAAAACATCAATTTTATTCATGCATTGATTTCTGATGTCTTCGTGTGCCATTAAACGGTGCGTTGAAACGTTAAAAAAAAAGTGCCACTAAACGGTATCTCCGTAGAACAAAGGAAACTAAAAATGCACCAAACTAGGTATAATTTCCCAAAAAATTAATATATAAAATTTTATTCTATGCTAGAACCAACATTTTCAAATAGTGAGTGTCTTGTCGACACAAAGTAGCAAACACATAAAAATATTAAAACTAATTGAATTAATGACAACATATTAAACGTAAAATTTCTCTTTTGTCGTGAAGATAAATTGACAAATATATTTCAAACTTTCATTTGATCACTTTGCGATTTGTATCTGAATGGCAAAATGAAAACGAAATATGATAGTTTATAAAACAAGATAAAATATACTTGGTTTTTATATATCTTAATTTCATCGACGACTTTATACATTCGTATGGTAATCAATTATAAACTTATTGGTAAAAAGGACACACTCATCAGATACTCATTGGTAAAGCAGACATAATCATCATATCATAAAGTTTGGCGCACTTACCCCTACTTCTCCACTTCTTACTTTTCTCCACTTAACCCTACAGAATATGGATGATAGTATGTTTGTATGTATAGTCCAATTTGATTCGAACTCTTATACATGTGCTCAATAATGAACTTATCACTAATCTCAGATATTTATGCCATTGAACGGAGGACCTATTTGGTAGAACAAACAGTACCCCGGTCTATAGGCTCTTCCCGTTCATCCGATTATTAAAATTTGCATTTACACAGATCAAGTTTAGTACTCGGTCGAGTACTCGGCACGTGAAAAGAAGGGATTCAGTAACGAACTGGTTTTATTTGTAGACCATTTCATAACTGAATTGAAGAATCCAGATGACACTCTTCGTAGCTACTCGTACATTGGATGTATTCAACGCTCATTGTTTCTTTAAAAGGTTAAGGTAGCGCTGTACCAAATTATTTAAGAATAAAAAATCTTGAATCTTGTTTGTTTAAAATTATTTAAAAAATATTAGAACGTAAAATATATAACCTGTTAGTATACTGCCATACGGAAATATCTTCCAGTAAAATATTAGAACGTAAAATATATAACCTGTTAGTATACTGCCATACGGAAATATCTTCCAGTAAAATATTAGAACGTAAAATATATAACCTGTTAGTATACTGCCATACGGAAATATCTTCCAGTAAAAGTTACGCAGTTTTGTGCCAATTGCTGTTAAAGGTGTCACAAAGTTTTATTTTCCTATTACACAAAGAACAAAACTAAATATTAAATATCACTGGGAAGGAAGGTGCTCAAGAAAAAAAAAACAATTGTGGCTATCGAAAAATAATTATTGTAATTGAAGAGAGATGAAATATTTTTTAAGTAGCTGTTTGAACATATCAATGATAGTGAGATCCTTACCGTAGTCGGTTACTGGTTCCATGCAAAAGCCTGACGACATGGACCATAAATCAAGCGTTGTACCTCTAGGCCACGGAGATGAGGTAGGTCGTCTATGAAATGTGATCAATACGTTAACTATAACGATATAAGTATATCGTGTATCGACTGACATAGTGAGAAATTACTCTAGTGCAATTAAGTACCCACGATAGAGTTCCAATGACTTCCTTACTTATTCACACAGTGTTCTCCGCGGGAAAGTTGACGATACTGTTATGTTATGGAAGGTAGACTGGTGCATGACCGTTGATTAGTGGTAATAGAATATTTAGTTTCAATATATATTCCAAGATCGATAAATTTTTAGGGTATCGATGATCGGTGAATACAAATTCATATTGAGGAAGAAGAAAAAAACCTCCGTGTACTAGCTAGTAAGAGGTTTGAGTAGAGCGCAAGGTTCTTATCTCGACACACATTTTTCGCCTCTTCTACATCCATACACTTTCTCATACTACTCTTACGATTTCCCTTCTCACATTTCCTTCTATCAAAATATCATTCCCTTGATTCATCCATACTTTCCTCGGCCTTCCTATACCACGCCTTCAACTCATATTTTAGCTGTATATTTGTTTTATTTAATTGTCAACATATCTTTAATTAGTTGCTGACTAATATTAAAATCCGAAAAGTGTCCTACTTGGGTCGTGTACTTAGAGGAGCAAAGTACAAATTACTACACCTGATCATCCAAGGCAAAATAGAAGGCCGAAGAGGTGTTGGCAGGAGGCAAATCTCCTGGCTCCGCAATATACGTGATTGGACTGGCATAAGGGGCGTTGGAGATCTTTTTCGGGCCGCCGGAGACAAAGATGTCTACTCTCAAGTGATATTCAACGTTGGGGGGACCTGACACGACACTTGGAAGAAGAAAATATTCTACAATACATAGGCTCAAGTGTCGCGAACAAATTTTCAATATTTCCCTGTGTATTCAAGTCCCTTAACACTTCCCTTACTGTGCTAAAAAATTACGCCAGTTACGGTGTTGGACACTGAGGGTACACTAAAAATGTATGTTTTAAATTAAAATTATGCAAAATCTATTAGTTTTTTTTTTAATTAGCTATAAACATCATTTTATTGTGTAATAAAATGTCGAATAATATAAAATAAGTGTAAGAAATGATAAAATAATAGTTGAAACAGGAAGTGACATTTCTATAAGAATATAATTTTCCCACTGCGTCGTTCGGTCTGCGCAACGTTCAGAATGCGCATGACTGAAAAGAGGTCTCCAACCTTTTAACACTTCCCTAACTGTGCTAAAAAATTACGCCAGTAACGGCGTTGGACACTGAGGGTACACTAAACATGTATGTTTCAAATTAAAATTATGCAAAATCTGCTAGTTTATTTTTTGTTATTAGCTATAAACATCATTTTATTATGTAATAAAATGTCGAATAATATAAAATAAAGGTAAGAAATTATAAAATAAGAGCTAAAACAGAAAGGCATTTCTATAAGAATATTATTTTTACGCTGCGTCGTTCGGTCTGCGCAACATTCAGAATGCGCATGCGTGATAAGAGATTTCCAGCCTTTTAATTTTTTTTCATAAAATTATACAATAAAATGTAGCGTGTATTTTTTTGGCAATAAAACCATAATTCGAATAAAGACAATAAATAACATATAAACAAAATATAAAATGAATATATAAATTCAAAAATCAAGGTTTTAGGGCGAGAAATTTATATAGTATAAACAAACACGAAATTCAAAATTATATATAAACAAACACGAAATTCAAATCAATAAAATATATGCAATTTGGAAAATATAAACACTACAGAAAATTTGAAAATAGGACAAACATATCATATAATCAAAGTTTAATCCTGTGGAGAAAGTTATCGCAATTGGGGCATGGAACCACTTTTTTTTTACTATATTCTACGTACTAAACACGCAGGTGTTTGACAAATATTGCAGAATAGCCTGGTTTTTTTTCTCGAATGTTTTTAATAAAACCCACAACTTCCTCTTTTGAGGTCCTCACTGGGTGCCAACAGGGTATTATTTACTAATGTTTCGGATATTGACTCGCCACAATATGTTAAAACTGTATTAAAAGCATCTTGTTGTTGCTATTTTTCCTTTTTAAGATATTGGGCATTGCCAATTCCAAACTTAACTCTCTTGTGAAATGTTTTCGGTGGTATTAATTATTTTGTTTCCACTCTGGATATTTGTCTATCCATAAGAGGTATGCATTCAATGCAGCCATATCTATAATTTCCATAAAAAGACGGAAAGGCCATCTTCTCGTTGACCTTGAGCAAGAGTACTCTCAAGTAATTTGGTCTCCCGTATCTACTCCAATTTTCGTATTATTATAATGATGTATAATTACTATAGTGGCTTTTGTTTTTCTGATTAATCAATTTCTGCATCATTGAATTGAGTGGATAATAATAATACTGCTTTATTTTTTGTGGTACACACGAAACAAGTATTTTATTTTCAGCTACTATGGATTGTTTTCTCTCTCTCTTTTATTTTTTCGAAGCGTGCCAGTTAGAGTTAAACCTTTTAATAAAAGATTATCGGCTAATTTGATGGAGGTAATAAAAATACCTGTGGTTATCCTCCTGTTCGTGCCATACTGCGGTTGAACCATTTCTATAACTACTCAGTTACCTTGATTTATCTCTCTCTACGATTATTTATCATACCAGAATAAGCCTGTAAATTTGTTATGCGTCATATGCCGCCGCAGTCGGCAGCAACCCAGATTTTGATGCCATATTTACCAAGTTTAGACTTCATGTACACGCGAAATGAACAATTCTCTCTAAAGTTTGCCAAACGTTCATCTACAGTTATAATCGAAGATGGAGAATAATTGCTTTTGCACATATCCATAAACATTTTTGAAATCCACTTAATTGGTTCTAATTTATCTGAAAAAACCCTGATATCTCTCTTCTCGGGTTTCTTTATCATCAAAACGAATATGACTGTAAATATAGATTAATCTATCTCGAGACAGAGCTGTTGTGAAAAATGACTGGCAAAAGGGACTTTCACTTATCCACAATTCACTCAAAGATAGCTTTCGTGTTCGATTTCTGCCAGGTGCGAGCAATATTCCAATGAATTCATATAACTCTTCTTTTGATATTGGTTGGTTCTTTTCTGAATGAATTAGATTTAAATGACGATTTGTTTCTTAAACATCACTTTTACCACCTCTTCATTTACAAACAGACAACACATATCTTTTATGGAATGTACATTTATACTTGAATTTCTCAGTCCAGAATCTTCGATGAGAATATTTGATACCCGACCGATGCCTCGAAGATTGAGGTGGTACTCGTAATGAACTCCATTCGAATCCATGTTTTGATGTAAATAATATTTCTTCGTCTTCTTCACTCGTCTCCAAATCAGAATATACTTCATCCTGTACCTCGACAAAATCTTCTGATTCTGATATATTGCCTGTCGCCTTAAATTCTAAATCGCTATCATCGCCGTCGATATTTCCCACCATCTCAATTATTATATTTTTGAAAATGAAATAATAAATAAAATGTACATTTATTATAAAAAGAGTAATGGTACAATATAACATACCAGATAAAAAATGATAATAGAAAAAACATACCAGATAAAAATAAAAAATAACAATCAGGATTATAAAACTGGTGACGAGCACCTGGAACGGGGCGTTATACGAACTGTCAAAAAAGAATGAGTGTTTGACATTTCGTCAATTCGCGATTTAAAATCATTAATTTCTGTTGAATTAACTATGAATGTTTTGTTTCCTAATGACATCATTCAAATCATAGAGGTTTCGATGAGGAATACATAAAGTATGAAGACCCTGCAAGCAGTATATTTCGAGAAATTAAATAAAATATAAGTCATGATCACTCGCTATCCATCACCGTACGGCAAGTGTTAATGATGTGTCTCCATTGAATGTGTCAAATCTATTTCTGAAAGATGTTCCTTCAGAGAGGAGCAGAATTTTACTGTCGATTTTGTCTTCATGGAATAAATTGATTGTTAATAAATTGTGCTTACATTATTATTATTATTAACAACTTTGAAATAAAGTATTAAACAATTCGCCGTCCAAGTTAAAATAATTCAAACAATAATATTTTCATTCTACGTGTATTTACTCGTACGTTGTAACTTTCTCGTCGTTAGTCTAACAAGAAAAGAGTTTCCATACGGAATAAAAAAGCTTCTATTGTGATACTAATAAGAACTCAACAATCACGGAATGCCCAAGGGCTGCTGCTGCTGGCGCCATGTTTATGTCATGAACGTGTAAGTAGGCCAATGTCTGTTCATGATTCAATTTCTTGATCAAGAAAACTATGGTCAACAATGCAAAAGATGAGTCAAAATTTTAAGCATTTACATACAAACATAAACCATCAGAGTAGGTACAGAGGACATAGCGCCCGAAATTTTTAGTGCTACACACAATATTTTACTTCCTCTATATCCGTATACATACATTCTCATATAGCTCCTACGATTTCACTGATTTTTCACATTTTCTTTTTTCAAAATACAATTCACTTAATCCAACCATACTTTCCTAGATCTAACTCTTCCTCACTTTCCACTTACATTTGCAGTGCACATTTGTTTTATTAGCCCTTCTTGATTCATTCGTTCTATATGTCCAAACTATCTCAGATTGCTCTTCTTTATCGTATTAAATACACTAGTTTTAGTTCACATTCATCTATAATCATCTCATTTTGTATCCTGTCATACATGGTCATATGACATTTTATTTTATTAATTAAAGATATACTAAATATGCTGAAAAAAAATTCAAAATATCTATTTATAGTACTACACTTTCGTTGCATACAGTACAACTGGGCGGGTTATTGCCATGTGGCAATCTATCTCAACCAACCAAAAATATGTTAGAGGCCTTAAGCGAAAACCAGACTATAATTCCTCTTTGAAAAATCTCGGTTACAACAGGAATCAAACCCGCAACCCCCGGGTTGGAAGACAGGCGTCTTATAAACTAGGCAATCTCTTCCAAATATTAGAAAATTATTAAGAATCCTGACTGTGAAATAAATATCAGTCTATGTGTGTATCTTTTACACGGGAACTTTCAAGCAAATAATTCACACAAAAGTAATTTGACTACTTCGTAAAGCAATAATCGACTACTTGAATCTCATGAAGCAAAACTCACCTACTCGAGTATCATCACTTGACAAAATCTGTTGATCTTCTTCATCATCATCAACATAACATCATGTTCTTCACTTTATTCTACCTTGATACACATTTTTTGCTTCAGCCACGTCCACAAACCTCAATATGCATATTCCCTTATTACAAATTATAAAGGCTTTTCACACTTTCCTACTTCAGAATTTAATTGCTTTAGTTGTATCTAGGTAATCTGAAACATAACGTTCCTTCTATACTACCAGTATAGATTATTTTAGTGAATCTTTCATCATTTATTCTTTCTGCGTGGCCCAAATACGAGTATTTCAATACTCCTTTTTTTCATTTTAAGCACTGCATGTTTTCTAATGCTCATTCCTTACCCAGTCATACATTGCTTATCAAAACATTTAACGTTTCAGAAATATACTTATTAAAATACAGTAGTCACAAATCATCCTAGTGTGGATGGATTGTCTATTAAAAAATACAGTAGTAAATTTATTACAGAATCTAAACAAAATTCAATTTAAAACACGAAAGAAGAATTCCGTATAAGTTCAAAATGAGTTACGGCTCCGGTATTTAATGTGGCGTTTTGTAGTTTTCCGTGTAAATACTTCTGCCGGATATACGAATAAACCTGAAGATTTATTGCGAAAATAAAGAATGCCTCTGAAATAAAACGTGCGTGATGTGACGTTTAATTATTTCAAGTTTCATTTTTCCACACAGAATTTCAGCAGATTACGTATTAGGATGTTAACGATCGAATATTTTGATAGTCCAGAAATATAACGGGAGTGCGGTTTCTACCCATGGCTCTGGTATGTTGGGGTAATATCGTCTTAGTGCGAGGAGGGATGTGAGGGTATCTTCTAATATATTTATGTAGCATACGGGAGCTTCAACTAATAGTGCTATTCACCTGTATCACGGGCTGTCTCTTTTGAATAAGATCTTGGATATTTACAATCTTCAACATCTCCGAAAATGTTTTAAAATTGAGTATTAAGAGCTTTCTTAGTAATGGGAGTTAGCTGTATCGGCTAAACAAATAGTCCTTGTTTCTTCTTCCCAGTGTCATGTCAGGTCCCCCCAACGTTGAATATCACCTAAGAGTAGACATCTTTGTCCCAAACAGCCCAAAAAGATCCCCGACGCTCCGTATACCAGTCTAATCACGTATATTGCGGAGCCAGGAGATTTGCCTCCTGCCAACACCTCTTCGACCCTCTATTTTGCCTTGGATGATCAGGTGCAGTAATTTGTACTTTGCTCCTCTAAGTACATGCCCCAAATAGGACACCTTTCAGATTTTAATATTAGTCAGCAGCAGTCCTTGTTTACTAATTTTTATTTTCTTCTTGCTGTATATAATGTATCTTCAAGTTTTGTGTGTAATTTTATTTTTCTTGGTACTGTGGCGTTCGTCGCGGAATATTGTCGCATACATACGGTCAATGACCGATGAGATGACCTTCGCATTCCTCGACAAATTTAAATAAACAGTCCGAAGTTCATACGCCGGCCATTCAAGTCCAAAGATCACCCGCCTTAAGCCCGCATACATCGCTACCACTGAGAACGCAAAAGAGACGACGGAGAGGATCCATCAACCAGCCACTACACCCTGCTACACTACACGTAGTGGGAGAATAGTGAAGGGACCCGTACGTTTCGCGTAGGTACGCACCTTACGCTTCACTAGAAGGGGAACCATGTGGCGTTCGTCGCGGAATATTGTCGCATACATACGGTCAATGACCGATGAGATGACCTTCGCATTCCTCGACAAATTTAAATAAACAGTCCGAAGTTCATACGCCAGCCATTCAAGTCCAAAGATCACCCGCCGGCCAGTCATCCTGTAGCGAGCGGACCGCACTACATACTAGAGAGAGAACGCCCCACGCTGTCTCGCCGGTTCCGTAAATAGATTGTTACCTACATACTACAATTGACCATTTCTGCATTCACAGAGGCGAGACAGAAGCATATCGCGAGCGCACTCCCGCGCCCATTCTGAAATGTTATAAATACCTACGTACTATCAAAATAAACTATTCACTCTCTTTCCGCATGGCGATCTAACGTGTTTTATTTATTTATCAACAATCATAATCATCATATACCTTTAAGGGGCATTCCCTAAAGTACTGTATATAATTTAACATGTATTATACTCGTATATGTAAGGATATAAAATAAATAACTGCTAGATCCAAATATGTATTTTTTCGTAGAACAAAACACATTTTAAAGCACTGTAAAGCAAATATATATTGTTATTATGTTAATAAGCTACTAAAAGTCATCCTTACCATCCTTCTTCTTTCCGTATCAAAGGCTTCCACCCAGAATTCTGCCACCTGGACAGCACACGACGTTACAAGTCTTTTTCAGTACAAGACACTGGCCACTTGGGGACTGCTCGCATCGCAAATACAGAGGTCGATCCCTCACGTAATATTCTTATGTTGACATGTTGTCCTTTGGTTTTTCCTCTTACGCCACATAGGCACAACACAACCTAGTCCAACAATAAATTCGGTTGAAAAACTGTCGAAAAAACGAAATAAATTTTTCTTAACCCGAAACACTAGAAGGCTAAGGAAGGGTTTAATTAAAATGTTACTTAACAGTGTATAATATGGAAAGTTTATTGCCAAGTGACAATCGCTTTCAACCAAGTATACAATTGTTAAAAAAGTTTCGGTGGAAAAATCATGATAACGTGGACGTGGAAAAAGACTAAAAGGAGTCGAATTAATGCTGTAGAAATGCATGCATTGAGAAGAATTCATGGAGAAACAATGTATGACAGAAACGTGAATAGAGTGATAAGGGATCAATGTGAACTTAAGGCTGATGTGTTTAGTAAAATTAAGAGTACATTGAGATGGTTTGGGCATGTGGAACGAATAAATGGAAAAAGACTAACAAAACAGATGTTTAGTGCAAATGTGAGTAGAAGGCGTGTGTGAGCTAAGGAAAGTATGGTTAAATCAAGCGAATGATATTCTGAAAGAAAGAAATGTTAAAAGTAAGAGAAATCGTACAAGTTGTATGAGAAGGTCTATGGGTGTAGAAGAGGCAAAGGATATGTGTCGAGATAGGAAAATATAACGCTTTTTTTCTCTGCCTACCCTGATAGGAAAATGTCGTGATGGTATGCTAAATATTAGACTATCTAAATGCCAAATGGAATTGCCGTTTTGAAATTATTGAAAAAAATAATTTTATAATAATAAAAGGACCAGGTCTAGAATCCAATCATCCGAGATGAGACTTCCGATGGTGTTAGTATAAGAAATACAAGAAATTCTAACTTCTAACGAATACAGATATGGTTGATAGGGCCTTTCATAGATATGAATGCCAGAAACAATACATTGTAACATATTAAAAGCCAGTGTTGAAGAAAGAAGACTAGTAGATACCATAAATAGGAATTGGAGGAAGCAGAAGGAGCGGTTGTATTAGGAGAGGCTGGGGCTGGATTGGGTGGATGTGGAAGAGTTGGCAAGAAATCGAGATAAATGGAGAACTGTCTTGACTAGGCTGCAACCGCCACCCGAAATAAAAAGGGGAAGATAATGATGATAATGTTTACAATGTTATATATGTATGTGCCCACTAAACAACTGAAACTCATTCATTTAACATATATCGTATACTCGTACATACGAGTACATACAATCACGCCATTTCCCTGCCGGGGTGAGAAAAGACGACAGAGCGCCAGATTTTCCAATATCGACACACATCCTTAGCCTCTTCCACATCCGTACATTCATACAATTTTTACGATTTCTCGGACATTTTACGTTTGCTTCTTTCAAAATATCATTCACTTTCCTAGGTCTTCCTATCACACGCTATGCATAGCCTTTCTTCATCCATTCATTCTACGTCATACATTGTTACTCCATTTATTATTCTCAATGCACGCATTTCTACAGCATTGGAAGAAGATGTGCGTATCTGATTTTCTCTTTGCGTATGCTTGGAGAAAAACGTATGGAGAAAAAAAAATAAATAAAAGTATTTTGTGTGTTTGAGGATTTGGAAAAAGCACATGACCGCGTTATTACTCTTGTAGTCTTTGAATAATAAAAAACACGTTATCTAATTTTTTTGCAAATCAAAGTTAAATTTTCTCACTTTCTTCTTTTCATAATGTTGAAAAGATTTTTAAAATTATTTCAAATCAATGAATGACATATCTGCCCCATATAAAAATAAAGAAAAAAGAAACAGTAATTGAAAATTAATTTTATTCGCTTTTAGTTGCTGATGCAAAATAAACTCGTCCAATCTAATCGCTACATTGCTAAAGATTTGCTATTCGAAAATATATAAATACAATCACTACATCAATGGAACAAGTTTTTACAAATTGCACCGATGCTAATTCTGTGAGATGTTTTATAAGCGATTTGAGATATTAACGAGAAATCAGTGTGAAAGTTAGTCGCGGTGCAGGGGGAAATGTTATTCTGGGATGTAAATTTGTTACTCAAATAATAAAATATCATTTAGTGCTGTCAATCAAAATTTTTAAAATGTAGATAGTGCACTATTAGAAATCCGAATAACTGTACAGTGTTGAATGGATTTTTCGCACGACGAAATCAGATAACATGGAAAAATATTGCGCTGTCATTTTAACGAATTGATTGACCGCTGAAAATAAAAATGTGTATAAATAAAACATTCAAATTATTATATTCAATTTCATTATCATCATCGTTATATTGTCTAGGTTTAAAATAAGGTGTCAAATGGTATGGTCATGTTAATAGAATAAATTAATTAAGATTCATCAATAAAATTTATACGAATAGGAAGATTGGTTAATGCGCTATACCATATGTCACTGGTTCGACACGCACGCTGAGCGAGCGCAGAACAAAATAATTTTCATTTTTTGTTTTTGGGAGTTAATGGATACCTAGAATAATAATAATAAAAAGGCGATTTATATAGCGCCATTAAGAAAGCAGGTTCTCCTCAAGGCACTCTATTATTAACAAATTAAAGATACCACAAAAAAAATAAAATTCAATATTACCGTATATACCGACTATAGGGCGACCCTGATTATAAGGCGATCCCTATTTTTTAATTTGCTTTTTGGAGAAAAAACATTTCTCTCCCCATTATAATATTATGAAAAATAAAAAAAGTTTAAATCTTCTGGTATATTTTCGTTTCTTGCAATTTCGCGAGCTTTCAACTGCAATGCTTCTCTTGTTATGGGGAGCCCTTTTCCGCGTATTTCCATGACGTAATCTACCTTCCTGTCAATCGATTCAAATCGTCCTTTCTTAGGCCCCCGGAATGCTTTTTTTGAGGAGTGTGCATTCATCAAGTCATGTTTTTGTAAACGCCAACGTCTAACATTATTTTCCGTGATACACAGTTGTTGGTTATTTCTGCAGCACGCACCACCACCATAACCTTAAAATTGGAATCATAGCTTCTGCGTATTCCTTGATTCACTTAATTTTTTCGAGCTCCTCGTCTTTCAATATGGTCAGTCATAATATTTTTTTAGGTAGCAAAGATGCAAAACGAAGCACAGTACAAAAAATAACGTGTCAGAAATTACTATGCACAGGTTATGTGTAAACAATGACGTCTTTTGAACGCTCTCATTACAATGTTGCCATTTCGCTAATCACGAGTAGTGAATTTATTGTTATCTACTATGTTTGTGACTCGAATATAAGGCGACCCTCCTTATTTATGTGTCACCTTTTTAAATAAAAATCTCGACTTATAGTTGGGCTAATACGGTAAGATAGTTTAAAATAAAAATTACACGTAGGAAATTAAAACGAACTTATAATATATAAATAAGATAATTTCTTTAGAAATAATTTTTTATACGTGTGTAGCCTTTGGAAAATGTTAGTATTACAGATAACTTTATAAAATAAAATAAAAAAATAAATGTAAGGGTAGGAATGTGGTAGGTGCAGTCATTAGATTAGGAACATGTAATTTGTTTAGTCAGACACCGCTAATCCCACTTTATATAACGGTATAGCCCTACCGGTTTCAAGGTTCTCGCCTTATCAACAAAGATGCACAAAAGATACGTGTTTGTGCTCCCCTGATAATGAGATGAAAGCCTTGAAACCGGTAAGGTTATACCGTTACATAAAGTGGAATAAACAGTGTTTGATTAAGTAAATTAAAATGTATTTAAACCTCCACAATGTTAATGCCTTAACTATAAATAATATGTAAGGAACTTCCCCGCATGTGAATATGTTTAGAAAATCATAATTGGTAAGAAAACTAAGGGAAGACGAACTACAAAAACCTTTGTAGATTTTCCCATATGTGATACTAACTAATTCGGCTTTAAGTGGAGTGTAATGCTTGTGTGTAGTGTTCATATATAACCACAAAAATATGATTTGGGTTACAAAAAAAATGTAAAGATATTTGATATTGCAATGGTGTAAATTAATACCCGTTGCAAGAACATACGAACTTTATTATGCAGGAAGAAGAAATAGAAAGTTTAAAGATAAAAAGGCTTATATAAACAGATCTTCGATCGGAAAATGGTCAAAATTCATTGGTTTAATCGTATCTCAATCGTATATCGTTTATTTTCGGTGCTTGATGCTTCTTTACTATCGCAAAGGGAAAAATGTTACATAAACAAAAATGATGGCGACGATGCAGTATGCGACCATGTGTGTAAAACGTAGTTTAAAAAATCCGTAATGGTGATACGACACTCAAAGATGGTGTCTGCTCTGGAAGGCCGATTATCACTGGTAACTACCAAATCAAACTTTAGATCGATAATAAATCAGTATTCATCGACACTAGAGATTGCTGAGATACTAAAAATCATCGTCCACGAGCAATTAACCCTAAATTAATACAAACAATTTGCGTTAGAATTTGACATTTGAATTTGAAAAATAAATATATTGCTTTCAGGACAACACGTAATTATCAGTTTAAATTTAACCGCTGGCACTCGAAGTCAAGACTGACCATCACGAAAAACGGTAATGTATCAAAAGAGAGAACAAGAAGAGCCTATGTTGGCCACTCTGTAGTGTACGCTATCATTACAGATAGCGAGGAATAAGGTCAGGCCCGTCGGTATTTTGATAATTTTGGGAACTGGCTGCATTTCATTTATTGTTATTACGATCCGAGATAACGCTAGAAGACGTTTGATGAGGTCTGAAGGTACTTGGAAGTAGATTACGATTTAATACGCGCTATCATTAGATCGGAAAGGGGACGCAGATCGCGCATAACACAGAGTCATCGTTGGAAACGAGAAATAATATTGTTTCAGCACTAATTTGCCACGAGAAAAACACTACATTGACCGGATTCGTTAAATTTGTTACTTTGTACAGTTCGTTGCTTATTTACGCTTATTGCGTTATAAATATACTCGAACAAAATTTTGCATTCGTCTATAGTGGATGACACTGCATAATAGACAATCCAATCAACTATGCCTGCTAATTTATATAACCCCTAAATACACATCATAAACGAATACCGTAGCTTATCTTCAATGACCACCTCTTTGACCTAGTTGCTAAGACTCTTGACTACCAACCCGAGGTTGCGGGCTCAATTCCCTTTGCAACTCAGATCTTTAAAAGGGATTCCAGTCTTTCCCAGTCTAGATTCCAGATTTTTGCTTAAGGCCTCTTCATCATATTTCTGGTGAGCTAGAAAAGATTGCCACATGGCAATATGTCTGCCAGGTTGTACTGTATAAAACGAAAGAGAAAATCAGCTCCTGAAGATTTTAAGCCTCCATAATGATGTTGCTCCACTTCCGATGATTTGAGATTGTGTCTCCAGTCTTCCTGAATCCTCAGTCTCTGTAGGTCCAATAGTACATTGACCAATAGCATTTTCACCTGGTCAACTAAGTGAGCTGGCTTCTAAAAGCTTAGACTCTCGTACATTTTCAACCATTTTTTTTTGGTTGTTTGCTCTGTGGATTGGTCATACCCATATCCAAGTTTGCTTGGATTGATCATACCCATATACCCACACATACGGCTTGCTCTTTAGGTACTAGTGATCCAATGTTTTGGAGAAAAGACAGGAAAGTCTTTATTATTTCATAGTTTTGCAATATTTTCAACGAATAGTGTAAATATATGCAGTACGAGTATTTGACACTGCGTAATAACAATACTTTTTTTACTCAGAATGGCAAGGCTAATAATATAATCTATTCAAAATCGTAATTAAAATTTTGAAAAATGTTATGAATCTTTTTTTTGTCCATTCCATCAATTCTGAGAATCGTGATTACCACGATCATCAACCATCCCACTCAGGTACAAGTGATATTTTGCCCTATATAGCTCCTCCTGAAATGTACGTCCCTGCTTTTTTCACCTTATCACTATCGGATGAGCGCTCGATCTCAGTTCCTTTTGTCATTCAAAGTTTCCGCCAAAATCGACCTTTTTAAGATGTTATTTCCCCAGGCGCTATGTATCCCAAGTAACATAAGATTCAACCCTGACCTCTTAAATAACCATTCGATTGGTTTTTCTAATTGTCCATGGGACGTTCATGAGCCGTCTCCGACACTACTCGTACATATCAAAGGCACCAATTATTTATCTATTGAATGCCTTGAGTGTTCAGGTTCCTGAACAATAAAAGGGAAAAGACGAAAGTTTACATAAAATGTCTGTTTACGAAGCATTTATTTAAACCAGTCACGGAAAAGGAATTAAAAAAAAGCTATGATCTAGCGTAAATAGAAGGTCTCTTGTATATCTGAAAACTATATTAGCTCTCATTGACCAAAATAGCAAGAAAACATCTTAATAAGATTGACCGATGAAATGATTGTACTACACGCGAATTTATAGATGACTAGCTGGGGTACCCGGCATTTGTTGAGCTTTTTAAAACTCTAAGGTATCTTCGACCTAATTTCAGTTCACTAAATGTGGAGGCCCAAAACAACTTTGGTCTTTATGTTAAGCTCGGGCCCCTTGTTTATTTATTTATTTAACATTTCATTGTAAAAACAATCTGGTGGCAATATATTTCAGCCAACCAGACAAAAGTAAATAAAGCAAGTTACATGTTCGCAAAAAATATTAGATGATTTTTCATCTTTATGAAATTTATGGACACATACATAATAAAAGTAAAGGTGAAATATAATCAATCAAACGAAAAGCAAGGGATGGCGGGGAAGAAAGAAAAAACAGGAATGAAACACGTTACATTACGTTAGTTAAGAGTTATTTCAGCCCCTTCTTAAAGCATGCCAAGGACGGAGCGAGTCTAACATTGGTTTGTTCCAGAGTAAACCGGGAAGGAAAGAAACCAATAAACAATCTCTGTTTGAGCGTAGCGTAAGTCCATGATCGGAAAGACGCTGAAAACTTTCGGTGATATAAAATAGGGTGGCGGAAGAGCTAAGCAAATTATACAATAGAGATAGTATCGTTCGGTGTAACACTTTAAAGAGCAGCTAAAAAAGTAAATCACTTTTCATGGTAACAGCCTAATTTTCCCGATGAACATTTTCTTTTCCCCATTCTTTGATGACATATTCTATATTTAAAAAAAGTTTATTTTTATCCTGCGTATTGCACTTAATATTGACATTTTGAGAGTTTTTATGATTGATTGTTAGATATTATTAAACTCACAAATACATGGTGCAATGAAGTATAAACAATAAAATAAAATAATCATTGCTAGCCCTAAAACTGTTTTTGAGATCAAAAGCTACGTTTGGGCATTGGTGTGCAACGGTGTACGCTAAAATTCGATCTGATATTCTCTTAAATGAGTGACTTCTGGTCACTTTTGAAAATAATACATTTTGCAAAATCTTTCACCTCCTTTATTTGCAGAGATACCTGTAAAGCAAAACCCGATGTTTTTCTGCTTCTCAGGATGCCTCGATGGAATAATTTATTCGATCAATTTGATTTTTTTGTATACTGTAATTTTGGAACCCATCTATATATTATAATACTACAGATATCTCAAACGTTATAAAAATACACGAAAGATAAACAAACAGATAAGATTTGATTTATATGTATAAATATGTGTAAAGATTTAGACTAAAATTATTAAATTAGTTACGAAATGAATCTAGACAGAAATGTCTAGAGGTAGAGTACTATTAATATTTTTTTCATTAAAAATGCTTAATAAACGGGTTAGATAAAACATAAAGAAAATGATGACTGAAGGTTACTGTTCTAAAATTTGTGATGCTGCATTACTGACCACAAGTGAAAAATACAATTTTGCATATCTAAAAGATAATGAGACATTGCACATTCTTGTTTCACGCCTTTTGTACACAAAACTACTCAGTCATATGTTCACGCACTATGATAATTGTCATACTTTCTTGATACGTGATGGATCATTCGCAATACACACCAAATGGTGGATCACAACCACGTATTAGTGTCAACATTTATGGATCGCAGTAAAACAGACGTGAAAAATTAATCAGAGGATTAAGTAAATGCTGTGGAAATGCGTGCATTAAGAAAACTAAGTAGTGTCGATATGTGACATTATAAGAAATGTAATTATTGAGGATAGATGTGATCTAACAACTGATAATAAAGTAAGGCAAATAAAAGCATATTGATGTGGTTTGAACATGTTGAATGGATGGGTGACGAAAGACTGTCTAAAAAATTATAATGCAAGCGTAATTGCAAGTCGTGGTAGAAGACGACCGAAAAAAGAATGGTAAAACCAAGTAAATTAAGTTTTGAAATAAGGGAAGGTCAAAGACTAAAAGTAACTGTATGAAAAGATGTATAGAAGACGAAAGAAGTATGCCATGAAAGGAAAGTGTGACGCTTTGTTATTTCTGCATTCCCCAACAGAGAAATGGCGCGATGGCATAGATGTTTAGGAACGGTTGTTCCTTAAAGGAGAGATGATGAGGATGATTGTTGATAAATAAAAACTTGTCGAAATCGGAATGTGTAAAGAGGAATTTTATTGCCAGACGTCGGTATTTATAATGTTTATTGAATGTGTGCGGGAATGCGCACGCGATATATCGCTGTATCGTCTCTGCGTTTACAATACGTTTGTTGTCGCGTGTAGGTATCCTTTTTGTTTTGGGAGACAGCGCGAAAGATGTGTTGCTTTCTCCTTTCCTCATGGAATGCGCTCTCGGTTGGTAGCGAGTTGAATGACAGACGCGTGGACTTTGTCCATTGATTGTCTCGGATTGTGAAGGTGTGCAAAGGTCGTCTCGTGGGTTAAGTGACCGCGCATACGGTCGCCACAGATGTATATAATACACATCCCATCTTCTTTCAAAACATCCAAATGTTAATTTGTACTAAAAAATGCGTGTTCCGTAGCTTAGTAAGAACATTGCTTGTTTTCCATCCGGCTCTCAAAAAAGGATCCTAGTCTAGTTAAGAATTCGTTTTCGAAACCATTGTTATATCCGAGCGTATTATATGACCACTTCAATAGTTCTAAAAAAACATCCGCTTCATCGGTGTAGGTATAAAGAAAGCATTTATTTATTACTAGGTGGCGATCTCTTCTAACTAACAATACAAAAGTAAATAAAGGAAGTTACATGGTCGCAAAAATTATTCTTCATTTGTACGAAAAAGAAAGATATATTGAAGAGAAAACTAAAATAAGGAATGAAACACGAAGGTGGCGCGGCAGAGGACGAACAAGGAAAGCATGGTTGGATCTAGTGAATGATATTTGGAAAGAAGGAAACGTAAAAAGTCAGAGAATTCGTAGGAGTTGTATGAGAAGGTGTATGGATGCAGAAGAGGTGAACGACGTGTATCGAGATAAGAAAGTTTAGTCATCTATCCTCTCTGCTTGCCTCGAATGTAAAATGGCGTGGTGTTACGTATGTATGTAAACTCGTAACATTACTGACTAGAAATTTCCGAGTTTTTCAATCGTCTTTTAAAAATGCCAATGACGGAGCGAGTCGAACATAGTTAATAACCGGTTTCAAAGCTTCACTGCTTGGTAAGTGTGATACAACAGAAAAAAAATGTGCGTTACGATGTCCGTAAAAAAATATATTTAGCAGTGGCGTGGCGTAATTTTTTAGTTGAAGGATGCTGTTGATTCTAAGAACACGCTCGCGCTTGTTAAAAGCTATATTGAAATAATAATACACTACCTAAAAGCGCTAGCATTTGTATTATTCATATGATTTTGTACGCTAAGAAAATTTAAAATGACAGAATATATTTTATTTTGCGTAGACAATATTCAAACATTATAGTATGCAAAGCTTCCACAACATCTATGGACGCCATGCCACTGATATGCATATCAACGAATAAACATATTTTGTATGCGTGTATGATGCGCGAAATGTAAAAGTGAAAAATTGCATTATTGAGTGTGATAATCATTATGGGCAGTGATGCAATTGAAATGCAATGTTTGTCATGCGACACGCTGGAGCAATCGTGTATCAACTATTTCACCAGCTCGACTGTCAACTACTTCACCTGATCAACTGTCAACTATTTCACCTGCTCGACTGTCAACTACTTCACCTGTTCAACTGTCAACTATTTCATCTGCTCGACTGTCAACTACTTCATCTGCTCGACTGTCAACTATTTCACCTGCTCGACTGTCAACTATTTCACCTGCTCGACTGTCAACTATTTCACCTGCTCGACTGTCAACTACTTCACCTGCTTGACTGTCAACTGAAGGAATATATTGTACTTACAATTGAGTCGTTAAAATCCAAAACCCTCTCTGGAAGACTTTATCAGTGTTGAGTAAAGATGGTTAACTACTTCAAATGAAAAAAAATATTGCGTGGTTTATTCTCCGATTTATGCCTTAAGAAGTAATACATAATATTAGACATATCATAAGTTTTGACATAAACATAATTAAAAAATAAATATATTTTTATAAAATTATGTGCAGTGCGAATTTTTCCCCTCGCTGTCTTCTAGATCGGGTTTTGCAACTTGACTCAACTATTAAAAAGGATACATTATCTTATTGATAATGAAACTACAATTATTTATTTCAAAAAGAAAAGTAACAGGACGTCTACGTTTAACAAATTTATAATAGATCAAAGCTGGGTGTTCATATAGTGGAACATTAATTTGTTCCAATATTAGGATATGAAACGGAAATTTGGATTGTATAGCACCGTTTTGAGAGCAGGCTCTTTTCAAGGGTGGTCTAACTCGGGATTTGAACCAACTGATATATGTTATTGATAGATTAAAAATATTAAAAAAAAAAAAAAACAAGTCGAATGCAAGGATAGAAAGGTTCTAATTATTAATTTTAGACATAATACGGGATGAAAACATAAGGAAAGAACGCGGATTGAAAGAATATATGACTGAAAGAAGACAATGCAAAATATGAAGAAATGGATAATTTTTTATATTTTTTTTATCCACTTTGCACGGATTTCTCCTGTCACACAAATATGGTCTGCTTCTAGCGTTAGCTTATTCGTTAGGAATAATATCAGCCAGAATTCTTCTCATACTGCTAGACGGTACCGAGAATATATCAACCGTGTCATTCAGTTAGTTCAATATCTCTTTACCACGCGTGACTGAGTGTTTAGCCATGATATTCGTCCTGTAAGTTGGTATGTAGAACAGAGGGTGATTCCTTGCACTGCTATATTTATTGGGTACATATAAACTTAGTGCTTCTAGAATCGCGGGACAGTTAAAGCAACCTTGGAAAACCTTAAGTAGGAATATCGCAATGGATTCTTGCCTTCTTGTTTCGAGGCTTCTATAGTTACACACCGTAAGAAGTTCGGCATGGTGAGCATATTTTGGGTAATTGCCCTTTGTTCTGTACCATAGATATATGAGGATTTTTTTGTATTTGTTCTTTATTGTTTTTATATTTGAGTTGATGAGGAGCCCAAACCGTAGATGCATATTCTATTTAAGATAGCCGTATACAGTCATGTGACTACAATTCATCTGCTCAGCCAATTTTACGGTGGTTTGATGAGAACCTTCATGAATAATATGGTTTAAGCGGCCCTCATCGAAGTCCACTGGTCGTCCGGAACGCTCCATGCTTTTCAGGTCGAAATTACTGTCTTTGAAACGCAAAAACCACCGACAAGCTGTCCTTTCATTCATAGCATCTTCACCGTACACTTCGCAAATATCGCAAGCAGCTTTATTCCTTCGATTGAACGCGATCAGAAGGAGGTGTCGAAAATGCTCACTTTCGTCTACTTGACATTCCATTTTAAAGGCTTGTAATCAAATAAAATAATACATGTAACGTAAAAGCAAACACAATATCGAATGACGTATAACGTTAACTATTTTGTTTTTCTTTTGGTGCTCATTTTTAAATTGGAAAAAGAAACGGACACAATTTATGTTAACACCTAACAGAAAAATATAGAATTCTATAGAATAAAAATCGTCTTCTTTTGATTGAACAGTCATGAAAAGGATATATTCTATATCAAAGTGTCAAAAAATAACGATTTATGAGATTGTTCAAAGTCTTGGACGTCAATCAGACACACGATTGATTAGATATTACAAAACTATTTAATTTCTTTGTTTAAAAATAACTGCAAATAGCCGTACAATCCACCATCCTCACACGACTAGCCAAAACAAGTTATTTCATTGTTCCAAGGGTCCAGTTACCTGCGATTGTTCAAACTATTAAACTCAATCTCTATGAATGTGGTTTAAGTCGGAATAAAGATGTTTTTGAAATTTCTCAATCCTACTATAGCAATATCTTAATTTCGATGTTTTTATCAATAAACATTTTAATATATCAGGTCTGTAAATATGAAACCGGATTTTTTATAAAAAAAACACATTTATTGTATGAAAATGGAAAAAAATATTTTATTCAAAGTATTGCCCATCGTAAGCTACACATTTTCTTCCCATCTCTCTGGCAATTTGTGAAAAACTGTTGCTCTTTTGATGCAAACCAATCATCGAGCCATTTTCGTAAAAGTGAAGCGCTGCTCTGCAAGTGCGTGTCCCATCGATGCAAATAAGTAGTAATCGGATGGAGCCAATTCTGGTGAGTAAGCCGCATGCGAAATTATTTGCCAACTAAACGCCTATTCCTAATACTCAAGTTCAAATTATTAAAACTTGTTAGATTATTACGATCTTCAAATAAGGATTTGATCAATTCTTTGGTTCCTGAGATATTGTTGGGACAACCTAAAAAGCTACTGTTTAAAAAACGCATTCAAAGTTAGAAACAATGAGTTTTGAGAAACAATAACTAATTCAGGTATTCCAACATACTAACAAACTTAATTTAAGTTTTTATTCAATGCCGGAGGTATCCCTAATGCAATGAATTATTGTAAGGGTGTTTGTGCCTTTTGTACGATTAATTTAATTCATATGTAAAAACCATTTATATACTCGTAGAAGATATAATATATGCGAGGGAACCCAAGGAACCTGCAATTATATTAAATACGGAATGCAGTGATTAGGGATGAATGTGTAATGAAGGGTGGTGTGTTGGCTATTCCTGCAACTGTGCACAATATTCCATTATATTTCTTGATTGGTTCTAGTAAAAAATTGAGTATTTTTTGGCATTTTAAGGAGTTTATTTTGTAATTACAATAGTTATGTTATTGTTGGTTAATGTTTGTTTTTTTAAGTAATGTTTAAATTAAATCGATTCTCATTGTTGTAAAATGTCATATAGAACGTAAACCATATTCATAAAAAACTAGATGTATTTTTTTCTGTCTCAAAGTGTTAAGATATATGGATGGCGTGTACAGCTTTAGGAAGCACTTGAAGACTACTCTTTTTAGAAAATCTTATGAAAATTCATGATTATATATATGAATACTACATACATACTCGTACACTAAACTGCACCTAAAACCGAATGTGTTATTATCACATATCAGAAGATCTACAAATGTATCTTTACAATTCATCTTTCTTGGTAAGTTTTCTGCAGTTTTCTTACCAAACATCTTTTTTTTTAAACATATGCAGATGCGGGGAATTCCCCACTTAAATGCCTGCAGTCATTATAACTTTTTATCGGTACACTTAACTTATTTGTTCCATTTTTAATATGTCAATAATAGTGGGCTCGAATCCCATCAAGAGCGCGCATGAGTCATTTTATTGGTATTATTATTAAGTTAAATAAATAAGAGCATTCTGAGATAGTTTGGACATGTGAAACGAATGAATCAAAAAAGACTTAGCAATATACTGGGAGAACACATAAATTGAACGCATAGAAATATTAAAAAATCGTAAAATGTGGAATTCAAAATGATTCATTCATTCCAAGTCTCAATTATCGCCGTCAAAAGGAAAACATTATCTAGTAACAGAATCATAAAGTCTCAATTATCGCCGTCAAAAGGAAAACACATCTAGTAATAGAGTCATAAAGTCCCAATTATCGCCGTCAATAGGAAAACATATCTAGTAATAGAATCATAAAGATGGACACAAGATGGAAATGATTACAAATCACCTGACGTATTGATGAAAGGTTAAAAACGAGAGTTTCCATCCACACAACCGTCAATCAAGAGAAATTGAAATTTTTATTCAATTTCACATGAACCACGAGTATATTATATATTTTTACTTACGATATTACAAATACGTAATCACATTTCACAGGCCATAAAGTACAGAGATACACAATTTTAAATTGCAATGGCTAATTTGTTTTCTAAAACGATTTTCTCCTCATAGAAATTCAGCGGATGTCTACGGTGAACGCTCCAAGATCCCGTGGCGATGAAAGTAAAATGCAGTTGCAAATGTTAAAAATGCCATAAAAATATTAAGCAAACAAAGTATAAACGAATGATAAAAATGTTAAATATTATTAGTTAAGTGAATGGATATTAGAAAAAAATGCAGGCAAATTATCGCCGGGATGCTGAGAAAGTGAACAAGTTTTATAAGTATGTACTCGTATACTTTCATTAATTCATTTGTATGGGTCCCTTCAACTTATTCGGATCGGTGATTCAGATATATTGGAGACAACATTGTCTTCAGTCTCATTGTCGAGCATTCGGGTTAAGAAATATTGCAGTAGGCACGGAACTCGTTGTTCGTAATCGCATATGTAAGTAATACACCATCGTACAGAAGAGGAAACCATACTCACATACTCGTATATCTAACGCGTTATAATATTGCTACCAGACTAGGAAACTTTTTAATTATTTTATTCAGGTGTCATCAAAAATTAACCCTAAATCTCATGTTACCACCTAGACTACGGAAGTCATCAAGCATAAGCACTATCCGACGAAGGAAGAAATTTCAATCTGTACATTATTAAGCAAACGTATTTTAGAATTGAAATATGAAAACTACGAGTTTCATAAGATTTTATAAGGCCAAAAAAGCAAAGTTGGTACGACCACGTATGCACGAAATAATTTTGTGCGTCGTCCTTCCACGCTTTCTAGTAACCACTAGCATCTACAAACTGTCTCTTTGGGCACTTTCCTCGTGACCAATCGGAGGACTCGTCGAAGACACATTGTCGACAATACGTCGGTGACTCTCAGTTCTTCGAGAATAGATGTGTTAGTTCGCCTTGTTGTCCGTGGAATTCATAACATCCTTGTCCAGCACCACATTTCAAATACATCTATTCTACCCAGCACCACATTTCAAATACATCTATTATACCCAGCACCATATTTCAAATACATCTATTCTACCCAGGACCACATTTCAAATACATCTATTCTACCCAGCATCACATTTCAAATGCATTCATTCTGTCCAGCACCACATTTCAAATGCATCTATTCTACTCGCTCGCGTGATGGTTCAGCTCTTTCGTATGTTTTCCAGCTTTGATATCGCATTTTTCCCATTACAGCTCCTCTTTTCACCGCAGCCTCGCATCCTCCGTTGTTGGTAATACTGAAGCCTAAGTTAATCAAGTCAGTAACCATTTCTAGACAATGATTCACATTATTTGGTGACAGTTTGTTACTGCGGTCTATTATCAACTTAGTTTTTGACCAATTTATTTCCAGACCCAGGCCGAGGAATCCAAATTAGCGCACTTCGAAACCCCCTCCTGTTAGCCAAGTTGAAGGGCATTGGTACGAATGAAAAAAAGTGTCCGGGAGATAAATTTTCTTTGGCCCTGGATTTAAAACACTAGAGTCGGCACGTTACTTCCAGTCATCGTACATGATGGAAATACTACTGCAAGTAGAACTCGTTTACGTCTAGTATGAGAAAGTATTGATACTAGACGAGCTCTTAAATCTATTTAAGACACTTTTTGGATACTATCGGGATGTGAACCTGCAACCCTTCGGTGGAAGAAAACCTTCTTCCTACGGAAGTGGTATAATTATTAAAAAGTCAAAACCGAAACCTTTATATTGTATTACACTTTCGTTATATACAGTATTATCTAATTATCTCCGTAGTCAAGTTGTTAAGATAATTTTCCAGCCCGAGGGTTGCGCATTGAATTCCAGTAAGAACCCAAACTTTTCAAAAAGAGGCCCAATGACGTTTCTACTTCCGGCTAATGTAAAAACATTTCTATTTGGTTAGAAGACATTGCCACATGAAAATATATGTGCAATACAATACGATAAAATCTGGCGGGTTTATTGTCGTGTAACAATATTTTCCAACGAACATGAAATTTGCTGAAGTGGCGAAAACTAGAATTTTACCTTTTTTTAAAAATAATCGCGTACTAAAGGAAATCGAAGACAGGCGTCTTGCCAACTAGGCCACGGATGAAATAGTTTATTTGGTAGTTGGATCGTAATTGTATATGAACATATAAAAGCTAATTAATTACATACATACATCCCATCAAGAGATTTTCCTGCTGGAGTAAACAGAGAGGAAAGAGCGCCAGATTTTTCTATTTGGACACACATAATTGACCTATTCCACATCCTTATTCTATACAACTCCTACCATGTATCTTACTTCATACTTTTCTTTCATTCAAAACATCATTCACATCTTTTTACTTGGCCTTCTTTGGAAATCTACCACACCTTCTACTCACATTTGCACAGCTTATTTGTTTTGTTAGTCTTTCTTCATCTTACTCAACAGCTGTAAGTTTCTTCAGCTTTAAGTTGACATTTATCCTTAATCACTTTATACCGTGTTCAAGCTAATTCCGTGATGTTATATGGCGTCAGTCGATCAAAAACAAAGTTGCATAAGAGTATACTCGTATAATTTTATTATCCGTGATCAAAGGCAATTCTAATGCAAGTCTTAGGCTATTAGATATATGTGTATAACTGCTCCATCTACATTACATTAAGCTGAAATACCAAATACATTTATTTTGCTTGTTCCAGAGCTGCGAGATAAGATCACGGTACTCGCAGAATCCCAACGAGCACCGCAAACTACAGTTAGATGAAGATCTTTTCATTTCATTGCACTGCAAATGTGATATTCAAACTTTGCTACGTATAATACCAATTCTTCGCTGAGAATTCAATAAATTTTGTATTGATCATTCTGATATGATGATAGACAACCCTTTGTGATCGAGTACGATTTTTAGTCATCTTGTGGATAAAAGACGCCTATTTGTACAAACATAAATACCATCATGGCGTTTCCCTGTTGGGGTAGGCAAAAATAACAGAGCACCAGACGTTTGTATTCATACAACTCCTACGATTTATCTTACTTCATACTTTTCCTTTTTTTTTTTAACTTTATTCATATGATTCAACCGTACTTTTTTTTATCTTTATCTACCATGCATTCCACTCACATTATACTGTACATCAACAAGTGCTCTTGGTCATCTTATTCAACAGATCAACCTTAAGTTTACGGCCATGCCTAGTAATTTTATTCCACATAAATTATAGAAAAACATAAATTTAGATTTAAAAAGGTCTAAGAGAAATAACTAGTTCGGAAGTGAATCCGCCAGAAATCGAACCAAGGATGCCCGATTGACAAGTGTGAATGCTATTCATTAGACAAATTTTGCGATATTTATTGATAGTTCTTTTTTCCCCGAGTGGGTTTATGTTACGTTTACAAAAACCAACAAATTTTAACACACATTTTGTAAACTTTCAATAATCGATCAATTTATGAATTCTTCATACTTTTAAGATATAAATAAATATAGGTTTATTGATACCAACATAGTATGAACATATATAAATACATTCCGAAATCGTACATACTCATACATATCAAACATCTCAAGATAAATAGCAGAAAATACATTTAAGAGAGAAGTTACCAAAAGGTGAGCACATCTCATAACTTCCTCCGGTCGAGATACACCTCACCAATATAGGGCGAGACGGTCGCGAGGACATGTTTTTAAGAAGAAGTGAGATCATGAATTTCCGTATGAATAAAAACTATTCAAGACAATTTTATTGTCTTGAAACCAATAAAAAATCTGCAAAAAGTGAATAACAATAAAATGATAATTAATAATTGGCCGTTGAGAGAGTAGATTCTGCTCAAGGGCGATCCAATCCCTTGAATTTGAGAAACATTACATTAATTACATGAGTTTTAGAAATTGATCTATGACGTCAAAAATGTCGAGAAACGCTGGACCAGATGCATATTACAGGCTTTGAAACATCTTCTAAGACCACCATAGCGGTGCATCTTAGCAAAATGAAATAACACAAGAGCCCCCTTTATAAAAAAGTCTACAGAAATATCATCTGTCAAAAAAGCTGAGAATGTTATTGAATTGGATTTGCTTGCGAGGAAGTATCTTTTAGATCTTATTATTATAAAGGAATCTTATAAACCAGGGGTCGGGAATATTTATTATCCATACATACACACCATCACGTTGTTTCCCTGATGGAGTAGGCAGAGAGGACATAGCGCCAGACTTTCCTATCTCGACACATATTTTGCGTCTTTCACATTCATACTTCTTATACAAATACGATTTCACTGACT
This sequence comes from Odontocerum albicorne, assembly GCA_949825065.1. Taxonomy (NCBI): domain Eukaryota; kingdom Metazoa; phylum Arthropoda; class Insecta; order Trichoptera; family Odontoceridae; genus Odontocerum; species Odontocerum albicorne. The sequence goes on along the minus strand of OX463853.1, from coordinate 28,480,225 downwards.
TTTTACTTTTTGATCTTTCAAAATATAATTATCTTGATCCAACCATACTTTCCTTGGTTTCCTCTACAAAGTCTTATACTCACATTTGCAATGTATATTTGTTTTGTTAATCTTTCTTCATTCATTCGTTTCACGTGCCCAAACTACACAATCTCAACGAAAGCATTTATTCGACACTTTTCAATATTTTTCCACATCCACGTTTCGCCTCCACACATCCAATACGGTACTAAAATACTGTTGTAGACTATCATCTTTGCAGATTATGACACTTGACTAATAATCGAGTGTTTTGGGTTTGATTCCCAATGGTACCCAACAAAAAAAAGGTATCATTCTGGTAAAATAGTTCGTTGAAGGGATCAGAGTTTGTCCGAAATATAAACTACACGAAATCGAGCCCACGATCAAGAAGGAACCATTTATAAATTTAAAGAGCTAAATTTAGCCTAGGAGCCGCGAGTTTGCTATCGCTGTTATAAACAGTACAAAATTATCCGGGAGATGCTTTGCTAATAACAGCCGACATGACTCCGCGGTTGAACTTTGCGCTCTTTGTGCATTAACATGCATTATGTATATGCAATAATACTAATTGAGAATGCTCTGGGAGTCTAGTCTAGTTAGTGCAGAGATACCGAGTGTCTTCGTAAAACATTTGAAGCAAGAGCTTTTTACAATTTCAAGCGAAATTTAAAAGTTTCAGCGCCCTTGAAGTGGTCTTTTAAAGGTACATGTCTTACATGTATGTTAGTTTAGTCATACAATAATATTTTTCAACTATTTTTTCTAATAGTTTATAATTGAGGAATCTTGAAATTCTATCAAATTTATTTTAAGTGCCAAGTATCCTTCCTATATTGATAAAAAAATCCTCTTTTACGACTATTATGTTGCTTTCAATTAAGTGATGAGAGATTTATCTGCATGGCAACACGCCACACCTAATTTAATACATCTTTTTTTTATTAAACAAAGTAATATATGGTACAAATATACGTCAAGGTTATACGTATATACAAATTCATAACTTCACTAATCTTATTTATATAATCGTATTATAATTTATGAACTATACTTAATCTTATTTTCCTGCATGTCATTTTATTTTTTATAATCATAATATATGAATTCTTATAAATAATTAACACCTATGGTATATACTACTTATAACTAGATAACAATTCTTACAACTAATTATTTAGCAAGAACAAGTCCACTCGTTGTCAGGCTACTTGTATTCCATCACATTGACTTAGACCTTGGTCCTCCCAGCTAATACTGCAGGTGGACTAGTCAGGCAACAGATAATGCTTCGGGAGCCTGTGCTTATAACAGAAGAGTAGATCGGATTTACTCTCGTAAGCCCCCAGAGCAGCGACTAAAGGATTGCTGTGATTTTGTTGACTTTCATAGAACGTCACGGTCCAAGCGAGGATGTGGTGTTGTAGGGTTTCTTCTCTCTGGTCGGCGTGAAGTCGGATAAGGTTTGTTCTGGGATAGGTGTTAAAAGATATCTTGAGTGCCTTGTTCTGCACTCGCTGGAGTTTCAGGTGATCCGTGTTGCTCACACAACCCCAAACGTGTGCAGTACAGGTCAAGATAGGACGAATAAGGGTTTTATAGAGAAGCTTATTTTTAGGTGAAAAGAAGCTGCGTCGATGAAATATCGAACTGATAGCCCCTATGCCCTTGTGACCCTTCTGTCTGATGGTATTCAGATGGGTTTTCCACGTCAGTCGCCGGTCGACGTGCAGGCCGAGGTATTTTACCACGTCTCATACATCTTTATTAGCGGTCCAGTTGGCATTGACTGGAATTTATCATTTTTTTCTCACAATACTCATTTATTCTAACTTTCTTTCAATCCTTATCCCTGTATTTTTTTTTATTTTGAGACTTTCATGGTATCTAATTTAAATCAAGTCCCATATTTGCCATAAACATTGTCAAGGATTCAAAATAATAAACATAACCAAAGCTTGATTTATAGGGAGAAATTGTTGCACAAAAATAAATTCACCGGAAGTATCATGCTTATTTTTTTTTTTTTTTTTTTTTTTTTTTTATCCACTTTGCACGGATTTCTCCTGTTACACAAAGAGGGTTTGCTTCTAGCGTTAGCTTATTCGTTAGGAATAATATCAGCCAGGATTCTTCTCATACTGCTAGACGGTACCGAGAATATATCAACCGTGTCATTCAGTTGGTTCAATATCTCTATACCACGGGTGACTGAGTGTTTAGCCATGATATTCGTCCTGTAAGTTGGTATGTAGAACAGAGGGTGATTCCTTGCACGGATATATTTATTGGGTACATATAAACTTAGTGCTTCTAGAATCGCGGGACAGTTAAAGGAACCTTGGAAAACCTTTATTAGGAATATCGCAATGGATTCTTGCCTTCTTGTTTCAAGGCTTCTATAGTTACACACCGTGAGAAGTTCGGCATGGTGAGCATATTTTGGGTAATCGCCCTTTGTTCTGTACCATAGATATCTGAGGATTTTTTTTTGTATTTGTTCTATATTGTTTTTGTATTTGAGCTGGTGAGGAGCCCAAACCGTAGATGCATATTCTAATTTGGTTCTAATTAGATAATTATATAAGTTTCGGAGGATATCGGTGCTGTTAAATTCTCTTGATATTCTCATTACAAAACCGAGTAGTTTGTAACAGTCAGATATCAAACGTGAGACATGGTTAACGAACGTGAGTCCGACATCGAAGGTTACGCCCAAATCCTTGAATTCAGAAACTCTGTTTAGTGTCACTCCCTGTATAGTATACTGATGGTGGATTGGTGAAAACGATCGACTATAAGATACACAGACACATTTATTAATGTTGAACAGAAGATGATTTTGCTCACTCCAGGAGACTAGGGAGTCTAGGTCCTGTTGTAACTGTGCACAGTCCTGAGGTGAATTGATCTTTTTGAATATTTTCAAGTCGTCAGCGAACAATAAACATGTCGAGTGACTTATGGAATTTTGAATGTCGTCTATTAATATGAGGAATAGTAGGGGACCTAAATTGGATCCTTGTGGTATACCAGATCTTGCGATAAATTCCACAGAAGACTTGTTACGGATTGTTACGTATTGAGATCTTTCTTTTAGGTAAGATGCAAATAATCCAATTAGATTATCGCTGAAGCCAAGTTTGTGCATTTTCTTAAGTACTATATCGTGATCAACTTTGTCGAAAGCTTTCTGAAAGTCTGTATATATTACGTCCGTTTGTGAAAGTTCGTCTAAGTTTGACGCAATCTGTTGTGTGAGAGAGAGAAGATTAGTAACAGTCGATCGTTTTGGCAAAAAGCCATGCTGGTTTCCAATAAGTCTTGTTGATACTTGGTGGGTCAATTGGTTGCACAGTACAGTTTCGAAATTTTTTGGAAGCAAAGAGAGAACAGCTACAGGTCTGTAATTATGAGAGTCTAACGGGTCTCCCGATTTGAAGATAGGGCAGACCCTGGTTGTCTTCCAGCTTACGGGAAATGTATGATACTATTATAATTTTTATGACTCCCTCCAAATTGGGAATCCACAAGAGATCCAAGAAATCGCTTTTAACATTCATTGTCCACTCAACGAAATCGTTGTCGCCCATATTTAAGTATATTTATAAAAAGATCATTTATATAATACATCGGTCGATATACGCATCTCTCAAAAAGGTTTTACCGTAACAACAGCTGATTTTTTAATGTCTTTGATCACGAAGTTAGGAAATGAGATGAATTGATCCACCTGTAGAAAATTAGATGAATGGATCCACCTGTCAGTCGTATTTATAAGGTCAGTCGTATTTTATAAATTCGTGAGTATTTTTAAGAAATTTTGAAACGATACAAATAAACACATTGTACTATAGTAAATTATAGTCAGTTGAGGCAATACCTGAAGAATAAGGGGGATGAGACAGGAGCTCCTAATTAAAGTTTTTAATTTTAAGTAGTGTTGTCCGTGCGGTGTGCAGTCTAGCACTATCATGATATAACAAAGCCTTTTTCTCGTGTCACAATGCGAACAAAAGACGGCTCGTGTTTAAAACGGGTTAAGAGAGAAATACAGATATTTATTCACTGCTTCCGATAGTTCATGTAGTACCAACTTTCCAAGCCTGGATACTTTTACTATCTCTTTAAGACGACGAAATACTGTTCCGTGAGATGAATTAAGCCTTTCTGCAACCGTAAGTTCTGACTCTGAATACACAAAACTCTTTAGAGCGTCGTTGTTAAAATTAAAAGGATGCCCTGACCGGGACTCATAATTAACACTGCTTTGCCCACCTTTAAACCATTTCTGGGTAGTCCTTACGCTGATATAATTTTCACTAAGAACACTGTAAATTTTTTTGCTACGGAACTTGCACTTTCACAATTTAAAAATTAAAGTATAGAACGTGCCGTTTGTACTGATTATCGATATTCATTTTCTAATGGCTCTTATTTACGTCTGATGTTTGCAAAAAATTATAAACTGGCCACTTGAGTGTAAATTTCAAAACACGATACGACTTTTTAGGAAGTGTATTGTTCTACGAAATGAGTCATGGTGAATCATGCATATGACATCAATACACACTAATTTATGGGCTGACCTGATAAAAAGAATTCACATAAATAATATTATTTTCTCTTCCTTGTTTTTTATATTCTATTGCCCTTAAGTTTTAAGTACTAAAGCATGTCGAGATATTTAGTGCTGCGGGGATGGCAGGCTTTTGATTGCGTTTAATGCGCATATTTGTATGCATCTGTATTTTGATTTTCGCATGAATGTCAGGAGTGATTCCCGGTTCGGTATAGTGCGGACGCCCGCCTTAAGACGGTCCCGCAATGTGTTAATAACTGTGTACATTTTGGATTGAGAATGTTGACGTGTGTATTTGCATACGTATGTGCTGTTTTATTTTTTTCATGATTGTATCTGTTATCTTTTAAGTGCTTTAAATGTTTTTTTTTCTTCTTTTGTAATGACTGAAACACAGATAAATATTTTATAAAAGATCTGCCGTTGATAAATAAATCAAAATTCATCGTTTCTAACTTATGTTAGGTGATTTTGAAAAATCGAAAGCTTCTCGTGTTCTTCGTCTTTCGTGCTTTACCCCAAAACCCATTTACATGAAGGGTTTTAAGGCATTTTTTAAAATTAGATTCTAGCTCATGCCCAGGTGCACAGGTATTTGGATAATTTTACCTATAAGAGCTTATGTGCTGGTCGTAGTACGTGTTTGGTAGGGTTTAGTAGACACAAAGTAACCAAAAAAAATTTAAACTTCTTTTGTAATATTAAAAATATTCATAATATTCTACGAAACACGACCCTCGTGGTCTAGTTGGTTAGATGCTTGTTTCCCAACACGGAGGTTGTAAGTTCGATTCCCGTTGGTAGCCATTTAAAAAAAAGGATTTTAGTCACTTAAGTTTTCACTTAAGGTCTCATTAACACCTTCTTGGTTGGTTGGAATAAAACCGTTACATGATAATAATCCCATCAAGTTGTAGTGTATACAACGAAAGTGCAATACAATAGTATCAAGTTTAAAAATACATACACATATTATTAATTTGTATATCATAAACGTTTTATTGAATTTTGTGCATTATATAGATCTTAAAAAGTCAACAGATCCTCATAAGTAGAGAACAATCAAGGAGTAGGCAAAGTATTATGTTATATTGTATTTCAAAATACGTAGTGTAAGTTATGTTTAGTGATTTGAAAGTTATAAAAACATACAAAATAATTTTCTTACCAATAAAAAGAGTTGCAGATGAGTAAAACAACTTACCTGAAATAAAAAAAAGACACAACTAAGATTATGAAAATCGGAATTGGATATTAATTGCAATTTTTTTTTTTAAATATAATTTTCCATGTGACATTCACCTGCGACACTACGTGAATGCCTGACCTAAGCCAGCTAGTTTTCACAAAACCAAATATCTTGATGAAACATATTTAAGCAATCATAAACAACAGTTTGATATATTAATAACACAAACTGGAATATATCATAAAAAGAGTTCACACAAGACAGAAATAGAATAATGATATGAAATCCATTTAAAAAATCAAGTAATCATACTAGTATTAAAGATTTGTGTTGTAAACTAGATATACGAGTGTATGGTAAACCATTTACAAAGTTAATGTCTGTCTACTTTTAAGTTGCAATATAGTACTATGCGTATCCAGAAAGTAAGTGTACTGAGGCTCTCACGACCGGATGGATTTTATTTTCGACATGTTGGCTACACTTCCGTGTAGCCTGACCCTTCCCCTCCGCAACGAGACCGGTTCGAGGTCAGTACGTTGAGAAGTGTCGACGCGACAACACGTTTCGTGAAAAGTGTCAATCCAATCTCCCGCCAAGTGCGAAATACGCGGCGTCATCCGTTATCTCGTTTGGAAGGGAAGACCTCCGGTTAAGGTTTATAATGAGGTGAAAACTGCATATGGTGATAAAGCTATGAATCGTACGAGTGTGTACAAGTGGTGTCGCGAGATTAAAAACGGTCACGTCACACCTCTTCACCCTCCGCCAAAAAGTTCAAAACCATAATTTCAGCCAAGAAAATCATGGCATCCGTGTTTTGGGACTGTCAAGGCATAATTTTAATTGAATATATGCCTCAAGGGGAGACCATCAACTCTGCAAGATACTGTGAGACTCTAAAAAAATTGGGGAGGGCGATTCAGAACAAGAGGAGAGGCATGCTGACAAAGAGAGTCTGCCTGCTGCACGACAATGCAAGACCACACACGGCCAACGCCACGAAGGAACTGCTCGCCTCGTTTAAATGGGATGTCCTGAACCATCCCGCGCATTCCCCTGACCTAGCACCTTCAGATTACTATCTCTTTACCTCCCTGAAGCTGCACATGGGTGGAAAAAGGTTTTCAACCGACGAGGAGGTAAAGGAGGAGGTGGAGAAGTGGACGGAGGGCTTGGCGGGAAACTACTTCGAGGAATGCATAAAAAAGTTGATACCCCGCTTCACCACCTGCATTGAGAGGAATGGCGACTATGTCGAAAAATAGTATGTACTACGGTAACCACGTAATTTTTTTGTTTAAATAAAAAAAATTGTAACCTACAAAAATTCAGTAGACTTACTTTCTGGATATGCCTCGTATAGTATATAGCACCCTCGCTATATTCTAAGTAGCAAAAAAGACAATACATAATAGTGTGTCCTTACATCTCGGTGTATGAAAGTAAAACTTGAATTTGGCAAAAGAAGGATAAAATATAGATTTATGCTTTGGAGATGCGTGTGTAGGGAACCACGGTCGTCGCTGAATATTGTCGCATACATACGGTCAATGACCGATGAAACGACCTTCGGATTCCTCGATAAATTATATTAAACAGTCCAAAGGTCACATGCCAACCATTGACGCCGGCCGAGCGATAGCGCCGCATTCCATACTAGAGAGAGAACGCACCACGCTGTCTCGCCAGTTTCGTAAATAAAATATCACCCACATACGATATTAATCGTTCTGCATTCACAGAAGCGAGACAGAAGCATATCGCGAGCGCACTCTCGTGCACATTCCAAAAACATATAAATACCTACGCTACTATAAAAATAAACACTCTCTCTTTCCGCATTGCGATCTAACGTGTTTTATTTATTTATCAACAACCATCATCATCTCTTCCAATAAGAACCATTCTGCTAAACGTGCATTAAGAAAAAATATGGAGTGTCAATGTATGAAAGAATGCAGAACGAAATCATCAGATGTTTTATCACCAGCATAGGTAAAACGGAAGTTGTAAGTAAGATGAAGAAGGGAGCTTTTAGATGGTTTGTACATGTGAGGAGATTGGATGATAAAAGAAAGATTAAACGAGTGTACATTAGAGTGTCCCTTATTTTGTCAAAAAACCGTTTTTTTCCACCCCCTAAATATTTTCCATTTGGTTTGATTTACCCAAAAACAAAATTTTATTACAATAGGATGACGCTAACCCGTGCCGACTTGAGCGCCAAATTTGAATGTTTGGAATTATAGGTTTTTTAGTTCTAAGTCAGTAATTGAATACATTTTTACTCTTTAGAGTGCACTATGGTTTTAATTATTCTTTATTTAAATTTAAAAAAAATAGATATTATACATTCATCAATAATTTTACTCTGACTTAGAACTAATAAACCTATAATTCCTAACATTCAAATTTGGCGCTCAACTTAGCAAGGGTTAACGTCATCCTATTGAGATAAATTATTTTTTTTGTGTAAATCAAACTAAATAAGAAATATTTAGGGGGTGAAAGAAAAAAAAAACGCATTTTTTTTGTTTTTGACAAAATAAGGGACACCTTAGTGTACATGTCAGAAGGATACATATACAATACACGTATATATTTTTTTTATTTTTGACGCATTATTTCCTTTACGGCAATAAAAAAGCATCCAGCACCCAAAAAATTGCGTGTTCTGTACTATCTCAAAATGGTGCAAAAAAAACATTCAAGCTGTTTGGGTAAACAATGTCTAGGAAAATAGGCTAAACTATTATCTTTCATAATAATATACATTCAACATGTTAGGAATGAAGTTATCAACGAATTTTTTTGTTTTAAAAGTACCTATAAAAAAATATGATATATACGACAAAATACGAAACAAAACTACTTTTCGGACAAACTATTAAATGTACTTGTATTGTATTACACTTTTGTCGTATACAGAACAACTTAGGCGAGCTTACAAGGCGGGCTTATTGCAATGTGGTATTGTATTACACTTTTGTCGTATACAGAACAACTTAGGCGAGCTTACAAGTCGGGCTTATTGCAATGTGGCATTGTATTACACTTTTGTCGTATACAGAACAATTTAGGCGAGCTTACAAGGCGGGCTTATTGCAATGTGGTATTGTATTACACTTTTGTCGTATACAGAACAACTTAGACGAGCTTACAAGCCGTCTTATTGCAATGTGGTATTGTATTACACTTTTGTCGTATACAGAACAACTTAGGCGAGCTTACAAGTCGGGCTTATTGCAATGTAGTATTGTATTACACTTTTGTCACATACAGAACAACTTCGGCGAGCTTACAAGGCGGGCTTATTGTAATGTGGTATTGTATTACACTTTTGTCGTATACAGAACAACTTAGGCGAGCTTACAAGGCGGGTTTATTGCAATGTGGTAATCTCTTCCAACCAACTAGAAATATGTTAAAGAGGCCTTAAGTGATAGCCACTAGACTGGAATATTTTTTTTAAAAGTCTGGGTTCCAGCGGAATTTGAACCCGCAACTTCCAGGTTGGGAGACAAACGTCTAACCAACTAGACCATGGATTGATTCATACTACGAATATTCAAGCTGTCTATGTTGATGATAGATTTAAGCATTTTATATGTTGATGATAGCATTTTATAAATTTTATATGTTGATATAAGCATTGTTTGTTACATAATCGTTTGACACACATAAGCTTAAATCAAGAATACATCGATTAAGCCTGTATAATGCTAAATACTCTATTATTATGTTATGTTTAAATATATAAATATAAGTTTTTTCCGATGAGAAATGATAAATGAAAGCTAGTTAGATGAAAATTTGTTAGGTTGGTGCATGATTAACGGTAGTTTTACTGATGCCCATCGAATCTGTCAAATTTGTTATTTTGTTTAGATTTTTATTCAACTTATATATTCCTCACTCTTTAGATAGTAAAAATATGTGTCGATAACCACCTTTAAATTCGTTAAATCACGCTTTATCACTTCGAAAAAGGATGGAATGCAGAATGAAGGTGGATATAGTCAAGCATTTTTACTAACTAAATAGTAAGGAATATTAGTAAAAAAAAATTAGCAAAATGACAAATTTGACAGATTCGAAGTGCACCGTAAGACGATCGTTAATTATGCACCATCTTAATATTTTTTAAACAAATTTATACAAAAATAATTCAAGCCACAAAACACATGTTTCTGAAAAAATATCAAGTGAACGCACCTCAATATTAAGCAAAAATACTAAGCCACTGTGTATTGCATGTTTGTATTCCATTTAAAGCCACTGTGTATTCAATTCAAAAAAATATTCCACACAAATCCACACAACACGCCGTTATGTTTCCTGAAATGGCTTAAAACAAGAAGAATATGAGATGGACCTATTTTGCTTGTATAATTAAATTTATTTATGAAATTCAAAATATCCATAATTCTATATAAGAAAAAAAATATCGAAAGTTTTGGCTTGACTTTGTGGAACTCTATATCAAAACATTAAACAAAAAATCACTTTGTTTTTGCACTAATTACATTAATCCCCGCTACACGAGATTTTATCTATTCCGAGGCTCTCTTTACCTAAAGAGAGCCTCGAGATACGAGGTAGAATATGTAATAATTTAAATAACAAAGTAATTTATTGATAAATATTCTAAAATGAAATTTGTTTTTGATTGACGACATTTTTACTGAAACATTTTAAAATCTTAAATAATTAATTTTTATCGCGTGTCATATTATCACAATATAAAAGAGATGTTAGTAAATTAATCTATTTATCACCAAAAGTAAATAATTGAGCATCACAAAGATACCCACGATAATGTAAAGAAAGAATCTCAAGATGAATAAAACGATGATAAAATATTGTAATACACAACTTGTACAAAACAACTAACATTGAAGTGAAAGTTTACAAATCATATACCAAAGAAAGTTGATCAACATTGTTTTTTTCATTTTGATTTCGTTTAATTTAAAATATAAACGTGCATTGAATAAATTTGTTAGTTGACATTTCATTCATAACCATTCGTAACAAGGTATGCAGCTAGTTAAACCAATAACAGTTAATTTTATAAAAAATGAACAAAAAAGTTTCTTCAATGTTGTATAGAAATAAATATGTGAATAGTATGAAATCTAGCGAACAAACATTTTCTAGTTAAAAATAAATTATGTGGTGAGGAAGAGACACATATTGTATTTTTCTTAATGGTCATAAAAACGTGGAAAAAATAAATGAATATAATGTATTAATGAGCAAAGATATATACGGGTTTTTAATTGCATTGTATTTCCCTTTCGCTGTATTTCGTTTTCAATTAAGTTGTATACAGTATAACCTGGCAGGTTTGTTGCCATATGCAAATCTTATCCAGTCAACTGCAAAGGTTTTTAAATAAGTCTTAAGTGAAAGCCACAATGAAACTATTTATAAAAAAAATATGGGTACCAATGGGAATCGAACTCGCAACTCCCGGGTTGAAAGACAAGCATCTTACCAACAAGACCACGGAGGTCGTTTAGAAGTTAAGACATTAGGGACGATATATCATAATAATGTAACTGGTATTGAATGGAAATTTGGACATACGAGTAAATTAAAAAAATATAAAAATATTATCTTTTAAATAATGCCAAATAAAACTGTTTTCAAACTTTTTATGCTAAAACTGAAAAAAAATTGTAAATATGTAGTGTTTTTTTTTTCTTTAATAATTTTAAAAGCTGCTTATCGGTGAAAAAGTTGCTTATCGGTGAAAACTTTTGAAATTCCATGTTTGGTTGTTAATTTGTATTAAATTGCAAGAATTTAGTCATATTAATATTATATTGGAAGTAATCATAATTAATTAAACGTAAGATACTTTTAATTAATTTTATGTCAGTTCGACATCCGTAGCCTAGTAGTAAGATTCTTGACTTCCACCCGTTCGGGGATTTCGGGTTCGATTCCCGACGGTGCCCAAAAAAAGATGCTAGTTTGGCAAAAGAGTTCGTCTGGTAACAATGTTGCCAACGTGTTCAATGCCACGAGTTCTGTACCTCCCAGTTCTAAGACGGAAGGCTCGATTACTAGGGCCGAAGACAATATTGTCTACCGGCCACGCTTTTACATATGTCCAAAAAACTAATACAGATAATATGAAAAAAAAAACAATTTATAAGCATTAAAAATAAATAAAACAAAAAAAGAAAAATTATACACATAAAATAAAAACCTCAACAAGAAAAATGTAATTAATCTTGAGTGATTTCACGAGATTAAAAGTTTATTTAATGTTTAAAGAAGAAATTAGAAATGTATATCAATATAGTTCTCTCAGTGGCAATCATCGGCAATGACCCCTTTATCATGGGAAAGGTTGAAACGAGCGCTCATAGCCAGCGCGAAAACTCGGTACAGCGGCTCGTTCCGTAGCGGAGTGAATTTTCCTCGGCCAGAGTCGGTGAAAGAGGAGTGAAGGAGAAAGGTGGGGTTATCACACTCTTCGACCAAGCAGCTCTCGGAGTCAGCCCTCAGTTTGTTCCGCGCCAAGCCGCGAACGGTTGTGCCGCGATTAACGGAAACATGTCTGCACTCTCACTTACTACTTGCGCTCTGCTCCTCTTGGCGCCGGCCTTCGATGCCCACCGAATGGGATCGGGATACGCGGAAGAAGTGATTCACAGAGACAGTACCTACAATGACCTTCACTCTCCGCGCACACTCCAACCCCAAATCCATCCTCGAAGAAATTCAAAATCCATGTCCTTTATAGATTATTTCTTCCCTGCATCACGAAATGCTAAAGTGTCAAACAATTTTCGAAACCAACGACAAAACGATGACATTAATTCTACTTTATCTTCTAAAGAAGTAACTCAAGGCATTGTAGAAAAAGTTGATACGACTGCTAACACGGTCGTTGAAAGCACATCCCCGGCTTCTGAACAAACCTACCCCGTCACCTATGAAGAAGGCAGAGCTACGGGTTCCACGAAAAAAGGAACCACCATACCTGGTAAAAGGAAGACGTCATCGCGTCTCCCATCCACTACACCCAAAACTAAATATTCGCAAAAAATAAGCCAATCTAGTTCGAGTGTGAGCTCACAAAAGCCGACTCAGAGAGTCACTACGGTTAAACCTGTAACCAAACAAGAAACAGATAAAACCACATTATCCTCCACGACGAACCAAAAAACCACACACAAACATTACACAATATATCCCAGTGTTATTATGACAAAAACCAACCCTCCCACGAGCGTTTATAAAACCAAACAACCCGAGAGTACTGAAGGCACTACGGTCAAAATTAGCAGCAGTGCTTCGAGTCAACCTTCTAAAGTGACTACAGCTCAAGAAACTAAAGTTTCGGAGACAGCAACTGAACAATCCTCGTCAGATCCTGAACCCGCTTCTACCGAGATCAACGCAAGAGAAGGAGAACTGGACCTCAGAGAAAAACCCCAGAAGCATCACGTCATAATCAACGATGAAACCAAAAAAGAGGTAGGAAATTTTCCAATAATATAAGTAGTCTATGCATGTATTCGTTACGCCCTTATTACGAAATTATTATTATATTTACATAAAGTGATAATAGAGCAACAGTATTTATTTGTTTTAATTTCAATAACCAAATATTAATGTGATCATATTATTATAATATATTATGAAACACGTAATATTGATTTACTCTTGGTAAAAGGGCTTTCAAGATTATGCAAGAGAAAAAAACTATATATTGTAGAATGTAAACTTCCCCGCAAACTATCTGCTCGTAAAACATAAATTCGTAATACTTTTGTTATGCTGATTCAAAATAACCGAATTTCAAGGCGTATTTAATTAAATATATAACAAAATAAAACATTTTTTTGTTTTGTTTTTAAAACATCAAAACAGTTTTCAGATAAGCGATATGTTAAAGTTTTTATAACATATTGATTTATGTTGAAATAATATAATACATACAACATTTACTTCTTTGTAATGTTTGCCAATAGTACCGAAAATGATCCAAGAAGTAAAACAACTATTTATCAGAAATGTTACAATAAAAAACGATTATTCAACTCTTGAAAGCTATTGATAAGCAATTTTTATTTAAAAATTACAAAAAATATCTGGTTCACTGGAATCAATAGTAATGGTCGTTTAGAAATAATAGAACTTAAAATGTTCGCTCCAAATATAAGATAAATTATCATGAATCGAACATATGCTTGATTTAAGCTTTATATAGCTAATTGTTAAAACCATGCGTTCAGTGCGTACTAGCAGTTTTTATTAATCAAAAAAACACCTGCTGCAATGGAGATATTAAAACGGGGAAATGGTCAATAATGCTAGTCAAGGCTGTTTTCATGCAGACAGTAAAAATGCATAAGATAAAGATGCGTTCAGTTAAAGTCATACAATATTTTCTGAGCTTCATCTTAAGAAATTTTATTCTATATTATCAATATAGGAAATTTTCAATTCTGGGTTTCAAGATAGCGATGTCTGATGGCACGGTATATTTCTTTTTTAATGACCAAAATATATTAGAAAATATACATAAGATTTATATATTTATGGTTTGGGCATATAATATATAACGAATGAATGAATGAAGAAAGACTAACAAAACAAATATACAGCGCAAATGTGAGTGGAAGGCGTGGTAGAGAGGAAGACCAAAGACAGTATAGTTGGATTGAGTGATTGAAAGAAAAAAACGTAGAAAATCAGAGAAATCGTAGGAGTTATATGAGGTGTATGGATTTGGATGAGGTGAAGAATGTGTGTCGAGATTGGAAACTCTGCTATTCTATCATCTCTGGCTACCCCGACAAGAAAATTGATTGATGGCATATATGTATGTGTAACATATATGTCCTTGAATGTTTTTCTTAAAATATATCTGCCAAATTTACAAATATTTACCAACTCGATGCGCTGATTCGCAAATTATAAAGAATGATTTCTGTATACTTAGTTATATACATATTAATCAGCATATCAGATTGAAACTGAAAAATCATGTTATCATTTATAAATATAAATTCTGCTTTGTAGTTTGTATACGTGATGAAGACAAGACAAAACGGTTGTCCTAAGAAGGAAAATAAAGTTAATGCTAGTCGTACTTATATCAGTAGTTTGGATTTTATTGGTCAATTCGAAACTCCCTGCAACCTAGTTGATAAGACGCCTGTCTTCCAGCTCGGCACTAGGGGATTCGATTCCCGCTAGTACCTGGATTTGAAAAAACAAAGGGTTCTGATCTGGTTTCAAGCTAGAAGCTTGTTTAAAAATATTTCTGGTTGGTTGAAAAAAAAATACCAGTCGAAAATAAAACTATCGGGTTGTACTGTACCGACCCCCGTGGCCTAGTTGATGAGTCGCCTATCTCCCAACCCGGAGGTTGCGGGTTCCATTTCCGCTAGAACGGCTTTTTTGAAAAAGGATTCCACTCGGGTTTACACTTAAGGCCACTTTAACATTTTCTGGTTGGTTGGAAGAGATTGCCACATGACAATAAGACCACCACACTACTGTTTAAACCGAAGTGTAATACAGTACAATACTGTAAAACTAAAATAATATAATACAATACCATATTTACATTAAATTTAAAAGAAGCAACATATTTATATTAAGATAACAAAAAATGAATATCCTTGGAGATAAAATAACGAAAACTGAAAAAAATAAACAATTTATGTTGCATATCACACCTTCAGTAGTAAAAAATGTAAAATCAGGATTTTAGTATGCAAATATATAGATTAAACCTCCCCTTCATTAGTCGCCATTTTGTGGTTGAATTTGTGAAACAATTTTTCAAAATTTGTCATTGCCCCGTGTTCATCAACTCAATTTGTTCATATTTTCTGCAGGATTAATGGCCTCTTTGGGAAATCCTCATTTCCTTCTGTATCTAGTGGTCCTCTCCAAGTGAATAAATTAAGAGTAAATCAATAATTTAACTTAAGTTGTTAATACATAACTCATTTTTTGTTTTATTTATTTAACACTTTCATGTTAATGCATATGGTGGATATAATACTTTGAAGAAATTTATTTCAACTAACCAGTTTTTGTTTCAAAATTATTGTCGATACTCATGAACGTGTAATAAACTTAGTGTAAATGAAAGTAATATTTGAGTAAAAGTAACTGAAATGAAAACAAAAGATAAATCTCAAGGAAAATAGAGATAAGGGTGTGAATTACAAAGGAGTTAAGGACAAGGAATATTTTGGGATATATTATGCTTATTTAGTGTTCTTTTTAAATTATAAAGATGTAGCATATTTCATTGAATTAGGAAGATTGAACTCAAGCCGAGTGAACTGGAAAAGATAATGTGTAGAATGATGTGCGATACGTTAGTATATCATATACAGGATTCTGCTGTCACCAGATCGGAGGTACAGTCCATGATCAGAGATAAAATTGAATTTTACACGCAGATACTGAGAACAGCTTGGATTATTCAACACATCAAAGATAATCGAGTGAGTGTAGATTTCTTCGTTTGTCTTATTTTTAGCCATTGGGAGTCTGGCGCAATATTCGGATATATGATTATATTTTTTTAGATTAAAAATAAACCAAACAAATACTCTCCTGTCTATCCAACAACCCTTCACTAGCACCCTTAAGACATGAACAAACATTAAGATAGTCAACTACTAAGCACCAAGAAACAATAAATTCAAATTCAAAAGAAACATCTTCGATTAAAACCAGTTTGAATGCTACCGAGAATCTAACTTGTGACATCGTGATTTGTCGTAAAAACGTTTGTTCAAAAGACAATATAATTATTTATTTCTATGTGATTTCATGTAAAACGCATTTTAATAGGCAACCTCTGTGGTCTAGTTTGCAAGACGCCTGCCTCCCAAGTCGAAGGTTGCGGGTTATATACCCATTTGGTACTGAGTTTTTTTATAAAATAAAAGGGTCCCAATCTGGTTTTCAACTAAAGTTTTTTAATACCTCTCTGTTTGGTTGGGAGAGATTGTCTCATAAAAATAAACCCGCCAGACAATAAAATGAAAGTGTAATACAATACGATATGATAAAATTTTATATTTTTACGTGATCTCACGTAAAAATGCAATTTATTTTATAAAGCTATATTAAATCTTTTAACCAATCAGTGAAAGCATATGACTGAAAAAATAAACAATATTTTTGAAAGCGAAATTTCTAACCATATCAGCCGATTTATATGTGTGAAAAACGATAAGAAAACACAACAAATAATATCATTAAATTTACAACCAAATATCCCTTTGACGAGTTCAAATTCTGCAAATGGTGGATTTTAAAATGTTTAATTAAGTTAATTAATTTCAATGACCATGATATACGAGTAAATTCCGTGTATCATATTCTTTGACCAATCCATGTAATTCTGATCCAATTCTCACCAATTTAGTTGATGGATAATTGATTAGAAAAGAAACATTTTCTTTTTTGCCCATAATTTGACACTATGACTGATTCGGATATCGTTCAAATTGCTACCAGTTTTTAAATATAATTGTTCAAGTCAAATAAAAGTCTTTAGTTTTTCGATATGTATCATTTTACCGTTTTGGATGTGGGCCAATTGGAATGTATTCAGTCTAATGGGTAAATTACCTTTTTACCTGCAGTGACACGCCTCATCATGCCTTTTGATACCCTTTCATCATTCTAAAATATAATGCAACATGTTAAAATTGGTAACTCAATCTATCTACTGGTTTTTTTTAACATTGAATAACATAAGTGATTATTTTTCGTTACATTTCTCATTTGCGAATAATATCAAGTATTTTAAGGATGTTTTATAATAAAAAAACCGAGTTGATTAGTTGTACGGTTAATGTTCTGAACTTGTGGGGGAGAAGGTAATCAACTCAAAATCCGCACTGAGCTACTTCTCTTAGATATCACGGATATATTTATAAGCTATCCCTTTTTATTTTCTCATTCCTGTTGAATTCACGCTGTATTTAAATTTTTTTTTAATTTCATTTATCTTTTTATAACATATTTCTTGTATTATACGAGTATGTAACAATCGCATCTTAAATTTGTAATTTGGTTAAAAGGTACACCGTACGTACCATTTAAAAATAAATAAATACACTAAATCATATAAATACAATCACATTTATCCAATTTTCGTAGTTACAGTAGGTAAATAATTAAGACAGTTTAAGAAGAACACATATATACGTACTTACACGCCATTTCCCTGTCGGGGTAGGCAGAGAGGACAGTGTGCTACACTTTCCTATCTTGACAAACATCCTTCGTCTCTTCCAGATCCGTACACCGTCTAACAATACAATTCCTACGATTTATTTGACTAATTCAAGAAGAAATAGGGAAGTAAATCTATCTTATGTTATGAACGCACAAAATGTCAAATTAATGTTGGTCAAAAAATACTCATGTTGAGAATTTCGTGAGAATATTTTCGCCAAGGGGATGGGGGTTGAAAAACAATTTACCTTTTCATATAAATTTTTATTTGCAAGAAGAAATTGTCAATATGGATGGCTAGAAAAAGATCACCATATTTAATGTAATACAATTTATTTTTTATATTTTTACACATGACAAGAAATATACATAATTTGTGAAAAAATTATGTATATTTCTTGTCATGTGTAAAACAGGTAATTTAATTTGCACAAATAATTTTAATGGATCTGGGTTTGTTGCCTTTCATTTGTCGTATCCCCAGTAAACTAGGCTTTTGCCTGTATCTCACTGAGGACATATAGCATGAAAAAATAAATCGATACTTCTTTCCGATTTTTGATTCTATAGTATAAAAAAAACCCGTTGCGCATTCTCATCAATTAAAGAGTAATTTTATAATTATGAAGTCCATGGTGGCAGAGTTGATGAGATACTTTTCTCCCAGCTCAAGGTTACGGCTCCACTTCCCGTTGGAACCCATTTTCAAAAAGAGTTTTAGTTTTTTTTTTTCATGCTAAGATTGCTACATAGCAATACGATTTGCCTGCTTTTTTTTTATTTCACCTGGCGAGTTTATTGTCATGTGGCAATCTTTTCCAACCAACAAGAAATATGTTTAAATGGGCCCTAAGTGAAAACCAGACTGGAATTCCATTTAAAAAAAATCTGGATTCCAGCGGGGATCGAACCCACAACCTCCGGATCGGCAGACAAGCGTGATAATTTTTATATCTGTTCAAACATCCGATATAACATTACTTGTACTATTGGCTGGTGGGTAGTCGGCACGTTAAAAAGTTTTGTAAAATAGAAAAACTGGCATTGTCGAAGTGATATTTCATTTAGTAAAAGCGCGATACAGTTTTTTAAACATTGTAAACATTCACTTTTCAACAATTGGCACGAAACTGAGTAAGTAATTCATGTGCAATTGGAAGGAAGAGATTGTCGTATGTCAATAAACTCGATTTTGAATACTAAATAAATTATATTACAAGTATTATTATTATGATCACTATGAAAATTAAATGTGTTCATTCATTCGTGTGATTATTCTCAATGTGTCCATATTGGTGATGGGGACATATTAAAGTACTAAATCGGAGGATAGCATTGTATTTGGCTCCGTTAATTGGTGATGGGGACATATTAAAGTATTAAGTTGGACGATAGCATTGTATTTGGCTCCGTTAATTGGTGATGGGGACATATTAAAGTACTAAATCGGAGGATATCATTGTATTTGGCTCCGTTAATTGGTTCATAGGATTTAGAACATAGGCATTTAAATACATATATACACACAAATATATTTGACTGAATTAAAACAGAAAGCAATGAAAAATGTCTAAATGATAATGCAAGGACTAGAGGAAAGGAATTAAACTGTGGATGCTAACTGTCAAAAATGCCATGACCCAATTAGCAAAAATATGGTGAGATCGTGACATTTACAATCGTACCAAAACAAAGCAAGTCCAAATTCGAACCTTTTCTGTATTCTTGTACAGCACTGAAACATGAACAGTAAAAACTCGATAAAACGCAACAATAAATTCCTTTAAAATATTGCGTCAGCGTCGGATGCTGAGAATCCCGTGAACCGCCAGAAAAATCAACGTCTTCATACTCGAGGAGTTAAATGTGACGATATAACTGTCCTCAATATGTTTCCAGCGTATTCTCTGGTTTTTCAACCACATTTCTAGACGAGAACCTGGAAAAAAATATGTTCATAGGTGTGCCAGAAATAAAAAGAAAAGGCTAACGAGATGGAGTGAAAAGGTGAAGGAATTGTCAAATAGAAGATTCTATATTACCATACAAACGCCAAGTGACTGAGATGAGTGAGCACGTGTCATCGCAACCTGTGGTACCAATGTTCCATGGATTCTGACCCTCAGCAATGAGGGACGAAGGCAAAAAAGAGACCTAAAGGGATAAAGAAAGGAACCGAATATATACAAGAAAAAAATTGTATTAATTATAAGTGATGATTCTTTTTATTCTCATTTGAACGTTGATTTCCTTTTCTATCGAAACATATCCGAATTGATCCTTCAACATTTCCGAATTGATGATTCGGACATATTGAAGAGCGTGGCTGGAAGACACTATTGTCATCGACCCCAGTAATCAAGCCATCAGTCTTAGAACCATTAAAGTAGGCATGGAACTCGCGTTTCGTCATTATACGCAATGGTGACACTACAGTACGCGAAGAGACAACAACACTCACAAATATATTAGGAGTACTCGTATGCGAGGATTGTTACCTGACGAACTCTTTTACAAGACTGCTGGGAGACCTTTTTTAATGTTTTTTTAGTACCACAGGGAATCAAACTCGAAACCTCCAGGTGAAAGCCAAATGTTTTAACAACAAGTTTACTGAGGTCACCGTTGTTAACTTTGTTAAGGACACCGCATGTATGTTTCTATTGAAAGCATTGAAAAGAATAAAGACGTCTCCAGTGTTAAAACACTATTAATTGTAAACATCCAAAAAGATTATCGTGCTTACGCAGTGAGACAAGTAGGAATACAGACTGTTATTAGTCAATCTGCGCTCCATTTCAGTGCCGCTTGGTCTCCTGACCCAGCCATAAAAAAATAAACCAGAGTGACAGTTCTGTTTCGGATGTGCGCTTCTGTGACTTGAATATTAATTATACTGTCTGCTATTGACACACCCATTGCTGTTTGTTTCTGCTAAGTCTTTTAATTCATATTTTCCACTACAATTACACGTCTATGGTTCCCTTCGAAGCCAACTGGATGAAATTTTATTATATTTTAGGTTTGATTCCCAAAGGTTCCAATTTGGTTTCATCATATTTACATACATACATACATACCATTACGCGTTATCTCTATTGGAGTAAGTAGAAAGAACAGTGTCAGATTTTATTATCTCAACACACATCCTTCTTTCACCGTGCATACACCTTCTTATACAACTCCTACTAGTTTTCTGGCTTTTTACGTTTCCTTCTTTCAAAATATCATTAACTTGTTCCAACTATACTTTTATTGGTCTTCCTCTACCACACCTTCCATTCACATATGCACTAAATATTTGTTAATTTAGTTTTTTTTCATTCCTTCGATTTACATGCCATAACCATCGTTTTGAAAAGTGGACGCAACAAATATGCTAAACAAAGTACCATGTATAAGTTATCCAGAAATCAAATAAAAAATGTATAGTTTTTTTATAATTGTTTATTTTTTGTGCTGAGATATATGACCAGCGCCTAAAAAAATATCAATGTACAAATATACAATCAAGCCGTGTCCTTTTTGTGGAAGGAAGAGAGGAGATATATTCTCACTTCGTTATCTATGCACACTGATTTTGCGTCGCCTTCATACACGTATATGCTCTTAAAAGAAGGAAAAATAAGATATATTGTTTATAGTTAAGGCATTAACATTGTGGAGGTTTAAAGATATTGTAATTTGTTTTATCAAACACTGTTTATTCCTTTTTGTAACGGTATAACCCTACCGGTTTGAAGACCTCATCATCAGGGGAGCACAAACAAGACTCCGCACAAGAGAGCAGCAGGGGAGCACATAGTATTGTTTGTGCTCCCCTGATTATGGGGTGAAAGCCTTCAAACCGGTAGGGTTATACCGTTACAAAAAAGGAATAAACAGTGTGTGATAAAAAAAATATCAAGGAAAAATAAGTCGTAAAAGATATCGTAAGAACTATTTAAAGTTTATTAAAACAATTAACACTCTTAAACGATGTAGGAAATGTAGCTTTAAATTATATTTTGCACAATGTAATATTTCCATTGTATATAAAAAATATATACTAAGGAAATATTTTTATATTGTACGAGACTTTCGTTGCATACAACCTGTGCATGTTTATCACCACGTTGCGATCTCTGCCAATCACTCAGACTTATGTTAAAAAAAGCCTTAAGTGAAAAACAGTCTGAAACCTTTTTAAAAAACTTGGGTACCAAAGGAAATGAAACCCACATTCTCCGAGTCAGAAGACAGGTATCTTACCGACTAGGCCGCGGAGTTTGTATGTTGAAGTGTACCTTCTGAAAGAAGACTCGATCGATATCGAAAAGTTATAATCCATCGTGATCGATTATGATTGTCAGCCATCCTGAGGATGGAAGATACATGTTTATACAAACTGTTGTACGTCAGCAAGCATATATTTTTGACAGATCAAACCCAGAGATTTGATGGCAAGAAGAGTAAACTTGCAAAACGATTGACAAGTTTTATAATTAAAAAGTATTTAAGTTTTATAATAAAAGAACATCAAATTATATGTAAATGCGTATCAAAATCGATTCTCAAAAGAATGTGAACGCACAAAACTTTAATTAAAAAATAATCATTGCTTGAGAGATTATGGTAAAGTACAAAAGACGAAAGAGAAGCAATAATTACGGTTAATTCGCAAATAAATTGGGACGCCGTTTTGTCGATATGAAATAACAGTTAATAATTATAGTATTTGATTTTATTATTGTATATTATCAAATTAATTTTTCAGTCATGTGTCGATTGCAAACGAGTCACTGCATGGTGGCTAGTCACCTTTAAATAATGGGTATTCTGAAGGACCCGGCTGCGAGTGTGGTCTGGGTGATTAAACTATAGATCACGTATTTCTCGGTTGTTCTTTAAGGGACAGGTTTGATTTACTAAACGCTAAAATTATTAACTCTACGAGTAGATGATACATGCATACATAACATCACGCCGTTTCTCTGCTGGGGTAGACAGAGATGACAGAGCGTCAGGGTTTTCATACTCGATACACATATTTCACCTGTTCTATATCCATACACCTACTATTTCTCTCACTTCTTATAATGAGTTCTTTCAAAATAACATTCACTTAAGTCAACCACACTTTCTTTGATCTTTCTCTACCACTCCTTCCACTCACATTTGCACTGTAAATTTGTTTTATTAGTTTTTTTTTCATTCATTTGTTATACATGCCCAAACCATCTCAAAGTGCCCTTCTTCATACATCAGCTTTAAGTTCACATTGATCTTTAACACTTTATTCCATATTTTTCATAATATGAAAAATAAACAGAATCTTAGTTAGAATCAAACTTATCTTGACTTTTGATCTAAGAGGAAACAATTGTTGAAAGTTATAAAACGACGTTTAATAAAGCATAACTTTGCCCGCTGCCCTATCTAATACTTCAAGCGAGGTATACAGAACAGAGCGCACCATCAACCAAGAACACCGCTAACTTCTGCAGAGGATTGAATTTGCTTGGCGGCACACAGTGGGTCGAAATTGAAGACTGGCGGACGCAGTATTATGAATTTTAATGTTTTTTAGGGCTTGTTTTAAGCAGAAAAATAGTATTCAATTAATGTCACTTATGACTCTTAAATTTACAGTTACTGTGGCAAAAAAGTGATGAAAGATATATGCATTAAAAGTGAGAGCGTGGTGTAGAATGTATGGTAAAACCATGTATAACAAAAAACGAAAGAGGAAATTAGAAAATAATGCAATAGAAAGGAGTGGATAACAGTTTTTCAACTTTTAGAGATAGTTCGGCTACGTACAAAGAATGTTAAAATAATCTATACAAGACGTATACAAGGTGTGAGAAAATTGGAAAGACTTAGAAAAACGTGGCACTACCAAATTAATCAAATTTTGAAAAAGAGAACGAAAATCCTTTATAATAGGAAAGTATGCATAACAAGGTCTTTAGATGGGGCGAATGCGAAAGGTGTGTCCTAGAATAAAATGATGTGGATATCTGTTCTATCTCCCTACCGCAATAGAGATGGCATGATAATTATTTTGAGTTACTGTATTATCTTTTTCCAAGAGCAGTATGACGGAAAATCTTTTACATTTTTTCAAAATGATTAATAGAAGTTAAGTTATTGCTATATTAAATGTACTATAAAAGCAATTTAATCTCTTCAGACCTAAATTAATTCTAAGGTTTCAAAAAATATTCTTGCTAGTGAGTGTGTTATTTACACTATGATAAATACAACATTATATCGTATTCGTTTAGATAGATGGCGCCCAAAATGTTCAAAGTCGATAATACAGTATCCTACACTACGTTTATCATTCGAATAGAAATATACCACAAAATTGTTTACAAAATGTATATAAACTCTGCGCCCATTATTATGGAAGATATTCACGTCCCCTATACGATATCGCGTGAGTATCAAACAGTTTCAAACTTATAAAATAATTTTAATTAATTGCAATGTTGAAGCTAAGAAACTGCCTAGTTAAAAAAATAAGAGCGCTTTTAGAGAAGTATTTATTACAAAACAGCGCATTGCATATAATTAGCTTTTTTGATCAAATTATGATGTTAACTTATCGTACTATGAACAGCTAATATTATAAATACATAGTTGCGTTACCCTTCCTCTATGTTTATTACTCCGACATTGTTTTCAAAAACACAGAACGACGACCTCCGTAGTTTAGTTGTTAAGACGCATGTTTCCCAACCCGGGGGTAACGGGTTCAATTCCCGTGTGAAGTGATTTTTTTTTTCAAAAAAGGTTTCCAGTCTAATTTCGACTAAAAGCTTCTTCAACATCTTTCTTGATGGCTGGAAGAGATTGCCACGTGGCAATAAACCCACTAGGTTGTACTGTTTAAAATAAAAGTGTTATACAATTTAATACAATTAATAAGGGTTCTATTGCCCACTAAAAATCTATGGAATAGAAGGATAACTTGCAGTAGTATTGACTAGTATTCATTTATTGAAAAAAATATACGACACATGATTGTCCTTTGCATATGTAATCATAGAAAAAAATATTAAACAAAAGAATAAATACCAACATTTTAAAAAACAACATGATTTAGAATACATATGTTTCAAAATATGGTACTTTAAGATACCAGCACAACACTAAACGGACAAATAAAAAAAAACTAGAGATGAAATGTAAATGGAAAAACCAGTTTCCAAGTCAAGATCTAAGATTGAGAAATCTATGAGATAACATGTTACTTTTGTGGCAATTATGCAGTAAGTTTCATGTGTGTCAAATGTTATTTAAAAAAACCGTAATGATGACAAGATACTCGAAGATGGTATCCGCTCTGGAATACCGATAACTACTGTGGACGACCAATTAAAAAAAAGCCTTGTTCAAGAAAAATTAGTGTTCTACGCTATGAGAGATACTGAAAATATCGAAAACTATAATAAACATTGGTGAAATTTTGTAATTGAAATTGATCTAAAAATATTAAATTACATTCAGGATAACCTATTAGATTCTTTCGAAAAAATCCTTGAATTATTTTTCATATTTATTCCCTAGTTTCTACTCTAAATTTTGAACCACTGTGCGTTGGAGGTAAATGGCGCGAAGTTATGTTTCAATGTCATCAACAGAGATTTACCGTAAACAGTGAAAGAAAAGAGAAAAAAAGAAGCGTGGAAGTAATCATAGTTGACATGATTTTGATGCGATCCGTGCCGACATTCGTTAAAAGTAGAAACATTCTGTTTTAGTGTGCAAATCGTAAAAATATTTGACAAGACAGCGTGCGGTTCATCAGAAAAGGGAACAAACGTGCTGGCGAAGATCATTACTGGAGATTGTTGATTCTACAGTGATAAATTTTGTTATTTTGATGGCGATATCTTCGTCATCAAAATTTTACGTGACGTGACAACTTACGAACATCAATGGAGCAAATAAGTGAATTATAAAAACGTGATTTGTTCGTTCATGTAATTTTTAAGATAATTTGACAGTCAGAACTTATCCGATGAAGGAGTAAGGTGTCCTACCATCGGACCGAAACTCCGAACAAGCTATCCATCACTTGAGATAATTTGAACATTTTATATGATTTATCATATCATATGATCAGAGATCAAATATTTTTACACAAAATTGATCGTGAATCGATAGATTATCTATATCTTTTGGAGTAAATAATCTTCCATAATCCAACAGTAACAACACACCAATCATCATTAATTCATTTACCAACATGTAGAACCTCATACTCGTATGTCCAAAACTCGAATACCGCAAGCTTGCAGAAGTTACAATAAAGGGTTTAGCCAAATAAATGATTCTCATTCCCAATAATCATCTCGTCCAGAATTTTATGATACGGCGAGCCTGCAGAATTGACAATGAAGAGTTTAGCCACATTGATAATTTTCATAAAAACATGACAGCGTTTCGGAGATTCCTTTTGAACAAATCTTAATGATCAAATTGTAGTAATTTATTTTCCAGTTCTTTTTTTGAGATTCAGGTTTTGTTATTTCTATATTGTCGCTCAACCTAACTTCAAGCTCCGAAGTGCGATATTTCAGCTGATTTGAAACTTACTCGTATAATAAAAATTATCTACCAATTATCTTCCCATTTTCTCCCAAACTTCCTAACCCTTTATGTCAAATGCCGTGCATTATGACTTGACTTAATTTATCTTTTATTTTTTTGAGTTTTCTTTCAATTTCACTATTTGTTTATGTTTCTAATTATCATGAGGAACTTAACTATTGGTTGAATGTTAAATATTTTACTTTACTTATTAATCGTATTTTACTGATTAGATTCTAAGTAATATAAAACAAAATAAAAATAATACTTCTAGTATTAATATAAATTTACTTCGTATGTTTAATTTTATCGGTAGTTCTAGTTTTTTTTAATATTTTATTAACAATTTTATTTAAAAGACAAAGATTAGAAGTTTTCAAATTTAAATAAAAAAAGGGGGGGGGGGGGGAATATTGACGGGAAAATATTTATTAAAGCGTGTGTATTGACATAAAAATACTAATTATTTTGTACATGTAAAAACCTAATAAAATAATCTTTATTCAATATAAATATATTTTTTTTAAATAAGATGTTTTCCAGTTTCTTAAAAAAAGTATTGATTCAATATAAAAAAGAATGTTCAAAAACTACCATAACATCTGATATGACACAGATATAAAAATGAAGAAAAATTTAAAAAAAATAACATACCGAAGGGAAATGTGAAGAATGGCATGTCGATTTGTATTCTTTGAAAATGCGGCTTGAAAACGTTATATTGACAAGAAATTTTTCACGCCATTAGATTGAAATAAAACTTGTCATGAATTTGTCCGTGAATCCAATCCAAGATGGATTTCAAATTCGCTCGACCATGATTTTTTGCAACTATTTATTTTACGCTTATAATTTTACAACTATGAAAACAGTTCGGGGAAAGCTCTTCCGAAAAAGGTTATCTCTCTTATCTGAAGAAAATGTAGTTAACAAATAATTTATGAACAAAATACATCCGTTAAAAAATAAAAAAACATACGACTTAAAATAAATGTGATTGTATTAGGATAAACTTTCATTCTTCTTTTTCTTTATCACGCGCTCGATGTTAAACGTCGTGGTCCTCTACTATGTCTCGAAATTGGCCTACCACCTATCTCCATCGCTTTCGATCCTAGGTCATGTCAAATGCAAAACTTAAAGAGGATCCTGTTAACTTACTATTTGATCCGTTCATCCTATTGGATACCGTTCTTTTGCTCGCTCTCTCTCAACTGTCCCTGCGATCACTAGCTTCTCCAGATTTTTTTCAAGCATCATGTCCAAAGTAAGAACAGAATCTGTTTCTGTATGTTGTCGAAAGTCTTTCTGTAATCTGCAATTCTTGAATGATAAAAACGTTGGAGCGCCTTGCGGTCCATGGGATACGAAGTATCTTCCACCACCATCATATCTTGAACGCATACAATTTGTTTCTTTACTTCCCTATCATCGTCCATAGTTTCACTCCATACAGTGCTATGGAGAATACTAGAGGTAATTCGTGTTATTTAAAATTAAAAAAAAATAGAAATACTTTAGTTTCATTTGGTCGAATACTTAATGTTCATAATATCAAATTTTAATAAACATACTCGTCTATTTATGAGAAAACATATTCAGTCAGCAAAATCCATTTTTATGGTAAATACAATATTGAAAATAAATTTTATATAAGTCTGTTTTATTTTTCTCGAATTCTCAATATGAGATCGTAATTTTTTGCAACGTAACTTCGGTCATTAAACGGCACAATAAAAAGAAAAGTTTACATAATATTTTTCTTAGTCATTGCTTCATCATACAGGATCGCAATTTCCTTAAAAGGCCGAAGTTTGGACGTGATCAATCCAACGTTATAGTGATCTTTCCTTCCTTTTATGTTAACCACAAAATCAATGGCGCTGGTATACATGATACTCGTAGCATATTTATCAGAAACATTGTTTCCTATACGTGGTAGCATATTTCCCACAAATATATTTTCCTTTACGTGTCAACATATTTCTCACAAATATATTTTCTTACAAGTGTTAGCAAATTTCTTTCTGCTTCGGTATGCTTTCAAATTTACAAATTAGATAAATGGAGTTATGGATCGTGCTACATGCGTTTTATTTTTATTGGCCATAAAGCATTTAACCACAAGAAAATAACTAATATTTTTATGGGACTTTCACTGCAAGTTTAAGTGGAGTAACATTTTACTCAAAGCGTAAATATGACAAGACAATGCGAAGCATCTGTTACATTTACTGCCATGTCTTTTATGTTTGCTTTTACAACATGCATTTGTGAATATGATTTTATTTCTATTACAATTCGAAAAAAGAACAGAAACTAATGAAAATAAACATACACATATTTTGGTATACGATATATTTGTAATTAGGGTTGAATGTGATCTTAAGACTGATGTACTGAAAAAAGATCTGAAACTAATGAAAATATATATATTTTCCCATAAAAGATACGATATATTTGTAATTAGGGTTGAATGTGATCTTAAGACTGGTGTACTGAAAGAAATTTTGTATGAAAGATACGATATATCATATAATATATATTTGTAATTAGGGATGAATGTGAACTTAAAACTGATATATTAATTATGATAAAAATCAGCATGAGACGGTTTGGACATGATCAACGAATGCATGAAAATTAAAAAAAAAACAAATATACTATGCAAATCAGAGTGGAAGAGAAAGGCCAAGAAAAGCATGGTTAGATCGAGTGAATGTTATTTAAAAAAAAGGAAATGTAAACAGTCAGAGAAATTTTAGGATTTGCATGAATCCAGAGACGCCGAAAATATGTGTCGCGATATTAAAGTCTGGTTCTCTGTCATATCTGCCTATCCCGGTAGGAAAACGACGTATTTCAATGTTGAAAGTTTAGAGACTTTGTTGACTATCTTTTATTTATCCATCGCTTTATTTATCCACGAAATTTTGAGGTAGTATACAACCTTGTCAGAGAACATTTTGTTATCCATTGTTGATATTCTAGTTTTAATATTACTTTTATTTAAATTAAAAACTAATAAGAAACTAATTCATTCCTTTTTCTCATCCACATTCTGATATATTTTCATGCATGCTACTCTGTTTCTCATGCTTCTTACATTTTTTCATTAAAAATTTCTCCAACTACATCCATCCATCCATCCATCCATCCATTCCATTCCATTCCTCGGAATGATATTGACATCATTTTATTTTGCCCCATTTAACAGTCTGCAGTTTGTTGTGCTCCATACATTTGAAAATTACCTGTACCAATGGAAAGGGTAGAGGGTAAATGCAAATGTTCGCATTCCTCAGGATGAATTCGCACTCACGACCCCACTGGAGCTAGTTCATGGCAAAGCCTCGTGACTGGACCCGGCGCCCAGGATACCAGTACACCAATATCTCGCTTTACGGATGAGAATATACTTCATTTTCATCAGTTGTCTTCCGTCAAGTGTTGAAAATATGTTAAACCTCTACCAAAGACTTAAAAAAGTACGTGTTTGAATAATGTCGGAAAAAACTAATTTTTGTTCCCGAATAAATTCCCAAATATTTTTTAAAAGGAAAATTTAAAAATGAGAAAATACTACAGTTAATTGAAACAGAATAGGCGATTATCGTTTTATGAAACTAGAATAGACGTTATTGCTTTATAAGACTCGTGTAGACGATTATTGCTTCATGAGACTCGAATAGACTAATATTGCTATACGTGTATGAGACTCAAGTATGCGATTATTGCTTTGAGTAGACGATTATTGCTTTGAGTAGACGATTATTGCTATATGAGACTCGAGTAGGCGATTATTGACTAATGAGACTCGAGTAGGCAATTATCGCTTTATGAGACCGGAGTAGGCGATTACTACTTTATAAGACTTGATTAGACGATTACTTCTTTATGAGGCTCAAGTAGACGATTGTTGCTTTATGAGACTCGAGAAGACGATTATTGTTTTATAAGCGCGAGTAGACGATTATTGCTATTTGAGACTCGAGTAGGCGATTAATGCTTCATGAGACTCGGGTGAACGACAACTGCTTTATAAGATTTGAGTAGATGATTATTGCTTTAAAACTCGAGTAGGCGATTATTGATATATGAGACTCAAGTAGGCAATTATTGCTTCATGAGACTCGAGCAGGTGATTAGTGCTTTATAAGTTTTAAGAAGGCGATTGTTGCTTTATTAGAATTGAATAGGCTATTATTTTTCACGTAGTTATTTATTCTCTTTTCGTCTTAAACCGCAAATTAATTTAATCGCAAATCAGAATAATGTGCTATATTTGTATTTTTTTCAACTTGCTGCGGATAATTTTCTTATATTTTAACGAAACCTTGCAAAAAAGACTATTTAGCGAACTAATACAACGCGGGGCGTAGTAAAGTAAGAAAGGTTGGATGGAGCAATAGGGATTTCTGGCACTCGGAGTAAAACCAACAAGAGGAGGGATTTGTAGGAACCCAGAAATTTCCATAAAGGGTTTCAGTCTGCTTTTTATTAAAGGCTTATTTAACATATTTCAAGTAATTTGATAAAAATTACCAAATGGTAATAAATCCGTCAGGTTGAACTGTATTCAATAATACAAAGTGTTATCCTATATTGTGGTGCTGATGATGATGCTACGATTACGATGCTGTTGATCGAGGATCCGTAAAACGAGATATTGCTTCCGTAAAACAAGGCGAGCCTTTGTACCACCCGGCATTGCGCCTAACCACTCGTTAAACTCTTCGTGCACACGAAATGCCGTATTATTCGTTCAACTTTCAACACTGTAACCTCGTTCGTTGGATGAGTATCAACTGAAATCTGCAAATATTATACATACACACATGTATGTGCTATTCGGTCAATAATCGGTATCCTTATCCAGTCAAAAAAAAATACGGAAAAAAGTGTATTAGGTGGACAATGTTGTTGTCAAACCTGGATTTGGAAGAAAGTGTATTAGGTGGACAATGTTGTTGCTAAACCTGGATTTGGAAGAGTGTATTAGGTGGACAATGTTGTTGTTAAACCTGGATTTGGAAGAAAGGTAAAAGTAAGATTAATGCATGCGTTTACTAAGAAAAAAGTGGATTATCAATGTATGAAAAAAAGCGGAAAGAAGACATCAGAATGAATTAATGTATGAATAAAATGGATATTTTAAGTAAGATGAAGAAAGGAGCTTTAAGATGGTGTCTACACGTGGAGAGAATAATGACGAAATAATGAATAAGCGGGTATACCATTCAGAAGTTTAAGGTGTGCGTGTAACAGGTAGACAAAGGTAAACGTGGTTGTATCAAATACACGAGATTTTAGAATAACATTAAGTGAAAAGTATAAATAATAGACGATTTTGCATGACGAGATGCATGAATGTGGAGGAGGCCGAAGTGGTGTGCTTGGTTAGAAAAAAAAAAGAAATGTTTTATCTGCTACGCCATAAGGAGGAATTATATGTTTGTATACCCTATACAATATAATTTTATTGTATTTCGTCCACAAAAATAATATATATAAAATATAGTAGGTTTATTTGTTACGGTCTTTAAAATTTATTTCTACAAGTGTCATATATTTTAAAGATCATATTTGATTATGCGCTAAGGGGTGAGATCGTTTAACACATCTACTTATTTTCATGATTGAATAATAAATAAAACATTGACAAATGATTGCATTGTATTATATTGCATCACACACTCGATGTATACAGAACAACTTGTATACTTGATGTATACATAACGTATGGCTAGATGATTATCTTTTCTAACCAAACAGAAATATTATTCAAGAGACCTAAAGCAAAAGCACGACAGGAACCCTTTTTAAAAAATATAGCACCAGCGGGAATCGAACCCGCGCTCCCCCAGGTTAGATGGTAGACATATTACCCACATAATAAATAAACTATGCCACAGAGATAATGTTATCTTACTAATTGTTCTTAATCTCATCAACAAGTGTTTCTACCCTCCATTCGTAGGTGTTCTTAACGCGGAGTAGAATTTTGTTTAGACTGAGTTTCTGACATGGCGTTTAATTAAATGAAAGCCTATAATAAAACGACTTTAAATCATGCAGGTGGTTGGTTACTTAGAGCAAGTGATACTTGAAGCAAAAGAACAACAAAGATATACTATCAAATTCCAAAATCCTTTTGACGATCTAGGATTCGATTATGGTATGACATAAAATAGAACCGTGGATACCAATGGCTAAGCGGAGCAAACTCGCAAAGAACGGAGGATGCTGAGAAAATAAAGGTTCATTAAACTAAAAACTATACAGCTCCAAAAAAACAACGATATTAGTAAGGAAAAAAGCCTGCCTGTACATATTACAAAAACCGGTAAAATTTTTGTTTGTAAATTTAAAAAAAACTCGGAACAGAAAGCTAAAAGTAAGTAGAGTGCAATCAATCCATACCCAGATATCGATACTCTCGACCAAGGGGGTCGCTGATCGATGATACTTTCCCAAGAACATCCACCAATTAGTTGGCTGAGGAAGCTGAACATATTCAATTACCCACTACAGTTACCCTGGGACATGGTAGTTGACTCGAAAACACACTTTAGATAGATGTATTACGTGCTTCTGGTTGACTGTCGACTTAATATCTGTCAGATTAGAATCGATTGCCATTTGCCCTAAGTTATAAGCAATAAGGCGTGATCAGAAGGCTTCGAAATGACCACTTTTCAACTTTCAACAACACATTTCAAATTGGTTTTGTTAACCTTTTGACGTTTAATACCGTTAACCTTTTTCCCTTGGGTGTCTACTCTGAGTAGTGAAAATGTTGTCCAAGTCAATTACAATAGCATTAACTTCATAGTCAATAAACCATATACTCGTATTTGTGATATAATACGAGGCATATCCAGAAAGTAAGTGTACTGAATTTTTGTAGGTTCCAATTTTTTTTATTTAAACAAAAAAATTACGTGGTTACCGTAGTACATATGTAAGCTATTTTTCGACATAGTCGCCATTCCTCTCAATGCAGGTGGTGAAGCGGGGTATCAACTTTTTGATGCCTTCCTAGAAGTAGTTTCCCGCCAACCCCTCCGTCCACTTCTCCATCTCCTCCTTTACCTCCTCGTCGGTTGAAAACCTTTTTCCACCCATGTGCAGCTTCAGGGAGGTAAAGAGATAGTAATCTGAAGGTGCTAGGTCAGGGGAATGCGCGGGATGGTTCAGGACATCCCATTTAAACGAGGCGAGCAGTTCCTTCGTGGCGTTGGCCGTGTGTGGTCTTGCATTGTCGTGCAGCAGGCAGACTCCCTTTGTCAGCATGCCTCTCCGGCATGCCTCTCTGCCTTTTGGCGGAGGGTGAAGAGGTGTGACGTGACCGTTTTTAAACTCGCGACACCACTTGTACACACTCGTACGATTCATAGCTTTATCACCATATGCAGTTTTCACCTCATTATAAACCTCAACCGGAGATTTCCCCTTCCAAACGAGATAACGGATGACGCCGCGTATTTCGCACTTGGCGGGAGATTGGATTGACATTTTTCACGAAACGTGTTGTCGCGTCGACACTTCTCAACGTACTGACCTCGAACCAGTCTCGTTGCGGAGGGGAAGTCGAAAATAAAATCCATCCGGTCGTGAGAGCCTCAGTACACTTACTTTCTGGATACGCATATTATAACACTGGTAAAACCTTAGTGTTGCTCTTATTATAAACCAAGATTAATCCCCCAGAACACATTCTCGGGACAGTGGGATGAACGACCTCTGTGGCCTGGTTGGTAAGACGCTGGACTTCCACCCGGGGCTCTCTATAGTAACGATGGTAATGTTACTTTGTTACTTTTTGTCAATCGTCATGGGACATTGATAACGAATATCAATGTTCCATGACGACCGACATGTTTAATCTGCCTTTAATAAGACTTTTCTTTTAGCATATTTTTAAAGTGCTATTTTCATGTTGCTAATAGCGTTATTACAAATCAAGGTAAGTTTTTAATGTGTTCTTTTTACAAATAATTGCAGTAGACCCTTTTGCATCCCTGTTTCTAAGAATAACTTAGGTTTCCCTACAGTGTGATCGTACACTCAAAAGAAATATATATTTAGTTTTACTACGACGAAAGAGCTGTCTCCGAGGAAAGGCCATCCTCTGCTGGTACCACATCGGAGTGTGAAACAAGATACAGGTATAGAAGGCAAAAGAGTCTTATTACTAATTGAAAATATACATCTTTAGTGAAATAAAAACAGTTTTTGTTGGAATATAAAGATATTGAAAATAAATTGACTGTGTTAATGCTGAAACATTAAAATAATAGCTTTATCATAATTAACGTAATTCATAAACTCATTCTAAATAAACGTTCAGAGCATCCATCATTACATATTTTTAAAACTAACCAGCAGCTGCGTTGCCTTATTTGATTATAAATAATACATTACGTGCCATTTTGGGCGTTAATCTAACAACGCATTATGTAATTAAATCTTAAGATAAATACACCTCAATAAACCACTGCATTCAAAATAATACAAACAAAGATATTCATCAAGAAAAACATTTAAAAATAATGAAGCAGACGCTTAATATGACCATTTTAAAACGATGATTGTATTGTATAACACGGTTAGCATTCATGTTAACCAAGAGGAAGCCTCAGGTTCTATTTCTGGCAGAATCACTTCCAGACTGCTTTTTTTTTCAGACCGTTTTACATTTGAATTACCTTTTTCTATAGCTTATAACATATGCTGTGCATCACAAATTCTTATAGCGCAAAAATATCGCAATGTAAAACAATACAAAAAAAGGAAATTTGTAAGTCTAATTATCTTAATGAATGCAGACTAACGATCTTCAAGTCCTATTTGGTAAGACGTGTGTCTTCCAACCAGGTGGGTGCGGGTTTGATTAACGTTGGAACCAAGATATATTTAAAAAGGATTCTGGTTAAGCTTTCATTTAAGGTATCTTTAACATCGTTTTGGTTGGTTGGAAGATATTGCAACATAGCAATAAAGCCGACAGTTTATACTGTTACCATAAACTATAATATAATACTATTTACTGAAAGAAAAAAGCCTTTTTAACCGAAAATTAAATCGATAGCAAAACCTTTTAAGATTGTCAGGCTGCAGAATATTCAATTTAGCAGTTTCTACTGATTATTTTACGTGCCATTTCCCAAATAATTGTATTTTAGGTGTCAATCCTTTTACTATCGCCATGTTTGCAAATTTATATTGTTACCAGAGGTTCTCGCTCGGGTGTCGGATTTGTTTAATTTTAGACCATTTTTCATATGATTATTGTTTCATCACGCTAATAATCGTTGTTTCCTTTTAAAAATATGTCTGATGAAGGCAAATTAAACTATTACGACTAGAATATTAAATTCATCTTAGAACCTTAAATCCATCTTCAAGCTATAAGTCGCTTTCCGAATATAATTTAATACTTATGTGTGATTATTTCTTTGCTAGATCAGGCCGTTTGTCCATAATCGTTGTCATCCTGTTTAAACTTCAGTGTATCACCATCGGAGATCCAAAATATCCAAACAAATAACCCAAGTCCGTTTCACAACATTCGATGCAGGAGAAAGATGTTGTTTAATCGGAACGATACTCCAAGAACAAACCATCAACAGTGGACTATCGGAGAGGAAGATATCCTTCGGAGCAGTTTCTTTTTGATTTATGAAATCGAGACATGGAAAGAAAAGATATCACAAAAAACAAAAACAATATTGCTCAGAAATGAGGACTGTCCGAACAGTAAAGGAAAAAATGAGGCAACGAAAAATAAACATTCGTATCTGATGGATTTTTCTTTGTGCAAGATAAAATATATTTTATTTGAATTTTGTGAATCAGAGTATGACGCGTCTTGGCCTTAGTAAATAAAGCTTCTACCTACGTTAAAAAATATATGTCACATTGCCAGATCTGAAATACAAGGATGAAGTCCCTGGCATTAGCACGTGGAAAGGATGAACAATAATCCTTCACATTGGCTTCCTCGAAGACCACGTAAAATATGGTAAAACAGAACGAAGTCTATGTCTTAGGAAAGAAACAAAATGTCTAATGAATATACCTTACGTCTAATACATGAAAAAATATGCAGTCTCAGTCTCCGAAGATGCATCACTACATGACGTTGCGCTATAAAAATTTCGATCGCACGCTGGATGGAAGCTCGTTCCCCATTGTTCCCCGTGATATCATGGGTATAGTTGCGCTGAAATGTTCACAAACATGGTATCTAATTCAAATAGCTGTACCACTTCTGCAGAGCTCTAGATTCAAGATCGATATCCGTCCATACTTGGACAACTTGGTTCTCTCGACCAGTCAACGCATTGTCCATAGATATATGTTTCTTCCACCGCCTACCCGACATGATAAGGTATGGTCGACGGGACAAGGTTCGAATTTCACAAGGTTTCTACAGCAAAATCAAGTCAACTGTTTTCAACACTCATAATCAGCGTTTCTCTTTTAGGCCCATCACTCCACACGATAAGTTACAATTGATTTAATTATAATAATCAGTTTTGTTTATTTTTCAATTATTTATCTAATATAATAATCAAATCATCACCATAATTGAGTTAGACTAACAGTTGTTGACTTGTAGAAACTAGACTACCAGAAATTATAATAAAAACAATTGACCAAGTGTTACAATTACGCCTTGATCATGATAAATGAGAGGAAGTATCGATCAAATATCTAGATACCCAACACTATTTTGGGTAACTAGGTAATGAGCATCTTCATATCATTCTTGTGCTGTCACTGTAATAAATTAAACAACTTGACAGTCATTCTGTTACCATTCCAAAACAGTTCACGGTTAAGATGTTACCGAGATATAAATAGACTAATTACTTCGGAGAGAGATGATCATCTCTTCGTTTAACACCTGGAAAATCAAACACCATGTGGCGTACACAGTTTGCGTCATGTTTTTTTTATATCATTTTTGTTTTGTGTGAGTAGTGGATCAAATATATAATATTTGTATATGAGAATATTTTAGTTGTATAATACAGTATTAACTGTATTGTCATTTAAATTAATCGAATTACATAAATACAAGTATCATATTTTAACACCACACACATACGTGTACACTACACTCCACCTAAAGCTGAATGTGTTGCCATTACATATCGAAATAATTAAAAAGATTTCATTGTAGTTCGTCTTCCATTGGTGGGTTTTCTTACCAAATATGTTTTTCTGGTCATGTGCAGATGCGGGGAAGTTCCGAATATATTGGCCGCAGCCAGTATCTTCTAATCTCTACACTAAATTTGTTTTTTTTTTGTAATCTTTTTAATTTGTCAATAGTAGTGGGTTCGAATCCTGAATTAGAGCGTTCTTGGCGAGAGTCTGCTCTCTAAACGGCGCTATGTAAATTGTCCTTTACTTATTAATACTAGAACCATTGAAGTTGTAATGTCGGCAATATACCACACGCTCGGATACAACAATAATTTTTAATGAATTCTTACGGGCAACAAAACTAGGATCCTTTTTTGAGAACCATCGAGAATCAAACCCTTAACCACCGGATAGAACTCAAGTTTTTTATGAAATAGGCCACAGGGCACGCATTTTATGATACAGATTACATTTTGTAAATTTATTGTACTTTTATTATTATTATTAGTTTTTAAACAATGGAGTGGAATCATGGACCCTCAAAGTTGGTAGTATGAACCGACTGGAAGCATTCGAAATGTGGATGCACCGGAGAATGCTACGGATACTCTGGACGGATACGGTCAGCAACACAAGGGTTCTTCAAAGAGCCAACGTTGATAGAGAGTTCCTGACTAATATTAAAATTCGAAAGGTGTCCTACATACTTGGGTCATGTACTTAGAGGAGCAAAGTACAAATTACTGCACCTGATCATCCAAGGAAAAATAGAAGGCCGAAGAGGTGTTGGCAGGAGGCAAATCTCCTGGCTCCGCGATATACGTGATTGGACTGGCATAAGGGGCGTTGGAGATCTTTTTCGGGCTGCCGGGGACAAAGATGTCTACTCTCCGGTGATATTCAACGTTGGGGGGACCTGACATGACGCTGGGAAGATGAAGAAACATTTTTATTGAATAAAAAGTTTTGATGTCGATTTCAAAGTTTATTTTGTTTGTTATTATTGTCCAGACTGTATTTACAAATCAAATGAATCAGTTGCGAAGATCTATCAATTTTCAAAGTATCGTCAGTTTTCGAAGAAACGTTTTCGATGAAACCGTCGATAATTAGAGTGCTCCAGCGTTAGTGGCAGTGCCGTGTGAATACGAATATAACATATAATATTATGTATGCAGATTGAGACATCGGGGAATAGTGGATCACGCGTGAACCCATCACAGTTATACGCAGGCAATTATGCAGCTGATACCTTGCCATGGTACAGGCTATGGGAAATCGCTATCGATACGGTGACACGGTATGCAGTGCTCCACTTGAGAACACTGTGACCCCGACCTCTTATTTACGTGTGAAATTATTTATATCATAAAAACAGAAAATCTCAATTTATATTGACTCTACTTACGTTAATAACAAAACAAATCAACAATGTTTACGTCACTCATAGACTGAGTAGAGCATACATAAGAAAAGCTATTTGATAAATATACATATAAACCATCACGGCGATTCTTTGCTGGGTTAGGCAGAGAGGACAGAATGTCAGACTATCCAGTCTTAACACACACATTTCACCTTTTCCACATTCGCATACAGCTCCTATGATTTATTTTCTTAACGAGAAAATTATGCTTGAATAAAGTGAATTAAATATTACAACAATAGAATTTGAAATCGAAGGTTTAAATTTTATAGTTGTAGAATAGGCGAAATATTATGTTAAGAGAAAATTCCTTGTGTTGCGCTCCAAATGAAGAGAAACCTGAACAACACTCTGTAACATTCAAATCAAAATATTATATTAGTCGAGATATCCCTCGAAATACTTTTTCGAATATTTGCATTGATTTAGAACAATATAATGTACGGTCGATTTCGACCCTTAAAATATTTCACATTAAAATTTTAAAACTACAGTGTCTATCAATACAAAACACAACATGTACCAACCGAAATTTTCCGTAACTTAGTGGATAAGAAAGTAACCTTTCTTCCTACCCAAAGTTTGTGGTTTCCATTCCCGTTAATACCCAATTTTAAAAAAAATATTGCAATTAGTTTTTACTTAAGATAATCTTAAACATCTTTATAGTTGGCCGGAAGAAATCGTTTCATGATAATAAACCCGTCAGGTTATTAAGTATGCCAGTCAAGTGCAATAATAATATAATCAAAGTATTTGGTCATAGTATTCTTCAGTAAATATTGTATCGTATTACACTTTCGTTGTATACAGTACCACCTGGTGGGCTTATTTCCATATGGCAATATCTTCCGACCAACCAGAAAGATGTTAAAAAGGTCTTTATGTGCAAATCTGACAGGAATCCTTTTTTTTAAACTGGATTTTAACGGGAATCGAATCCGCAACCTGCGGGTTGAGAGACAAGCGTCTTACCAACTAGGCCACGGAGGTCGTCTATGTATCATACATAAGATTAGGACAGATTCAACTTAGATAATGTATAAACTCTAAAATTGTATCTAATAACACGGTTTAAATTTCGGAAAAAAGTTTTTTTTAAATACTTAAATTCAAATGAAGTCAATAAATTGTTATGGGATATAGCTGACATTTGATCTCATTCTTAACAAGATCCCAACAATATTACTCAACAAACCATCTTCCGTTGTAAGTTTATAACGACGGAAGCAAAAATTCCCAGAGCTTAATGAAATTTACTCGTATTTTGCAGGGAAAAACGGAGAACAATAGAAAACGTGACAGTTAACAATTAATGTAAACTAAAACGGTACACCGGAGGAGGTTGGTAGAAAAAAAACGTTATTTTGGGCACTTCAACATCGGCAATACAATGGGATCCGCGTGAATATCTAAATATTTGATTACCATTTGAATGGGTATTTTTTGCACGGCTTTTGACCCACTTTTGTAAGGCTAATTACTGACCTGTACCAATTACTTGATATAATTGAGAAGCAAACACAAAACAAACAAAGATATAAATCCAATGTTTGCTCTGTAACTGTCGATGTCAATGGGAACGGATATCTGTTCAAATATCAAAGAAAGCTTTGCTAGAGTAACGTTGTGGTGGATAGTAGATACATTATTCATTATTAATACTCGTAAATATATTCGAATGGATTTCTTCAAAATATATTTACAATTGTGACGACAATTGTGTTAGCGAGAATATGGCTGGATTGCAACATTGAAAGATAATTTATCTCTCCAGTCCATTCCAACGCACTGGAGAGTCCAACATAGGTTTTTGTGCCACGTTAATTTTAAAAAAGGTCTGAATATAAATGATACATATATTATCTAACCTTAATTTGATAAGTCTCTCTGATCGACGAATATTACCGTACTTGATTATACTCGTAATTATCAAAGTCGTGAATGGAATGATCGATTGTCCGAAACTGTTGGAATTGATTAGCATTCGAGTTCCAACAAGAATTACCACGGTGTAGGACGTATTTCTACATAAAAATTATCCAACAAATTATTTTACGAATTCTCCCATACCTAGACTGCACAGGATCGGAAATGAGTAAGCTGCAGTGTCGGATATTTTTGGAGTTAGTTTGCTGACGTACTCGTATGAGTGCCTGAAAAGGCACTTTCGAATATCCGAGCCTTGAAGTGAGATCCCGCGTGTATTTCGAGGACTTTTGAAGAACTTTTTTGAACTGCTTTTTAATTGATTATCGTGTCTTTTTTAATATTATTTTTATGATTTTTTTTCCGTGCTTTTTGAGGATTCGTGAAGTTGAACTTGCCCGATTCCATCTTTTATACTTTGTTTTCAATTTGCATTTTGTTTTTAATTTGTTTTTCAATATGTCTTTTGTATTTGTATTTTTTGGCTGTGCGCCCGTGGACGGCCCCATATTTTTCTGGTAACATGTGATTTAGTACTATTTAATGCCTGTTTTATTCTGGTTTGGTTGCAATTGTTTACATTTTTTTTGTATTCTACATTCTGTCAGTCTTAATGTGTTGAGCACTCACTACTGGATCTTTTATTTTTGTTAAAAGGTACATTGTACCGTTTACTTACTCGTATAAATAAACCATTTGACTTCGGCCGGTTAATCGAGCTTTCAAGTTAAGAACCACTGGAGTAGGTACGTTATTTAATTATTACTTTTTAATAGCTGCAGTTTTTATAAAAAATCAAAATTAAATATAAACTATACAAAAAATCATTACAAAACAGTAATCAAGTAAACTTGAAAACATATCGCATAATAACAATGGAAATCAGTAAAAAAATCAAAACTTGAACACATAATTTAAAAGGGAAAACATCGCCACTGAGCCGAGCGAATATGCCCCATACAACAATATGTCTTATAAATTTAAAAACACAGTATGGATTTGGTAAATCGTACACTTTTGCGTATTTTTTTAAGATAGTGTATTAGCAGCTTAATGAAATAAATAATTACATTTGCATACCGTTATCTTCGACACTCCGTCTTCTTTCTCTAAGTAATTCTACGAATCATGATCTAATATTCAGAGCAATCAGAACGCACAAGTGTCAGACAATATAATTGATGATAGCAGCAAGTTGAGAACTAATATAAATCAGATTATAGATCAGACGAAATTAAAAGCACCGGTTCTCAGTCTTTCCCTTGCTGCAATGATCAATAGTCATCAATTCAAAGAAAGGTTACCTCCGAAGCCGAGTAGTATAACGTTTGATTCTGATATGAAAAAGACAGTTCATGGTTGTAGATAGATGAATTATACATACTATGTAAAGAGATCGAAGCTACGAAACGCAGATATCCACCGTCGCATTGTTGGTAGAAAGCTTATCTTCCAACCTGGGGGATTCGGGTTCGTTCGATTCCCGATGGTATTCAAAATATACTTAACAGTATATTTTTTATAAAATATCTTGTAATGTATTCATTTTAATATATTTTAATAAATACATGGACTAAAAAATATTTAACCATATATCTTTGTTATTCCACTAATTGCATTAATCTCAGCTACACTTGTTTCTACCTTCTATCCCGAGCTATTCCGCATGTAGAGAGACTCGGGATAGGACGTAGAAACACGTGTATCGGAGATTAATGTTATTAGTGGAATAACAAAGTAATTCATTGTTACATATTCTAATATGGAGTCCACGAAGTTAAAGCCAAAACCTTTGATAAAATATTTTTATAGCTTATTGGCTTCAAAATTGACCATCTATATATTTATAACGACGTACATTAAAGCAGCTAAACAAGTTATAATTGAGTTTTTTTCTAAAGTATGGAAACATCCGATCGCATTACAATGAGCGCTAAGTAGATAGTGGGTAGCTATAACTCCATTGAAACCAAACTGATCAAAGGGAGTTCATTGCCTCTTCTTCGGATATAAGAGTCGAGTTGCATCACTGTCTGCGGTGGCAACCTTGTCACACGCCTAGCAAGGTTAAGGGGGACTTTGCTTGGTAGGGTTGGCACAGGTGTTTTAGTTTAACTATTAATTAAATAAGTTTAACGGTGACATGAACAGTTACGAAAACCTTTACGTTTTTTTTTTTTTATTATTTTGAATATAGCACCGTGCCGATAATTAATTAGATTATCTCATCAAAGGTTTCGGAATCAACTTAATTAAAATCAATATTATAATACCAAACAAGAGATAACAAGATAAATCCACTATTTATACTTATAAGACATAAATATTGCTCTTCTCACAAATCAATATCATTCCGCTTAAAGAGAGCCTTGGTATAGGAGGTACAAACATGTGTCGCAGTATAAAGTGCAATTAATGGAATAACCAAGTATTTATTGTAAGCATTGCGGAACATCTAACTTTGAGATAATTTACAATAAAAATATTTTTTTCCTTCAGATACATGCGCAAGTTATTTTTTCACGAATATATTTAAATAGTTAACATTGCACCCTTATAATTTTAATCCCTTACGTAAAGTACAATACTTTTTGTTTTTCTTAAATAAGAAGATAACGAATTTTGAATATTCCGTTAAGGGTAAGTTAAATAAACTGTGATGTTCAGAATATTAAAAAATAATTCAAAGGCGTCAAAAACTGACATTATCTATAGTATATTAGTTTGCGATTTGCCCGAGAAAATGGAGAAAAAGGATCTAAAACACTAGACTTATTATTTTGGTTTATATGAAAACTCTAATTAGTATACCACAAACCTGTTATGAATATGATTATTTGTGATTAAATCCAGTCATAAAAAATAATCCCAAATAAGCCTATATAATGCTACATTATGTTTTCTCAAATAATATAAAACATGGGTCAATTTTTTTGTATATATTATGCAAGTCGGTCATAATGTGAAAATACCCTGTTTTAATTTTTTTTTAATAAAAAGTGTAATCACTACATCGTATTACAATATTTGTTCAACTTATAGCTAACTTATTTTGGAGAGTGGAAAAGGATTTACAAAATTTCATCGATTAAAGCGAAATTCTCTAAACATTATATTTATCTCCTTTTTGAACTTTTTGAAATGTCGACCGTATCTCGTCCGTGAACCCATATAAGGATTGTGGTTTTTTTCTGTTATAAATAATAATTAAAATTTAATTTAATCTCCACGGAATTGACGGTGCATGATCTTCAACCCTTGGAATACGTGAATTTTGTATACAATTTCCAATTATAAATATAACTAGTGGAATAGGCATCTACATAATTTTAGTTGAGTTTCAAAAAATAACCACAAAATGGTTATTTTTTTAAACTCAACTAAAATTATCATGCTGTAGAAAATAAAATAATACTACCGAGTATTTCATTCTCAACCTGAATATTGAAGATATTTTTCACGGCGGGTTAATTTGTAGCAAGGCCTATGATACAGTTATTTTTGTCAGTATCAAATATAGTTTGGATGTATTCTAAAAATGAATAATAATTAAAAAAATTATTAAATCTCCACGGAATTAATGGTGCATGATCTTCAACCCTAGGATTTTGTGAATGTTGTTTACAATTTCCAATTATAAATATAACTTGCCTAGTGGAATAGTTATCTATAAAAACAAAATTGT
Organism: Odontocerum albicorne; assembly: GCA_949825065.1. Taxonomy (NCBI): domain Eukaryota; kingdom Metazoa; phylum Arthropoda; class Insecta; order Trichoptera; family Odontoceridae; genus Odontocerum; species Odontocerum albicorne. Next base: position 28,435,401 of record OX463853.1, on the reverse strand, counting down.
TATTTATCGAAACTCAACTAAAATTATCATGTTGTGGACAATAATGCTACGAGTATTTCATTCTCAACCTGAATATTGAAGATATTTTTCACGGCGGGTTAGTTTGTTTCAAGGCGTTAGATATAGTTATTTTTTTCAGTATCGATTTATTTATTCTTAACCTCTTAATTTTTTCTAGTAATAATATACATTTTTTCATTCAAAACTGTTTTTTTCGTGACTCCTTTCCTATTTTTTTATTTATTTAAAAATTTTGATATTACAAATATTCCTATCTGTAAATGAATACTAAAAACTCGATGATTACGCAATGTAGATTAACAAAAAAATTTTCTATGACAAAGTATGACGACCTCCGTGGTTTGGCGGAAAGACGCTAGTCTGACGATTCGGGGGTTGCGGGTTCGATCCCCGCTGGAACCCATTTTTTTTAATGGGTTTCCAGTCTGGTTTTCACTTAGGGCCCATTAAAACATTTTTCTGGTTGGTTGAAAGAGATTGCCTTTGATTTTGATATTTTACTTAAATTTGTTTTTAGATTAATTTGAGTTACACTTATATTTCAATTTAATCCCTTAATGCACATATTTAATGTCTATTTTTTTATTATTTTATGAAATACGTGAAAATTATTAATAAATATTAATTTCTAAGTGTTAAAATGTCAAACATTATTTTTGTTATATTTATTTATGGATGTTTAATGTCGAAGAATAATCTTCATGGGTGAACGACAAAAAACAAGAAAGATGAAGATAATTTCCATACATATCAACACAGAAGCACTAGAAGTTTGTGCAACAACTACCATAGTCAATCGACAAATAACTACTTTTCGATAAACCGCGACTATTACATAGTAACTTTGTAAGATGACTACAAAAAATGGTCAGCCCACGACATTCGTGACCACCACTTTCACGGTATCTTCCGTAATTGTGACGAAGATGATCACTCAACAAGAAGATCAAAAGTGCTTTTGTACGATCAAAATAACCTCAAAAACGTGTTTTCAATGACTAAATTAAACCGAAGAACGAAATTAATCGTCTTCATTGAATACCTTCCGGGAATCTGTTAATCTTGTTATCTCCGGTGCTTATGCTAAATTGCCCGGGTCATTTATGTGAATAAAAAGGTAAAAAGCAATTCGTAAATAAAAAAGATAAATTTATTTGTGTAAAAAAGAGAGAAATCCATTTTTTCCCTCGAATCGGTCCTGGTGATTAATGTGAGAATTACGTGAGGTGAAAAATATTCTTTATTATATGAAAGATGGAACAAAAAATGTAAGCAGAGTACCCTAGATATTTTAACGGGGGTTTACGGAAAAATTATTTATATTATATTGTGTTGCTGCTTTAAGAAAGACATATTTAGGTACGACATAATTTGTTTCGTTCAAGTTTGGGAGAATCTCAAGGCACGGTTAGAGAAATTATATAAAAAAGTATTCAAATATTCCAAACTAATTTACATGAATCATTAATACTCATCCTAAATTGCAACGATTGTGTTAATGGCTATGCTGTAGTCGCGGACATATTTGGTGACAATCTTAATGCCTTTAAAATAACGTTTTTATTTGTCTGAACCATAAATCCGACGTTACGGCGTGACTCTTGTTGATTTTTTTTCTCTCTTTCTTTTCGTTGACTTTGTTTTTCTTAATCATTTTGAGATATCTATAAACATGTTTAAGATGTGTTTTTTTATATTGGGGTGCACTGATTGTGCGTATGCATATTTTTATTATTTTCTTCTTCTAAAATTCTAATTTGAGTATTACTATTGTAACCTATTTAATGGTCGATAAAAAACCTTACATTATAATAAAATAACATAAAAATAAATGATAATTGAGCATCGAGAATGTGTATTTGATTGGAAATATAACACAAGTAAAATGTATATGTTAGGACTTTCGTATAAAAGGGAATGAAATCTAAACAAATATTATAATATTAAACGAACGAATTACTTAATTATTTCACTAATTGCATTTATTATCCCGACATATGTTTCTACCTGCAATCTGGAGGTTTTCTTCAGACGAAATGATACCAATTTGTTACGAGGGCAATGTTTAGATCTAACTGGTGTCATATTTAATCGGATGTGTGTGGTATGTTAACTCAAGGGAAATATTTAAAAAAAAACCATGAGATCACTATTTTCCGTACCATTCTGCGATGTCTTTTAGACCCCGGTAGTCCACTACACATGATGTTTAATTCCATACGTTGTATACAGTACAGCCTGGCGGGTTTATTGGCATGTAGACATCTTTTACAACCAGCAAGGAAGGCGTTTAACAAGCCTCAAGTGACTGGAACACTTTTTTTTAAATGGGTACCAAAGGGAATCAAATCAGCAATTCCAGTTTGGAAGACCACGGAGGTCGTATACATCGAAAGCGTAATACAATACAATAATTCAAAAAGGACCCAACTCGTCTTTTACATATTCCAAGAGGTGACCGATTAAATTTGCTCATTATAGTTATTACTCGTGCAATCAGATTTAACTAGTGGGTTCTTATTCCGAGTTAGAGCGCCCTTGAGGAGAATCTGGTATCTAAACGGCGCTATATATATTTTTTATTATTGCTATTGGCCTGAAAGGTTTTTCCGTCTAACTTAAAATCTCAAATCTGATTAAAAAATAAAGAAGTATTTTACTTTTATAAATCACTGAACCGGCAACGCTTCTGGTCGGTAGCACGCTGAATCCGGTAAAACAGAAGATTTAAAAGAAGCCAGAATCACGTGTTAAATTAAGCATTCATAGTACTTGATATGAAAATGAATAGGCAAACCGAGTGTGAAGTCCGTTACAGTGGACGTTATGCAGCACAAAGAGAATTTCATTAAGCTATTTACATGGCAAATAAGTTATTGTCGGTATTATGTAACTATTGCAATACATCAGCCGTGAAGACCAGAAGACCACAATCTGATGCCGAGCGGCGTGTCTGATGAATACGAAGTAAATTATTCTGTGGATACACGCAGTTCATAAAACCCATGTTAAGTTGATTCAATTTGTCAAACATGCGTTCGATGAATGCAATTTCTTTGATGATGCAATCATAATGTTTGTTTCATGATTATCGTTGCCATAGGTTTGTGTTCCAGGTTTTTTTCAATACAGTTCCTTTTTTTCACGTTTTACATCCATCTTCAAATATTCTAGTTTTACTTGACGATCTCCGTGGCCAAGTTGGTGAGAGGATAGACTTTCACCCGGAATGTTCAGATTCAATTTTAAAAAATGCCCAGTCTGGTAAAAGAGATCATCTGGTAGGAATAGTCGAACGCACTGAGGACATTTGAAAGTGTTGTTGCTTCTTCACGTACGGTATTTGTGTCATCACGTGCAAAATTACGAATCATGAGTTGTATGTTTACTCCAGTGGTTCTAAACTCGAAGGCGTAATTATTGGGACCTAAGACAATATTGTCTAACGGCCACGCTCTTCAACATGTCCGCATCGACAATTATGATATAGGAATTTATATAGCGGTTTGCAGAACCGACACTCCTCAAGGGCGCGCTTACTCAGGATTCGAATCCACTATTATTGACAGATATATACCAAAACATGTAAGTTCAAATAAGGATAAGAAGGTGGTCTCTGCCATTAGATTAGAGACTTACCCACATCTGCAAATGTTAAGCAAAACATGTTTGTTTAAGAAAACTGCAGGAATCTTGTCAAGGAAGACGAACTAGAAAGAAACCTTTCTTGATTTTCCGATATATTATAATAACACATTTGACTTTAGGCGACGTGTATTGTATGTGTGTAGTGTTCATATATGCTCATAAATTTTGACAAGGCCTCTCAAAAGTGTTATCTTCCAAGTGCTTCCCAAAGCTGCACACGCGACCCATATCATAAACACTTAGAAGCAGACCATTCCACGCCACAGGACCATCAAAGGCAAAAACTCTGTCACAATACTCCGCCTTTCTGAATCGATTCGGAACAATAAATTTTTTTCATGAAGACAAAATCGACCTCAAAGTTCTAGTCCTCTTCGAAGGAACATCTCTAACATAGATACGAAACATACAATGGAGATATCTCATTAAATGGTTTGAATACAAAGAGACAAAGTTTAAAATTTAACCGTTCACGACTCTTGAGCCAATGTAGACTTTCTAGAAGTGCACTAATAAGACAATATTTATGACTACTAATGTTCGACTCGCTCCGTCCTCGGCATGCTTTAAGAAGCGACTGAAAAAACTCTTAATTTCTAGTCAGTAATATAACGTGTTTCATTCCTGATTTTTTTCCATTACTCTCCATAAAGTTTTCCTTGTTTTATATTTTTGTGTGTTTGTAGAAAAACTTTGTTATCTCTCGCCTCCCCAACAAGTGGCACTAATTTGCATACTCGAAACTCTTGATTAATGATTAAAAGAAATTATCGTACAACAATAAATTCCCCATTTATATATATATATATATATATATATATATATATATATATATATATATATATATATATATATATATATATATATATATATATATATATATATATATATATATATATATATATATATATATATATATATATATATACATAAATATATATATATATATATATATATATATATATATATATATATATATATATATATATATATATATATATATATATATATATATATATATATATATATATATATATATATATATATATATATATTATATTATATATATATATATATATATATACATATATATATATATATATATATATATATATATATATATATATATATATATATATATATATATATATATATATATATATATATATATATATATATATATATATATATATATATATATATATATATATATATATATATATATATATATATATATATATTTATATATATATATATATATATATATATATATATATATATATATATATATATATATATATATATATATATATATATATATATATATATATATATATATATATATATATATATATATATATATATATATATATATATATATATATATATATATATATATATATATATATAATATAAAAATGAACTGTCGAACAAATAAACAAAATAGGCAATAACGACACTTTTACCTACAACCTAGTTGGTAAGACGACTATCTTCCAACTTAGGGGTTGTAAGTTCGATTCCTGTTGGAAGACTGTTTTTAAAAGAAATCCACCAAGGTTTTCACTCAAGGCCTTTTTAACATCTGTATGGTTGTTGGAACAGATTGCCATATGATAATAGTCCACCAGACTGTACTGTATATAACGAAAGTGTAATAAAATACAACACATACGAGTACATACGTACCCTCACCATTTCCCTGTCGGGGCAAGATTACTTATCGTAATTATTCAAAATATTCAATAATTATCTCTAAAAGGCCTCTTTGATGTTAAAAATAAAGATGTACGCTAGGCATATATTTCTACGGAATTTATTCTGTTATTATTACCCCCTTTCAATGTCCAGACTTTACTTCCATACATTAAAGTTGGCACCAGCACATCACTGCGCACATTCATTTTGGAAAATTTCGAGATATTTTTGTAGAAAAAAACAATACTAAATGTAAGATTGACCTTGTTCCTATTAACATGGTGACTTCGAATTTATTCAAAACATAACCTGCAGGTCAACACTCTCTGAAATATATACATTCGCGAATACAGATTAATTTCTGCAAAACATAATAAAGTAAAGACAGCAACAGCATGAAGATAACGGAGCAAAGTGTAAGACGTCAAACTCCACTATAAAGTCGGATCCACTTGATTTAACCGTATAAACGGATTGCAAATCGATTTATCTAATAAAATATTCTAAGGAAATAATAAAAAAAGCTAGCATTATAGAGCATCAGCTGATTGAGTGGTGTGCGAAATACCGTTCTGATATAATCATGGACAATAATTATAACGCGGAGTTGCATAATTATCAGCAAATTCCACGGTCCAACAGAAACATAATCTGTGTGCCATAGAGTACAATAGAACTGTTGGATCACGAGCTGGAGTATTCTGTAAACCATCACAAATTACTTAAGCTCGGTAGTTTCCTCAATTCTGAAAATCATGATCGCCATTGTCATCAACAATCCATCCCCAGTGCAAACAAAATCTCTTGCTTTGTGTAGCGCCACCTGAAACGAGTACCCTGCTATTTTTCTAACCTGATCACTTTATCGGATGAATGCTCGGTCTCTGCTCCATTTGACAATTTACACATACCGCCAGGATTGCATTGCGGGCAAAATACTTGAAAATAGATGGTAAATTCAAAATTTACGTGGTGGCAATCATGGCTCACGGAATAGAGTTCAGAGCAGATACAAGTAAAAAAGTATGCTTGGAACTAATGAAATGAAATACTTCAGTATCATTGCAGGCAAAACTTAAAGATATACTTAGAAACGCTTGTATTTGAGAAATATGTGAAGTAGATGATAACTGTTTGCTAGAGATGTATGTTGTAAATAGTATTAAGAAACGAACCTTGAGAATATTTGATCACAGTGAGAGAATAAATTGCGAAATATTTAGGAAAGAAATACATATGACTGAAAATAATGGAGAGCGAGTAAAAGTCAGACCGACGAAACAGTGGAATGGGATAGATGAAACAAATTGAACTGAGGAAAAATTAAAAGTATGAGAAACAGGAGAACATGTATGACGAGATGTATGGACGTGGACGAGGCGTAAACAGTGTACATGGATAGGAAAAAATACAAAAGCGAAGAAATTTGTCCTCCCTGCCTAAAGAAAAAGGGGCATAGTGTGATGGTATGTATGCATTATCATAAAAATCGATTTCTATACAAAAGGTTGAACACATCTAACAGACACACTGGTAATACAATTAACGGATTCAGATAAATTTAAATAGTAATTAATACTACTCAAACTGAATGCCAGCGTTACACATGCCAGGTTATGTTATGTAATGTCTACGCAGACAAGGAGTTATTGGAATGTTCATTTTATTCATCGCTTCAACTCTTGCTATCAATTGTCGTTTTAATGTTACTTCCGTTGTTTTCCGTTGCAAGTGTAGGGTCTTTATTTCAGTGATCTCTAGAAGCATAAACGGATTAAATACGCTATCATTTATCAGTTTATGTCTTATATACGATACACGGACGCTGATAATAATAAAATGATACATTAAATCGCGCCGTTTAGAGAGCAAACTCTCCTCAGGGGCGCTCTAACTTGGACATCGAACCCAAGATTGGAAATATTACATTAAATAAAATATATTGAATGTATGTATGTATATAGGCGGCTGCATCCAAAGTCATACATAAAAAACGCTATTTTTGATCAGTGTATGTCTCATACGAGTACGATACTTGGACGCTCCTAATAATAATTTTGATCAGTGTATGTCTCATACGAGTACGATACTTGGACGCTCCTAATAATAATTTTGATCAGTGTATGTCTCATACGAGTACGATACTTGGACGCTCCTAATAATAATTTTGATCAGTGTATGTCTCATACGAGTACGATACTTGGACGCTCCTAATAATAATTTTGATCAGTGTATGTCTCATACCAGTACGATACTTGGACGCTCCTAATAATAATTTTGATCAGTGTATATCTCATACGAGTACGATACTTGGACGCTCCTAATAATAATTTTGATCAGTGTATGTCTCATACGAGTACGATACTTGGACGCTCCTAATAATAATTTTGATCAGTGTATGTCTCATACCAGTACGATACTTGGACGCTCCTAATAATAATTTTGATCAGTGTATATCTCATACGAGTACGATACTTGGACGCTCCTAATAATAATTTTGATCAGTGTATGTCTCATACGAGTACGATACTTGGACGCTCCTAATAATAATTAAAGAACAATTTAAATCGCGTCGTTTAGATAGCAGATTCTGTTCAGGGGGCGCTCTAACTCAGAAATCGAACTCACTTTTATTGAAAGATTGAATATATTACATTAAATAAAATATGTAGGTTGAAAGTAAGGTAAAAAAATGGAGACTACGCCCAAAGCCGTACATAAAAACGCTGTTTTTAAACAGTTTATGTCCGAGTACGATGAATAGACGCTAATAGTAATAAAAGGATTATTAAAATCGCACCGTTTAGAAAGCAGACTCTCCCCAGGGGCGCTCTAACTCGGAAATTGAACCCACTATTATTGAAATATTAAAAATATTACATATATTCAAATAAGTTGAATGTATGGGCAGAAATATAACGACTGCATCCAGTCCCCTACACGTATATGCTTCCAATACGACAAAGCAACATAATATGGAGAGAAGCATGTTGGGATACAAGAAAATATACTTTAAATATCATAAAATGAAACAATAAGGTCAAATAGATTATACATTGGGTGTTAACATAAGTTGTGTCCGTTTTTTCCCAAATTTAAAAATGAGCACCAAAAGTAAAACAAAATGGTAAATGTTATACGTCATTCGAAAGAAATTTTTCTGCTCTACAAGATATTGTGTTTGCTTTTACGTTACATATATTATTTTATTTGATTACAAGCCTTCAAAATGTAATGTCAAGTAGACGAAAAAGAGCATTCTCGACACCTCCTTCTGTTCGCATTCAATCGAGGGAATAAAGCTGCCAAAGCTGCTCGCGATATTTGCGAAGTGTACGGTTAAGATGCTATGAATTAAAGGACATTTCGTCAATGGTGTTTGCGTTTCAAAGACGGCAATTTCGACCTGAAAGACATGGAGCTTTCCGGACCACCAGTGGACTTCGATGAGGACCGCTTAAACCATATTATTCATGAAGATCCCCATCAAACATTTTTCATCACCATTTTTTTTTTCATGTTGAACGTTGGAGGTGTCGAAAATGCTCACTTTCGTCTACTCAACATTCTATATTCTATATATATAACGTAAAAGCAAAAACAATATCTTGTAGAGCATAAAATTTTCTTTCGAATGACGTATAACCTTTACCATTTTGTTATACTTTTGGTGCTCATTTTTAAATTTGGAAAAAACGGACACAATTATGTTAAACACCTAATAGATCATAAAATTATTAAAATGTATTAAGGCATGGCAGAACATATCATAAAATTGGTCTCGTCAGCATTGCATTGCGAGGCGTGTCTCAACTCCGAGCTTTTCAATTTACGATCGATTAGTTATTCTGGTAGTCCTTAGTGTCAGAACATCAAATCTCAAATACATCAATTATGTATCTATTGCGCATCTTTAGTCATTATGCATCCACAACATATAAGAAAACTGAGAAAATGGTAGTTTGTGAGTTTGAACCTAAAGTATAATTGTATAAATACCGGACTTAAGTAAATAGTCCTCGGCCAGCCCTAGAAAGTTAACAATTTACGATATATGTTATAGTTTGAAAAATTCAAAACTTATTTTCTCTCTGTACGTGGACTAGACGCCGCAGATGTGTCAATTAACCCTTGCCATATAAATTAAGGTACAAAATACAACCTCTCTTTGGTTGCTTGGAATCCTTCTCTGGTCAGCTTATTGCTTATGAGTATGAAAATTATTTTATAGAAATAATTATTTTGAATTTCCCTGGAAGGCCATAACAGATGATGAAGAGCACGCGATCCTAACTGCGGTTTAGGCGAGCATATTGCGGTCTCCTTTAATGATGTACTCTCTTGGCTCTGCACGTCACGAGAACCTTTGAACTCCTGCGTTTGGTGATTTAAGTACCGTAAGGAAGATAATACAGAAAATACTTCATAGAATGACTTCAGTTGTGTATACTTTGTAAAAGATTTCTGGACACAATTGAACATATGAAATAATACTACTAAATCATTTGAATGTTGGTGAAACGTATAGTAACGGCAAAAGTTATATCATCTCATCATTTATTTTTATTTCACGATTGATTATCATTCCTTCATTTCCATGTCCAGACCATAAAAAATGCCACGTGTTTCCAGTAGGAGGCAACAGAGATCGCACTATCATTCGCAACAATCAGGTCTTGACCAGAGCATGTAGCCCAACGTTTGCACAAATTAGCATGTGTTGTAATTCCTGTATATCTCCACAATCCCATTCAGTGCTACTTTCGTTCAAGAAACCTCATCTTTGCATGTTCACCTTGCATCTAGTCCCCCCTTCTCGCAGTTTATTCAGTGATCTTCAAGTATGCCCTACTTGGAGATCACTGAATAATACGGTCTGCGATATTCATTCGATGTTTCTATTTCTTGCCTCATTGTGTGTATGTGATCCATCGTACTATATCCACTTCTGAATCCAGCTTGTTCTCTCGGTTGCATATCGTCTAGCTGTTTTTGTATTCTGGTTGTTATTATTTTTGTAAATACTTTGTATATGATTGGTATGAGACTGATTGGTCTATAGTTCTTTAAATCGTTTTTATCTCCTTATAAAGGATAATTCCTTTCGCCGTGTTCCATTTTGTGGGAATTTACCCGTTATTTATGCAGTGCGTCATTATTTATGCTAAGATGCGATATATTTCTTCCCCTGCTGCTTTAATGATTTCTATTGTAATGCTGTCATCTCCTGCCGACTTTCCGTTTTTCAGTTGGTATCCAGATGCCATCTTTTCCGAAAGCTCCATCTAGTCGTCAGGTTTTTTTTCTTTCCACGTCCCCAGCAGAATAAGGACAAGAACCTCTCGATTTTCTCCAAGCAAAGCCTCATCCCCGCAAAAGGTGGGCGGGATAAATAAATTATTTCTTTATAGCTGCCCTTTTATAAGCCGGAAGCACCGTAAAATATCCCCTACTGACCACTTAGAATGTAGACAAATATTTCTAGGAATATTTGGACTGTTTGGAGAGACTAAAACTCCGCAGGAGTTGTACGGCCGTCTGAAATAATGAAAGAAAAATCGGTAAACCGATTTAATAAGTTGCCGTTAACGTTAAAAGATAAAGCACAGCTAGTTTTGTAGAGAAACAAGCTGCCCAGGCACACAATAGCGTGATGAGGCGATCACAGATCACTGGCTACCTGACCACACCGTGTGGCCTTGTGCCAGCGGCTCTTAAACTAAGGTAAGCAGTTTGACGATCTAAACGCTTACGCGTAAATAAATAACTAACCAACATTCGACATCATTTTGAAATAAATGTTAATAAGTTGCAAAAACTGGTTTGTATAATTATAATCACTATTATGCCATGCTCATATTGGGGTAGGTAGAGAAAACAGATTTCAACTTCATTCATCGAATATTTTATAAACATTTTGACAGTTGTCATATTTCAAATAAACTTGAAATGGTCTTGTAAGTTTATCGATGCAGTAAATTTTTCAATCCGTAAAATTCAATTTTGAATTAGAAAAATCAATATTAAACGTATTAATAGTTTTATATATTTTATTTATTTACTCAGTAACAGCTGTCTTGGCATAAAACTGCTTTGTCAATCTGTGGGTGAAGTGTCAAACTGTGAAGCTTCACAGTTTGACACTTCACCCACAGTTTGACAAGGCCATTGCGTGACAGAACAGCTATCACTGAGTAAATAAATAAAGGCTACAGAAATAACAATGAGTTGCATTTTGATTTTCTTACTTAGGTTTTGTAAGTTACACATTTTTTCACACATGTTTCAAATGATGACAAATAGCCTCGTGGTAGGAAAGCTTTTATTTCAGTCAGGATTTTCGGAACTGACCCACATGGTAGCAAAAAAGTAGTATAGTGTACTTTCTTCACGTGTGATTTAAAATATAATTCTGGATCGTACATCGGGATTAACATACATAAATAGCTAGGAAATATTTATTTATTTTCTCAATACAGACTTAGCCTTGAAAAATACGAAAATTGTTAACATTTAAAATTTAAAAATATAAAATTATATATATATGCATACATATATGACAAATTTTCAAAGATTTAGCGATTCGATGGGGCATAGGGAAAATGGGAAGATCGAAATTTAACTGTTCGGATTGTATGGTGGAGAACTGTCACACTCTGGGAGTAACCAGACAGAGGAAAGATGATTTTGACAAAAAAATCTTTAAGCAACTACGAGTAAGATCAATCTCAGGTTATATTTATTTATTTATTTAACACTTTTCTTGCAAATACAATCTGGCGGGCTTATTGTCAGGCGGCAATCTCTTCCAGCCAACCAGACAAAAGTAAATGAAGCAAGTTACGTGGTCTCATAAATCATTCAAATGACTATCCATCCCCACGAAATTCATAAACACATACGTGAGCATATGCCCACGAACCCCACAAAGACAGACAATCACCTAAACATTATTTTTCATATAAAGTGAGATATCATCAATCAAAAGGAAAGGAAGGGATGGTGGAGAGGAAAGGAAAATAAAAATCAGGAATGAAACACGTTATACAATAGTACGAACAATTAATATTATGTATGACGTGAAAAAAGTAAGATTTTTTAGGCTACATCGGGAATGAACCACATTAGTCCATCGAAGTTGTCTTTCCATCCCTTACGATCAATATTCTGGATATCGTATCATATTATATCATACACGAAAAGTGTGATGCGTTACTTAAAGATTGAGTATCACGGAATGGACGAAGCGGAAAAGTAAACATTTCCCAAGTACCGCTGCAAAGGTTCCGGGCGTTACGGTACCAACGATACTGGTGATGCGCGCCATCCCACAGCCGTGCTGCACATAGGCTCTGCACTAGCTCGAACCGTAGAACACCGACGTGATGGTCAACAATAACGGACTCATTGCTCTGTTCTGCATAAATTGAATAAATAATTAAATACTATGATGATGATCGGCAATCCACCGCGATCGCCGATTATTTTCAGTTATACATATTTACCATAACGCCATTTTCCTGTCGGAGAAGGGAGAGAGGGCAGAGTGTCATATCTTCCTATTTCGACACACATCCTTCGCCTCTTCTATATTTATATATAAACCTTAACGTAAAACTTCTATGATTTCTCTGACTTTCTATGTTTCATTCTTTCATAATATGATTCACTTGATCCAAACATATTTATCTTCGTCTTTCTCTACCACGCCTTCCACTCATATTTACATGAAAAACAAGAAAAATACAACTTTTCTCGTTCTTTTCTTTACCTTACCTTTTTACACACATGTAAACACATCCATATACAAAATAATTAGTATGGTGAGATGACCAAAGTTGTACAATAATAATGACCAATATCAATTTTTTTTATATAATATATTTAATCTCCGATGGAAACACGTTGAATACTTTTCAAGTCAAATAAAGAATACTTATCAGCCAACAGGCTAGTACAGTTTAAGAGCTTGCAGCTAGCAGGAGGCAGCATATCTAAAAAATGTCTTCGTTTTATTAGACGACTAACTCCTTATAAATTTGTATCCTGCCTCATAAGAAAAGCGTTATCTAGCAATGATCAATGGTCTGGTCTGGTGTATAGTAGAATTTCAATTTTCAAATCGGTTTCATACCACATCACCCAAAAAATTCTGTATCACTTCTTTAAGAATAGAATAATAAAACAAATTATTTGACAGTGTTATACAAATAATGATTGCGATTGTTCCTAGTTTAAACAGGTTCTTAAAAAAATTATAACGTTAAAAGGATGAGCAATTCTTTTAGACAGGCATTATATTTTTTAGCTCTCAGAGTATATAAAACATTGCCAACCGAGTGAAAGACATTTACTATTCTAAAGCTCAAAAACATACACACTGAAAAAATAGCTTATTTTCAGGGCATTACTTAATCTGAAAGAATGCTGTTGCGCGTTGAGAAATAGTGGTGGAAATCTTATTATCAAAGGGTGTTCATATAAAACGCAGAATTCGAAGTGTTCATACATCATATACCAAAAACGTTTGAGTGTGGTTATTTTTTGTGATATATCACTATTATTGTTTTATTTTTTATTCCTTAAACTAACCAAAGTATAAAACTCTATCAGTGTCTACATTTTGAGCTTTCTTATGTTTTTTTTAAATGATAAGGGTATATAATTGATACACGTAATAAGCTAGCTGACTTAAAACAGAAACTCTTAGTAAGTTGGCCAACACGTCTACAGTATATAAATATAAAAATTAATGATGGGGAAAAGGGAATATATATCTTTTTTGTATGATTCTTGAAATGCATGTCTTGAAACTGTTATTTTTCTTATTCTATTATAATATATTTGCTTGTCCTTTAAAAAATAATTAATAAATAGTGATTATATCATAATTATCGCTATCAAATAGTTTGTCGTTCTGTTAAGTACAAATTTAAATATATCTAGGTTAAATAATGGGGAACTTTTTTAGGAAAGAAAGAAGGATTCGTGGAATGACGCCAAAATTTTATAAAACTTTTAAGTCTGCGACAAGTTGTATGAACGTAAATAAGCCAACAGTTGAAATACAGATATGACAATTTGAGAATAAAACTTCAATGCCTACATATTAAGAAAAAAATGAAAAAGGATTTGATTTTATAGTTCACTATTGGAATTATTAATTAAAATAATTATTTTCATTTTGTTACAGGTATGAATGAATACACTTATTCCTGCATACAACCTTGAAAAACACAGTTTTTTAAATTATGAAGATTTTCGTTTCAAGGTGGTTTTAAGGTAATTTACACATTTTTATGGTCTTTGGTTAGTGACTAAATAATAAAAAAAGAACTTTTACAGTTAAGAGAAGTTTGAAACTTTATAAACCTGTTGAATAAATACCGTAAGGTACGATAAATAAATCTCAAACACATATACTCGTATGTGTACAAGACAGTTTTCAAATTTTATTTGTAATTTGTTTTCATCAAACACTGTTTATTCCACATTTTACAGTGTTTAATAAAAACAAATTACAATGGCTTTAAACCTCCACAATGTTAATGCCTTAACTATAAATAATATATTTCAAAGTTTTGTATTTTTTTCGTGTTAAAGAAACTTATAAATTGTCTAGGTGTTTATATTGTAGAACACCATTTTCAAACAAAATTATTTAACACAAATTGAAGTGACAGGCCTGTTTTGCTGTACAAAATTGCCAACCTGTTTGGCAATGCTTTTGTAAAGCGAAAAAGGACTGTCACTTTAATTTAAGTTTAATGTGTATAATTTATTCACATTTAAGTGTTCAATCATTCTGTTGAAATAAGAAACTAGTTAAACTCGCCCCTATTTTACAGAATTTTCCCTTCTCTGAAATTGGCCAAAGAACGCAATATTTTTACATTACATTTTTTTATCTATGCATATGACTCTTTTTTTAACATATAAAAAAAATCACATAAAATACATATTATAACTATGTAAAAATTTCTTCGAACTAACTAGTTTTGATATAAATGATATTCGGGATCAATGGCCATTTCAATAACTAAGAATTATTAGGTTTGATTTTTTTAAAGTAACAATATTTCAATCTTCGTAGCCTAGTTGCTAAGACTTCTGTTTTCCAACCAAGGGATTGCGGGTTCGATTTTCCGTTGGTACCCAGAAATATAAAAAAAATCGTTGCAGTATGATTTCACTCGTCTTTTTTAACCTTTCTAATTGGTAGGAATAGATTTTCATATGGTAATAAGCCCGCCAGGTTCTATTGTATACAACAAAAGTGTAATACAATAAATATAATACAACATTTCTTAGAAAACATATATAAGCGAAATGAAAAAAAATATTAGTAAAAATTACTCATGAAATAGATATTTTTTTTCGAAATTGCCGAAAAATAAGCTAAAAAATGAAACATTTTGAAATGAATAATACTTTTCAAAGTTAAACAAAATCCATAGAGAAATTTCAACCTTTTAGAATATCTATGACAAAACAAACTCATTCACAAATTTTAAAACACTAAATATGTGTTATCAGACTATAAAAAAACTAATTAGAAAGATAACAAAAATAACAATGGCTAGTCTTTGAAAATTGAAATTCACACTCCCATAACAATGTTCGTTTATGCTTAATGTATATTTAACAACTACCAAATTGGTTTTATATTTATTAACCGAAAGATTATTTTTATAGCGATCGTAATCGCGAAACGTGCGAAAATATTTCTGAATAGATTTCCATCCCAGATTCCCGTTAAATATATCATTTTGCAAGCATCAGACACAGCCACTCAGATACGGTTATTTTTAAGTAAATATTCTAATGAATTTAAAAAGCTTGAGAGAAAATCAAAATGTGAGCAGTGCACACATACTGGTAGTCAGACCTGACAGACCTACACGCATATCTATGCAAACAGATCTCGCCTCGTCCACAACAATATATCTTGTTGTACATGCTCTCCTATTTCTCATACTTTGTACCTTTCCGCCAGTTAAAATATATCCAACAATCTCCTTCCGTTGTGTCCTAGGCCCATTAATTCCAGATATACTCGTACATATTTGTTTCGTAAGTCTTTCGCAACTCACTCCAACCATCTCAAGGAAATCAACGGGAAACAAACCCGTGACCCCCGGGTTGAACAAGGATACGGTGGACATTTTGATTTTTAAATTGTTTTCAACGAACTTATAATATTAATAATAGGAAACAATAATGACATTAAAAAAATGATAAATTAGGTTATAAAACAATGGCTGACAGAAAACAGACCGCATTTAGTAAAAGACAATGTTAACATAAGAAAGAAACCAGACAGAATTAATTTAGATTATATTGTATTACACTGTCGTTGTGTACAATACCACCTAGCGAGTTCATTGGCATGTGGTAATTGCTTCCAACCAACCAGAAAGATGTTAAAGTGATTTTAAGTGAAAACCACACTGGAATCCTTTTTAAAAAGTCTGGGTTCCAGCGGGATTTCAACCCGCAACTTCCGGGTTGGGAGACAGGCATCGTATTAAGTAGGCCTCGGAGGTCGTCGAATAGATAAAGTACGCATAAAATGAAAACACAAATTTGATTAAATTTATGTAATAGAAAAGTATTCCGTGTGCAGTTCCTTTTACCTTGATTTTTATGAGTGAGTTTTTTTGTCTATAAATCAGTGAATAATCATATGTAAATTTTAATGATTTTTCTTGGTGTGATTATGATGGAATTTAAATTTTCTGTTTAAGTGTGATTTATATTCTTATAATTACTCTTTATATATTTCTTTTAATATTTTTGTTTTGTAAAACCAGATAAGTGCGTGGCGTATTCCTTTGTAGGGTATAAATAAATAAATAAAAACAGTATGAAAGATCCTAAATTAGCCTTGAATAGAAGAAGTAAGAATCGTGTATCGCGATCAAAGTCGTGCTGATTAAATTCGTTCTGCGGAAGGTTCCGCTGCATTGCTTTGAGATCGCTCGCTTCTCGCTTCCGTTTCTCGCCTGCAGTTTCATCGCCGAGATAAAGGATTCCCGAGGTATATCTACGATCACGATCGACCCTTTGATGCAGATGTGTTCAACCATAACGAGGAGCGGATACTTTTTCTTGTTTTGTCATTCGGTCAGTTGTCTTTGAAATTCAAACCACATCAGTTTCTTGTCTTTATCATAATAATAATGATAAGAGGATAACTTATAATATGCCGCCGTTAAGAGTCAAAATAAGTTGAGTGAAAATATAGCAAGACAGTGGATGCGGCCATTACATTAGGCTCTTCTCAGCATCTGCATATGTTAAAAAAAATATTTGGTAAGAAAACCGCTAAGAATTTACCAAGGGAAGATGAACTACAAAGAAACCTTTGTACTCGTAGATCTTCCGACATATGATAGTATCACAACCGGTTTTAGGTGCAGTATAGTGTATTTGTGCAATGTTCATATACAATCATAAATTTTGATAAGACTTTCCAAAAAGGGTTGTCTTAAACTGCACATTCTATCTACAGCTCGAACGCTTCGAGTAAGACCATTCTAAGCCGTAGAATTAGCAACGGAGAAAGCTCTGTAATAATAATATCCCGCACTATTAGATCTATTCAGAAGTCATTTTATTCGAAGAAGAAAAAATTGACAGAAAAGTTTTATTCCTCTCCGAAGCAACATCTTTCAGACACAGATCCAACCAAGACATCTCATTAAAGGACTTGAATACACAGATACTGAAATCAATCTGTTTGCGATACGTCAGCCAATGTAGACGTTTATAAAGCATATTATGATCTTGGAGACGTGGAAAAGAGCTGCATAGTTGTCTGACCAGAATGCAAATACGCTGTATTGCAGGACCTAAACACCTTTCAATGTCACTTTTGGGTATAAGGTAGAAATCCAACTATATTTCAGAATTTTAATGATTCCAATGATTCCTTTGAGTCGAAAGAAATGTTTCGTTAATTTTCATTTTGTTCGTGCATAAAACTTTCAGGATTGGTCTATACATTCATACTTGAATGCTTAAAGGTGCCACGTGTTTCCATGAAAGTCCTAGGCTTCTTTTCCATATAAAATAACGAAAAAAACGACATTTTTCATACAAAATTACGTTTTGCAATAAATGAAAGCAATCAGAAAACGGTTCGTTATACATAACATATACAATCGAAATATTCTTGTGTTATATCCATATTAAGCAATTCTTCGCCCGGACTTGGATTTGAACACACCACGTTTCCTGCTCTCGTAAGTTATTTAATACCGCCTTCGTAGCTTTGAAATTAAAAGTCAAAGCCGTACAACCTATACAACCTATTCACAAGCCAGGGCTTCGGAGAACTGAAATCTCCGCCTTCTATCTACCAGTGCAGAATGCAAAATAATTGTACCTTTCCATAAGTTCGCCGATCCTTCCCAGGAGTCGGTCGATAGATGCAAGTCGATGACCTTAATATAAATGTCCAATGGAGCAACGATCAGAAGATGTATTCAGAGTTTCCCAATCTATATGGTGTGGTCTTATTTTATCTTCTATGCTTTAACACTTCACATTAATTATTTCATATTGACATTTTAATTCTATGTTTTAATTTTTAATCAATATTAATTTATGTATTAATTTTTTTACGTATTTTCACTGTAACGCTTCTTCTTCTTCATCTTATTTTAGGCCTGTTGGCCTGTTATGGTCCTGCATCATTGTTTGCCTCTTCCGAAGCTGTGTGAGCAGGTCTGTGAGCGTATATATTATCATGGGCAGGTTGCTGGCCTTACCCATGATCCCTCCTCCTGTCTCATCCGGACTTGGGACCGGCAATGGCGGAGTTCACGAGTACACTGCCACTATAACGCGTTTGAATTTTTTCATAAAAAAAATTTATCACATTAATTAGTTAATACTATTTAACTGCATTAAAAAATTATATCTATGAATAAATACAAATTATTTATGGTATATTTGTTTGATTTTTAAAAGGTTAGTAGATTCGTTTTACGCTTTTATTCGTAACTTTATTCGACATTTATATGAGTTCTGTTTCAATTTACGTGGATTTCGATATTATGCAATGTATTTTCAAATTTCAGATAAGTTTCTTGCTTCGATTTGCATGATTTTGATTCACGCGAATTTTCCTAAAACGTATCCACCGCGTGAATCGAGAGATGGATGTATTTGTCTGGGTTTTGGTCGCGGGTAAGATTTACGTCGTCCTTTACTGTCCATGCAGTGAGACTCTGGAATTAGTTACAAACCAATTTAAGACTCGCTCCGTCCTTGGCATGCTTTAAGAAGCGACTGAAAAAACTCTTAATTTCTAGTCAGTAAAATAACGTGTTTCATTCCTGATTTTTCTTTTCCTTTCCTCTCCACCATCCTTTCCTTTTGATTGATGATATCTCACTTTATATGAACAATAATGTTCGGGTGATTGTCCGTCTTTGTGGGGTTCGTGGTCGTGTTCTCACGTATTTGTTTATGGATTTCGTGAGGATGGATAGTCATTTGAATGATTTATGCGACCACGTAACTTGCTTCATTTACTTTTGTCTGGTTGGTTGGAAGAGATTGCCGCCTGGCAATAAGCCCGCCAGATTGAATTGCAATAAAAGTGTTAAATAAATAAATTAGATTCAAGGCGGATTGATTTCCGGACTGGTTTCCCTTTCCGACATTTTTTCATATCAATTTAATGCTTATAATAAAACAGTAATTCCATTTGTGGTCGCGCATTAACTCGCCGGACTTTCGTGCAGAAGATCACCGGTTAGCGCTTTACTCATCCCCTCGAATGAAACAGACATTTCTCTCGTCTAGTATTCGAAAGTATAAGGATATCTCAAACCAATTTCACGCCCTAGGACCAGCAACGGTAAAAGTTCTATCATCATACCCCGCCGTATTCGATTGATTTGAAGCAACCAAATTATTAAATGAAGAAAAAATCGACCTCAAAGTTCTACTTCTCTCCGAAGGAACATTCCTCAGACACAGATTCGAAAGATACTATGGAGACATCAAATTAAGGGACTTGAATACAAAGTTTAATATCAATTCGTTCACGACATTTACTGCATAATTTGCAGAATAAAAAAGCACTATTCTTTGTAATTCATTGAAATATCAGAAATAAATATTGATTATGCAAAACAATTATTTTTAAAAGGTGAATCAAAAAAGCAAGTCTTCTTCACTATTTTGTAATGAAAATCCTTATTTTTGCAATTTCATTTTGCACTTACCATGAGCATAACTCAAATTTAATGGAAATAATATGTTTGTTAATTCAATAACAACTAAAGAAATATAAAATTTTGAAAAAAAAAAAAATTTAGTACCGATGACTAAGAAAGGAGCACTGAGATAATCCGATCACGAGTGGGAACGACTGATGAAAGATTTACAAAGAAAATCAATATAGATGAAATTAGAAGTTTGGTAAGGTCTTAACATGTCATATTAATTTAATTATGAAACAATGAAAAGTCTAAAAAATAGGAAATAATACATAAAAAATATACGAGTACATGGACCGGCAGAAATGAAAGACACACAAAAGGGCATTTATATTGCAGTGGTTACAATACTAAATTATTAAAGCAATTATGAAAAATGTGTAACTTTATTCAACTGTATTATTAAAGTTGCAAGTTATCTTGACGAGTGATGGGTAATTTCTTTGGAAAGGAGGATGATTAATTCAAGATATAAAAAAATCTATGATTCAAGGATAGAAAATCCAATCTACAGTCGAGGTGTTTTATTAAAACCTAGAAAGAAAAAATGAGCAGGCATTTAAAGAATATATCAACCATATATGTTAGAAGGGAGAACGAGTATTCTTAATAGTTCCCTTGGTGCAAAGTTAGGAAAAGGAACTATCTTCAATTATGTCGTACTAAAGAATTCAATATTATATTCTCTTGGGTTATTTTTTTCATTCACATGAAACCTTATAACATACCTGAACTGGTGATTCAGAGATATTGAAAAGCGTGGCCCTGTCTTCGGCTCCATTAATTGAACGTTTGTGTTTAGAAACATTGAAGTGCTGGTTAATTGACACGTTGAATAGCATGGCTAGGACACAACACTGCCGTCGGCCTAATTTATTGATCCTTTGGGTTTAGTGACACTGAAGTGCTCGATGATTGAAACATTAAAAAGCATAGCCGCGAGACAAAATTATCTTCGGCCTCATTTTCGAACCTTTGGGTTTAGAAACAATGGAGTCAACGCACGTGCTGGTAATACTACACCGCACGGAAAGAGGCAATACTTTTGAATAAACTATAAATGTTTACTAAATTCCTTAGTAATTTTTTCCCAACTGCTCGCGGAACCATGGTAAGGATTGATTGACTTACAATGCAGGTTGGTATCAAGGATCAAAATGAATATAATACTTAAAACTGCAACTAGGTTTTAAAAACACTCTTAAAACAGAATCTTATGTCGAAATACTGATAAAATAAACCTACAATGCAAATATAAGCGGAAGACGTAGTTGAGGAATCAAATCAAATGTCCGCATTGTAATTTTTCTACCCTTACACGCTTTACTTAGTTTTATAATCTACTATAATTTGACAAACTAAACTATATTTTTTCCCTCTATTGATGGATTCGATTATTGTTAAATGTAAAATTCTATTGAGCACAAAAAAATAAGACGAAGAAAGGCGCTTTAAGATGGTTTGGACATATGAGAGAATGAACGATGAAATAATGACTAAGCGAGTATACAAGACAGAAGTGCAAGGACTGCGTGGAAGAGCTAAACCGGAGAAAACGTGACTGGACCAAATGGACCAGGTTTTGAAAGAAGGCAAAATGAGAAATATGAATAATAGAAGATTGTGCATAATGAGGTGTATAAATGTGGAGGAGACGAAAGTTGTGTGCTTGGATAGAAAAGTTTGGAGATATGTTCTCTCTGCCTACTCCGCAAGGGACACGGCGTGATGATATGAATGTATTTAAGAGCCCTTGAAACAAGTTTGGTCTTCTTTTAATATTATTGTAATTTTTAGAAAAAAATATGTTTCATTTGAGTGACTAAAGTTTTAAACAAAGACGAGTGAAAAGTTATAATAAATGGAAGGAGCTCTAGCAAATATGTATATGAATATACGAGTATATAGGAGGGGGAAAATGTACATCTTGATCACTAATGTGATAATACTCGTGTGTATGAATGTGTACCTAAGCAATTTACTTAATATGACATTTCAATTGTAGGTTTTATATTACTGTATAACAATTTCGTTATACAAAAAAACAATCTGGCAAGCTTTTTGCCACGTTGCGAAAAACCCGCCAGAGCATTTTCCCTCATTCTCTCCATTCCACTAGAAATATGTTTAAGAGGCCTTAAGTCAAATTCAGACTAAAATTCTTTTTTGAAAAATCTGGGCCCCAACGGGTATCGAACCCGCAACTTACAGGTTGGAAGACAAGCATTTTATCTACTTGGCCACTAAGGGCATCCATACTTTAAAAAATTATGTAAAAAACTATACTAATGGTTTAATTTTGTATTTATACATTTGCTCTTAAAGTGGAATGAAAGTTCAAGTACCCTATAAAATTACCTTATTTAGAAAAAAATATTGAAAAATAAAAAAAACAATTCTCAATCTAATTGATGGGGAAATTATTGTAAAAATGAAAGAAATATTAGTTGATTTGAGAAAAACAATACACAGCAATAAATTAGTTAGATGTGTAAATAAATTGAAGTGGTCAAACAATATACGATAAAGAAAATTAAGCAGATCTGAGAAGGAATTTAAAAAAACAAACGTAATTTAAATGTTTCATACTAAAAGCTTGACTGTATGAGAATAAATATTAATTAGCACATCTGTTAATCAATCATTTATTTATTTAAACACTTCATTGTAATACAATCTGGCGGGGCTTATACGAATCAATATAATGATTCGAATTAACATGTACAAAATTCAAGCCATTTAATAATTATTAACATGTACAAAATTCATGAACGATATACGAGTACATAATAAAAATAAAAATGAAATATCATCAATCAAAGGAAAAAGGAAGAGATGGTGGAGAGAAAAGAAAAATCGGGAATGAAACACGTTACTTTACTGACATTATAATTTGTTTTATCAAGCACTGTTTATTCCACTTTTTTGTAACGGTATAACCCTACCGGTTTCACAGCTTTCACCTCATCTTTAGGGGAACACAAACAAGACTTTACAATGTCTTTAAACCTCCACAGTGTTAATGCCTTAACTATAAATAATATATTACTTTACTGACTTGAAATTAAGAGTTTTTTTCAGTGGATGTTTAAAACATGCTAGTGACGGTAAAACATCTATTGGGTGTTAACATAAGTTGTGTCCGTTTATTTCCAATTGAAAAATAAGCACCAAAATTAAAACAAAATGGTAAAGGTTATACGTCATTCGAAAGAATTGCTTTTACGTTACATATATTATTTTATTTGATTACAAACCTTCAAAATGGAATGTCAAGTAGACGAAAGAGAGCATTTCCGACACCTCCAGTGGACTTCGATGAGGACTGCTTAAACCATATTATTCACGAAGATCCCCTTGATACCACCGTAGAGTTGGCTGAGCAGATGAATTGTAGCCGCATGACTGTATACCGCCATCTTAAATCAATGGAAAAAGTCCAGAAGTTCGGCGCTTGGGTTACACATGTTTTGAGTGAAAACAACAAAAATCAACGTTCGACCATTTCTGTTGGTTTGCTCGCGCGTCATCGAGCTACGCATGGCCACAAGCAAAGGTTCCTTTACCGTATCATTACTGGTGATGAAAAATGGTTTGAAAATGGTGATGAAAAATGTTTGAAGGGGATCTTCATGAATAATACGGTTTAAGCGGTCCTCATCGAAGTCCACTGGTCGTCCGGAACGCTCCATGTCTTTCAGGTCGAAATTACCGTCTTTGAAACGCAAAAACCATCGACGAGCTCTCTTTTCATTCATAGCATCTTCACCGTACACTTCGAAAATATCGCGAGCAGCTTTGGCAGCTTTATTCCCTCGATTGAACGCGAACAGAAGGAGGTGTCGAAAATGCTCACTTTCTTCTACTTGACATTACATTTTGAAGGCTTGTAATCAAATAAAATAATACAATATATGTAACGTAAAAGCAAACACAATATCTTGTAGAGAAGAAATTTTTCTTTCGAATGACATATAACCTTTACCATTTTGTTTTACTTTTGATGCTCATTTTTAAATTGAAAAAAAAAACGGACACAACTTATGTTAACACCTAATACATATAAATAAAAAGAGAAAAGAAATGCCACGAGATGAAGAGAAATATATAAATAAAAATAAACCAACGGATGTACAAACCATCATAAAGAAGAGTGATATATCGAACTGAATGCAAAGAAAAACGGACATCGGGTTGCACTTAACGATTTTACGCCGGTGGCAAATCGTATTTATAATGACGAATGTAGGAACTGCATGGGAATGGATGAAAGAATGCAATATGCAATACCTGCATAGGTGTAGGATATGTTTTTATGTAATTTCGTAATGCAAAACAAATTTTCTTAGTAAGAATAAAATATTGTCTTCACACCATGATGCTATCATATGTCGTTGGTAAAGACAATACATACGTACAGTAGGCAGACATGACAAAGCACCGGACTTTCCTATCCTAACATACATATACTAGTACTAGCTTAGTCATACTTTCGTCACTAACTATCTCAACATGACTAAATCGCTTTAAAGTTCCTGTCTTCATTTTACTTTAAAACATCCATTTTTTCATGTATTCATTTCTGATTCTTTTAAACATTGAAACTCCATAAATCTTTTTTCGTATAAAAGCACGCATCTCCACATCATTAATCTTACTTTCATCCTTTTGCCAAGTCCATGTTTCACTTTCGTTAAGTCAAGACTACTATTACTAACATACTATTATGTATCGTCATTTTTGTTAGTTTCTTAAAAAAAGTATCCCTGCATTAATTTATTTTTTGTAGTTTTATTTACAAATCAACAGAATTCTTCCTTGCATCAAGCATTGAAAAACAATGCGGTACATCCACCATCTACTATCCACAATCCAGCATTTAGAAAAGACTTTAATTTTCAACAATGTAATCATGCAAAAATGAACCACCCACATTTTACATTTATTAATATGGTATCCTTCAACATATAAGAATTGGCGCGGCGGTCATATTGAAGAGCGTAGCCGGAAGACAACGTTGTTTACAGGTTTATTAATCGTGGCTTCGGGTTTAGACTCATTGGAGTAGGCACGAAACTAATAGTTCGTCATGACACATGTTGGTAATACTACCGCACGTCAAGCGGCGAGAACACTCGCACATGCGTAACGCGTGAGCATTGTTATCAAACGAACTTAACCAAACTGAGGCGTTTCATTTTTAATTATTTACCGGGTACCATCGAAAACCAAACCCGAGACTCTCACCTGGAGTCAAACCAACAAGATCACGTAAGTCAGACCTGTTCTGAGACAATCGAAGACATATTTAGTTACTATCTATGGGATTGTATGAAACTTTAGACACGGAATTTAACAATGATATATTTGAAAATATCTTGATATTTTTGCATATACACATACAGTACCTGGCGGTAAGTAATACACATCGGGATTAAGAAACAGACTGTCAGCCATAATCGGCTAACTTCGGCTTTGTAGAGCGTCCTCTCTGTCGCACGATGCGCTAACAGTCTCGTGACGGAACACGTGTATGAATGACAGAGACGACGCTCTACAAAGCCAAAGTTAGCCGATTATGGCCGACAATATCTTTCTTAAGCTCTATGTGTATTACTTATCGCCGGGTACTGTATGTGTACATGAGAGATAAATGTTTTTTTAAACAACACATAAACCGAAAAATGGTTTTTGTCGATTGGGTCGATTTTGAAAATATAGTTCAATTTTGGATTAGGTATTTCTCTGATCGCTGATAATAATTATTTCATCGAGTACTCCAAAAAAAACATTTCTCTAGGATACCACACGGAATTATTCGTACTTTGTCAAATCAATGTTCTGATATCGATATCTTACACATCTCGGTGGATAAATTGTGGATAGAACTCCTTAATAAATTTTGCAAGCACATATACCTGAGTCAATTCACAG
This sequence comes from Odontocerum albicorne, assembly GCA_949825065.1. Classification (NCBI taxonomy): domain Eukaryota; kingdom Metazoa; phylum Arthropoda; class Insecta; order Trichoptera; family Odontoceridae; genus Odontocerum; species Odontocerum albicorne. The sequence continues at coordinate 28,408,864 of OX463853.1, read as the reverse complement.
GGAATGACGAGTAACATTGTTCCTGTTGTCAATATGCTATATTTTTTTGTTATTGGATGTAATCGGGTTAAAACTGTACCAAATGTAAAATAAATCAATTGTGTCACTGTCTGTTAGCCCTCCGAGTTAGAAATCGTCACACAGTGTGTAGCTTTATAGGTGACATGATTTATGGCCATGACAGTTAACAATACAAATGGCATTCAAATGAAACAATGTTAAGATGCACTCTATTCTTATATAACTCAGCACAAAGTGTGCATGGTGTGTACAAAGTGTGCATTGGTAGCAAATGACTTGAGGCCAACCGCTTTTTGTGCAGCCAGACCTTGTTGGACTTGACCACTCTTCTCTTGGAGTCACCAGTTTAGTTGTTCAACAGCTACTTTGTGCCCATTCCTCTGCTCTTACCGATGTTATACAATATCAGCCTCTTACAGCTGGAGAAAAGAAAATCTCAATATTTTCAATTTTATAACATAAATTGAATTCTTATTGCATCGAGTAGTTAATTTTTAAATTTTATTTTTAAACTTGATACAGATTTAATCCAATTACATCTAAGAACCAGATTTTTTTATTAAAAGTTTAAATATAGTATAAAAACAGGAACAATGTCACTCATAATTCACTGTGAAGTGACTCAGTTATACCTGCAATGTTTATTAAGGAGTATAATCCTCAATTTGTTCACCGAGATGTGAAAGATATCGATATCTGAATTTTCATTTAAATTGTTTCAACAAGTGCATTCCGTGTGTGAGTGATGATTCTCTTAACAGTTTAGTTCGTGAATATGGTACCGAAAATGATCTAATTCACGATGGCATAAATAATTGTCCACTTTATTAAACTGACGTGTTAGTACCCCAGCAGGAAAACGGCTTGATAGTATATACTCGTACGTATACAATCTGGGAGGTTTATTGTCATGTGGCAATCTTTTCTAATCAACCAAAAATATGTCAAAGAGGCTTGAAATCCAGACTAGAACAAAAGAATATTTATAAAAAAATATAAATTTCATTGTTTAGTTATTAAGATGCCTCTCTATTACTCAGGAGTTTCGGGTTCGATTTCCGATGGTGCCCGAATCATAAAAAAATAAAAAAAAGGCTTCAAGTTCAGTAAAATAATTCGTCTGGTAACAATACTCACGCGCATCAGATATGTGCGAGTGTTGTTACCTCGTCACGCGCGGGTATATTGCCAACACGTTTGATGAAGAATTGCGAGTTTGGGGCTTACTTGAGTTGTTCTAAGCCCGCAGGCACATTTTGAAGGAACGAAGACAATGTTATCTCCAGGATACACTTTTTAATATATCCGTTTTATTGATCCGGATATATCGAGGGATATCACATAAACGAATGAATCATATATAATCACGGTAGTTGTTCATTCATTCGCATGGTACTCTTAACATTATATGAATTAGCTGGGAGATTACATAGTCTTCGGCGTGAAGGCTCAAAACTCGTAGTTCGTAATGACACGCGTTGACAATATAACCGCACGTGATTGGATAACAACACTCGCACACGTCTAGTACTTCAAGTGTTGTTACAAGACAAACTCGGCCAGAAAGGGAAACTTTTTTTCGGATACCATCGGAAACCGAACCCTCTGGGAGGAAGTCAAGCGTCTTACCAAGTAGGTCAAGGAGGTCAACTCGAGTTAAGCAAAATTCAGTCAGAACTGATATAGTTAATAAACCTACATACATACTATTACGCCGTCGTCTCCCTGTCGTGGTAGGCAGAGAGGAAAGAGCACCAGAATCTCCTATCACGACACAGATCTTTCTCCTCTTCTACTCATATACCTTCTTATAAAACCCCTACGATTTCTCTTACTTCTTGAATTTCATTCACTTGATCCCACCATACTTTCCTTGATTTTCCTTTACCTCTCCTTCCATTCATATTTGCACTTTATATGTTTTTGTTAGTCTTTCTGAATTCACGTGGCCAAAACGTTAAATACGAGTAAGAGTTTCCAAAAAAGTTAATTAACCAAACACTTGGAATGTCAATCTTAATTGCTGGTTGGTTAGAAGAAATTGCTGTAAAACAATAAGTTAGCCAAATTTACAAGGAAATAAAATATAATAATAAATAAATGTGTTCTAATTTCATCACAAAAGACGCACGACATATTCTCCGAATTGCACGGATTCGAACCCAGTTGATCTAGTGCCATAACACATATCATACATACAAAACCTTCTAAGAATTTAACAGAAACAGTAACATCGTGCAAAACGGACGACATTTATCCATAGTATTTCGAAGACACAAAAGACCAAGAAGTCGAGAAGTCAAAATTGGCGAATCCGGAGATCAGGCGAACGTCAACAACAAAGAACAATGTCTTCAGTGTTCCAATTTCCTGGGAATATTCTAGTTGTGAAAAATGACGGATCACGCACCGAGTTCGTTAGTCACAACCTCCATCACGACTGGGAGATGCCCCCTGATAGTCTTGCAGACTGCTGCTCAAACCCTGAGATGAAGCTAATGACAGCATCCAATTACGGTTCATTTGAATTTCACGAATCCCCGACCCGCTCGAGACGAAAGTATTGGAGACAGTCTAATTGGTTCAATAAACTGTTACATTTGCATGGCACTATGGCTGTTTTGTGCCAATCATCACAACTCAACGCGAACGCCATTATATTTAGATGTGAAATAGATCATGATTAAATTGTTATTTATTTGCCTATAATAAAATTATACATATAACTTTAATAGTGCTGTTTAATTATATAAAAAAAATATAACAGCGAACTCTAATATGTTTCGGAGTTTATTTCCTCCATACGTACATACCATCACGCCAATTCCCTGCCAGGGTAAGCAGAGAAGACAGAGCGTCAGAATTTCATATCTTGACACACATCCTTTGCCTCTTCTACAATAACACACATTCTCATACAATACAAACGATTTCTTTGACTTTCTACATTTCCTTCTTTCAAAATTACTTGATCAAACCATACTTTCCTTAGTCTTCGTCTGCCACATGTATTTGGATTAAATATTTGTTTTGTTAGCCTTTCTTCTTTTATTCGTTCTACATACCCTAACTATATCCGAGTAATCTTTTTCATCTTCCACAATATGCTTTTAGTTCACATTCATCCCTAATCCCTTCATTCAGTATTCTGTAGTACACCAAAAGAGCACATGGGGTGACACATGTGTTCTTTTAAGTGCACGCATTTCTACAGCATATATTTGGCTCCTATTAGTCTTTTACCATGTCCACGTTTCATTTAAAATATCAAAGTAGGTACTAAAGGAGTGTTATTAAAAATATCAAAGTTGGTACTAAAGTATTGTTGCAAACTATTAACTTGATACTGTACCAACGACAAAGATTTCCAAATTACTCGTAAAACGTATTTTTACAAGTTATATACCTTGCAGTCTTCAGTTGAAAGATTTATATCGCGTAATTTGAATCCTGCGATTGCGTTTTTATAAACGTATAATATGCAATTATTAAAATTAAATTCAGATAAAATAAAATGTTATAGTGAAATAACGCCGGGTATTTTCGATATTTTTCTGCTGGATTTTTACAGGAATTGAATCAGGGAGTCAGACACAGTACTGTTGCGGACTATTAACATAGCAGATTTTGATACTGTACGTTTGGAGTAAATATATTTTTAAGTGCCTCACTGACTTTGTTTTCTATCTCTTTACGCCGTTCAATATCCCTCTATAACTCTTTTATCGCCTGAGAAAATACTACTGAAATAGCAGAATTCGTTATAAGCACAAACAATCACATGGTTAACAGTGCTTGCTACGTGAACGTGTGTCCGAATTAGAAACACGGCAAATCCTGAACTGGTTTCACTTAAAAACATTATGTTATCTCATTTTCTGCCTTTCATCTCAAAAAAAAATCTCAAAAATAACTAGTTCTATAATAATCAAAACGATTCACAGCAATTTAGAAAGCGGTAACAAGAGGTCTGAGAAATTTCAAACAGCCATTAAGCCCACGGGTGTGCAATACAAGATTAAGTGTTTATTTTTAATATAACAATTATTTCCTGTTTGCAAAACTGCCTAAAGTCATGGACCTCGAGCATGTCATAAGAGAACACCTATAATCTTGATTAAAAAAATAATTCAAAAAGGTCGTCAGACGTGAGAAAAAGTATAATTCCTGTAAAAGTAACGATATGAAATTAGTAAAATCGTCGAAATGCCGCGACTAATGCTCGGATTTCGTGCAAAATTTTCAAAACCGACTCTATAAAAAAAGTGTAAATTACCGATAGTGGTACGTGAATTGACGTGAATGCGCCGAACATTCCGTTTTCATTCATCAGAATGCGACGACATTGTCGTGGTCAACGATCTTGAAGTCACGCCTTTTAATGTCCTATGTGCAGCCCTAGAGCTGTGTTACTATTTCAATAATTATTCAATGCATTTTGATGTATTTCAATACATTAAATTTAGGACTAATATATTTATAAATATGGAGGAACAGGCAGTGTTTTGTGTCAATAATTTACAACACAGAACCGTTGCTAGTAATCAGGGACCCAATGAAGAAAAAATACACATACAAGCTGCAGGTACTCAAGCTCCTTGCCCTTTATGCAAAAGGATATTCCTTTCACAAATTGACTTGCATAGTCATCGGTAGCACCCTGTTCACTCACGTTGTATTATGCCCTCTATTATATACAGTACAACCTGTCGGGTTTTATGTATGGCATTTTTTCAAAATACATCCCCACGAATATTTCAATATACATCCCCACGAAATCCATTCAACACATACGTGAGCGAGCATATGCCCACAAACTCCAGAAAGACGGACAGTCACCCGAACATTCATTTTCATATAAAGTGAGATACCACCAATCAAATGAAAATGAAGAGATGGTGGAGAGGAAAGGAAAAAAATCAGGAATATGTATGTGGTGGCTTGAGATTTAAGTATTTGAATACAGAAAGTGGATGTTCCAACTGAGTGTTTTAGTATTTAAGACAAATACATGAAATTTGTGATTAAGGAATGCGAGTACTTCGTCAATGGTTTTGCCTAGTGAAGTGGTTCTCAATATCCGCAAAATGGAGACTATTTAGCATTATTATGTACTTGTGCTGTACGGTTCGTCTTTCTATTCAACCTATGTAAATTGTAAATTTTATCTTGTGGGTAATAAAAAAAATGATATTTTTACTCGTATAAAACCAAGCCAACAAATTCAGCGCCAATATGGTAGATACTGGTTAAGAATCACACCAAAATGGAAGATACTGGTTAAGAATCCCACCAAAGGTTGTTATTTTGCTTTTAATCTACACCGTTGTATAATAGTCGTACCTCAATAGACAAGTGCTATTCGCATTGACAGATCATAATCGTTAATATTGTTGCCGATCTCATTGAATCGAGGAATTTCTTCGTAAGAAGTGACAATTCTTCAAACATAATCGATTAAAGCAGTGGTTTTCAACCTTTTCGCGAGTCAAGCTCAAATTGTGTAAAAAGTAACAAAGGATTAATTAAATTTATAATAAATAAAGCGTATATTTGTAAGGGAAAAATCGCACAGCATTTTTGCTTCATCAAGGAAGTTTCCAAGGATTAAAATTACAAATTTGTATTTACTGATTTAGTGTGCGAAAGCTTTTTTTACATTTACTTATTTTATTTTATTCTAAACAGCTTGACCTCAATTATAACAATAGAAAATAAACAGATACAACTTAATAAATAATAAAAATATAGTTCATGTTTCCCCTGAAGTAACTAAGTTATGTCTACAAAGTGTATTTAAGAGCTCAATCCTCAATTTATACACCGAAATATGGAAGATATCGATATTGAAAAATTCGTTCAGCAAGGTCAAACCGCGTGCCCAATATCAATTTCAATTCATGATAGTGTAAATGATTATCCGGTACATTCAACAAAAGTTTGCTAATCAATAAGGGATCGCTATTTTTCCTGCAAGTAATTTGAGTATATACAAACAGTTACAAAGATCTCTTCTTATGCTTACGGAGTAGTAGTAAAACGTACGTAACTAGCATACAGTGTTGAGAAGTTATGCCAGAGTTTCCGAGGATAAGGATTTCCAAATTACAACACGCGTTTACGAGTTTAATACCCTGAAGCCTTCAGTTGAACTATGCAGCGTTATTGGATTCATCCACACCGTTCTAATGAACGTTTAATACCCAATTGCTAAAATTAAATGCAGTTAAAATAAGATGTTATGGTGAAATAAGACCGGATATTCTCGATATCATTATAATTTTCAATATCTATCCATATATCTCAATATCTATCCATAAAATTCCCACAAAATTCTCAAAAATCCAATATTTGTTCCATGTATGCGTTATTCCATTAAAAACAAATCTGAGTTCTTTACCTCTGTAAAATAAGTCTTCGACAATTACGTAAGTCTGCTTGGTGATGTTTGGTAATATTTTGTGGTATACGAGTACATACATAACATACTATATATTGAACTTAAATATACATATAATTATTAAATAATTTTAAAACAATGACTGTAATTTATTATTACTACTGCTTTTGTATATTTATTATCTTTATGTTAGTTTAAGATAAAGTTGTATTATTTGTCAATAATTTTAAGTACTTTATAACCTATCACATGTTCATTTGTATATAAAGACACTGTTGTGTAGTTAATTAAATAAATAAATAAATAATAGATTTTTTAACAGGAATCGAATCTGGAAGTGAGATAGCGAGCACACAAATAACCATTAGACAACTGGTACCGACGATTCTAATTTAAGTCGCTTACCACCGATTGAAAAGCAATGATTCAATATAATCAATCAACAGCTTCCGTCACATCCTGACAGACTATTGAAACACTGTCAACGTATTTCCACTCAATTATCACTGCAATCTTTTGATCCATAAAAATATTTGCGATACCAATTCCGGATATTGGAATTCAAAAGGCTAAACTGTTAGTGATGCTATTAAATTATCATATAGGATGGTATAAAAAAACATTGAAAAAAAATAAAAAAAATCTTACAATTTTAATCATATATCAGGTCAAAGGTCCTTATTTAATTAAGCGCCAGTTTTACATGGTCTTAAAATAATCTTTTCGGTCTTCTCTAGTACCCTTTACAGGATAACTTCAGACGTCTGTAAATAAATGTAGTCCAATGATATATCAGCCTAAATACTGCACCATTATTTAATATTTCAAGGATGTAAAGGTCCTTGATGAAGGGCATAACAGTCGAAATGTGTTTCGTCAATTTACACTATTAACGTCAAAATATACCTTTTTAACTTTTGCTACCAATGATAAAATATGGCTTATTAAATTGATTGTTCCAATTCGATCAAATAGAATGGGGTATTATGATAGCGCTTTTGCCAATGCAGATTCTGTGACATAGAATTGCCTACCTCTTAGTGTTAGAAATATGAGTGGCGTGTGCAGCTTTAAGAAGCCCTTGAAGACAATCCTTTTAAGAGGTCTTACCAAATATCTAATGGTATATGTAAACTACATACTCGTAAATGCACTACACTACATGAAAAGCCAAATTTGTTACTATCACGTATAGGAATATCTACAAAGGTTTTTTTGTAGTTCGTCTTCCCTTAGTAAGTTTTGCGCGAGTTTCTTACCAAATATATTTTTCAGAATATATGCAAATGCGGGAAGTACCTAATCTAATGACTGCAGCCACTACCTTTCTATCCTTACACTCAACTATATATTTATTTTGTAATTTTTTTAATCTGTAAATAGTGGGTTCGAGTCCCGAGTTAGTCATTACAATTGTACGACTAAACATAATATAACATATCCGAACTAAGGACGCAAGTATATGGAAGAGTCTAGCTGGGAGATAATGTTGACATCGAACATTATGTTTTAGACCATTGTAGTGGGCAAATAACCCACAGTTCGTCATAATAATGATAATAAACGGACACTTTATATAGCGCCGTTTAGAGACCAGACACTCCTCAAGGGGGCTCTATTTCGGGATTCGAACTCACTTTTATTGACAGATTAAAAATATTACAAATAAAACAAGCTCAGTGTAAAGATATAAAGATGGCGGCTCGTTAACAACGACCATCACTTACAAGTAAGATTATAAGACAATACTTAAACCAATATATAAAAGACATTTAAAATAATGTTTCCGATTTCGTAAAGATTAATACTTATGATTCATTATTTGTTTACAGTAACATGCGACATGTAGACATTAATTAAAAAAAAACACTTCCATCTTAGTGAAAATGACAACCAATGTAACTTGTAAACTTTTTTTTAATCCATCCTGTAGAAGTAGTATGTTCACATTACACTCAGTAATGGTTATTTAAAGTGTACACATCATAACCGGTAATGGTTATTTAAACGTTCACACCGATGACAGAGATGATGCAGTGTAATGTCAAAATACGTAACATTACGAGTCATTTACCGAGTTATTGGAGTACACAACAGTGATACGGTTCAGTTGAATGGAAATGAATGCTTATCATATGTGATCCACGTATAAACGAGAAAAAAGTTTAACAAATACATACTTGAATTTCTTGCAAAATTGACTATTCTTTATACCTATGAAATGCAAAATCCGTTTCTCTAGATTTAACAACAGATTTGCTTGAAGGACTAACACTTCATGTTTTATCCTTGCTGTGAAGATATTCAACTAAAATACACTTTCATATACCTATGTCTATCTCTGAGCTTTCCTATTCATCGAAAGATTCTTACAACCTTGTCAGATAGAAGAAAAATGTTTGACTTCACAACATTATTTAAGATTATCAGTTCGTATTTCAATAATCTGGAACTAACTTAACTTGCCATGTTACACGTTCCTTGTAGGTCCACCCGGCAAAATGTTTTGTTCCATGGTGACGAGTTTGCAACAAATTATTCGTATAACTCCTGCATAACAAGACTGTTAAGATTAGGCAATCGATATGGGCAGTGTATGGACTTTCATATTAATTCGACTACATACAGGAGTAAAGTAAAGAAATTATTCTTGCCGACATGAACTGACTAAATGATATAGATTTGCTTTGTCATTGTAATGGGTTCGTCTCGTCTCGTTTTTTTTCTTCTATAGTATTATAATATTGTTTACATATCATCATCATCATCATTGTCAACCAGGGTCGATCCACTGCTGGATGAAGGTCTCCCCAAGTTGACTCCGAATAGTTCGGTTTTTACTCGTTGATGCCATATGATGCTGCCATGCTTCCTGATTTCATCTATCCAGAGTACCTTCGGTCTTCTTCCGGGCCTCTTTATGCCTCTTGGGTACCATTGGATTATTTCGGATGTCCACCGGGAGTCTGACATTCTAGCCACGTGTCCTGCCCATTGCCACTTCATTTCTTTGCACACCTTTATAACGTCTTCTATCTTTGTTATATTGCGAATCCAGATGTTTCGTTTACGGTCTCTTTTAGTATATCCCAACATGCATCTCTCCATGCCCCTTTGTGCGGTCTGGAGCTTTTGTGTGTTCTTTACTGTGAGCGTCCATGTCTCGCAGCCATACGTAAGTACTGGGAGAATACACTGGTTGTAGACCTTTCGCTTCAAGGATATATTGTTTACATATGTACATGTATAAATCATACTATCAAAATTGTCAATTGACCATTGAAATTAAATTAAATTAAAAATTACAAAAAGGTAACGGTTCTTATTTTGCTATGTTCTTGGTTAATGCTTAAATATATTTATGTATTTTTTTAATTCCTAAATATGAGCTAATCCGATGAGCATCTTGCTTCATTATTATTCGGTCACCTAGATACTTATAGCTCTTGTGACAATACTCAGACGAATATTAAACTAGATATTAATTTATTGAACATTTTTAAGCCTCAACTAGTTTAGACGAGTCAATATGGCATCATCCTCATGGAGTTAGTGCTTTACGAAACTGATGACTTGAAAAATATCTGTGGAAAATGTCATTAGTGCTTGGTGTTGCCATATAATTTTGAGGTTTAACGTTATCGTTGTAATGATTACAATAGGTACTTGATGTATCTGTCTCTTGCAAGGTGTGGCTGTTTATGGGAGAGATATGTTTTCTGAGCGTGGGTTGCCAGATAGATGATAATTTATGTCATAAAGATTATTGAACATTTTATGTCACGATACTTCGATGGATTCAAGTAATACTCGTATATTCATTATTGACAACCCACGATACAATTATTATTCAAGCTATATTTATCAAAATATTTGGATTTAGGATACACTTAAATTAAGTTAATAGGGCACTAAAATATATACACAAAAAAATATCAAAATCTACAGAATTATAGTCCAGAGTTGTATTTTAGTATCATATTTAATGTATGGATGAAAAATATGGAAAAAAGTAAATAAATGATGCACAAATACATGCACTTAGAAAAATACATGGGGTGACAATGTATGACAGAATACGCAATTAAGTGATTAGGGATGAATGTGAACTTAAGGCTAATGCATGAAGAACGGCTAACAAAACAAATATACAATGCAAATGTGTAGAGGAAGCTCAAGGAAAGTATAGTTGGATCGAGTGTATTATTTTGAATTAATGAGAAGTTAGAAATAAGATAAACCGCATGAACGTTATGAGAAGGTGTATGCATGTTGAAGAGGCGAAATATATGTGTCGAGATAGAAAAGTTGGCACTCTATCCTCTCTGCCTGCCTCAGCAGGGAAACTGCATGATGTTATATATGTATGTAGAACACATTTGATTTAATTACGAACTTATTTACTGTATTTTTATGTAATCTACAGATTAGTTGGAATAAAATTATTATTTTAATATTAATTTCAGGGCCCATTTCATCTGAATTAATTTAGTAAATTTTACAAGTTGCGCTCTTAAGATTAAATTTCATTTTATATAAAATATGCAAGTAGCGGTTTATAAGATAGAAATTCCAATTATTCACATAAAAGAAATATAATAATTAAATTTTAACCCATAAGCTGTCATAATTTGATCATTGTCCCGTCAGAGTCAATCATCTTAAGTATGTCAATACAAGCATAACAATGACAGTATTTGTATAAGAAAGCGTACACCACTGTACGCAACATTTAATGCATAATTATATATGCAGTTTGAATTACAAATTAGCATTGTGTTCATTCACATTGCTGACTTCTCGGTTGACATACTAAGCGCGCTGAATTGATACGGGATATTATATTTTATATTGTGCATAGAAGTGTATATTGGTGTAAACAGAAAATATGTAGGCAATAGGTTAACGGTAATATATTAAAATACTCTTGAAGTTTTGATATGCGGAACAGTCGAATGTAATGTTCGTATGAGAGTACTCAAGAAGGAAGAATCAATGATAGGAGACCATAGTCTATATTATGTTACACGTTTTGAAAAAAAAAGCATACATAATATTCATATACTCGTATTTGGGAATAAACTTATATATGTTCACACTATGACACTGTCAAAGAACCTATATTTATTTATTTGAGTTGATCTGAGGTGGTGTTTGTGGATTTATTTAAAAAAAAATTCTGCCATTTATTTATTTTTTGTTTTTTTTTCTTAATATGCATGTGCAAGGGTGGGGGCTGAAAAACATCTGGCATCCTCGTGACTCGGCTCGCCTTATATTGGTTGGGTGCATCTCCGCCGAGGGGATGTTATGAGATGAGCCCAGACCTTTTGATAGCTTCTCTCTTAAATGTATTTTCTATTTATCTTAAGATATACGAGTATTTATCTTGAGATATAGTGTGATTTTGGAACGTATTTAAATATGTACATACTACGGTGCTATTAATAAACCTATATTTATTTTTTGTTTATTATACGAAAGTACTCACGAAGAAAGTATTAATTGTACTATCTTATTGCACTTTTGTTGTATACAGAGAAACTTTGGGGATTAAGTGTCATTTGACAATATGTTGCAATACACAAGAATGATTTTAAGAAGTCTTAAGTGTAAACAAGATTAGAAATCCTGTTTAAGACATTAACGGGAATCGAACCCGCAATCAATAAGGTCGTCTAATAATGATAGGAACGAATATTCCGAGTTTCTACCTGAACGGACGTGTAGTGCCGCGCTCTCCGTCCAACTCGTCGAAAATTGACGAAAAAGTCAAATGTGCGAGTAAAAAAAATATTTCATATCAATATATTTAAAATGACTCGATCAAGTGCCGCAATTATCGAGGAATTTACCGGAGTTGTATTGGAATTGAGAGGAGAATTAAAGTCTCTCATGTGCAAAATATCGAACTTAGAAAATTGTGTAATTGGTCAAACTGAGTTACTCAAAACTCAAGACAATACAATAGCATCTTTGTGCGCGAAGATAGTATCCCTCGAGGCAAAAGTGTCAGTGAGTACGAAGGGAAGCGAAACCATTGGAGTTGGGGAACCTATTTCCGAGCCAAGGGTGAGTTATAAACCAAACCACATACCCGAATCCAAAGCCGCGACCCCAAAAATACATAACGTTGGAAAAAGGACCAAACCCACGAAAACGCCAGAAGCAACTCCAACTGAAGCTGCAAAAAACAAAGAAAGTCCAAAAACCTACTCAGAGGCTACAAGGCAAAACCCAACAACCTCTTCTCACCAAGATTTTGACGATTCAGCACCAAAAGGCTCGAGTGACTGGAAACTTGTCAAACGTAAGACCAAAAGGTCAGTAGTAACTACCGGTTCAAAAACAAACACTGATCTGAAGGCTGTAAAAAGAACAGTCTTCCTACACGTTTGGAGATTTGTCCCAGAGACAACCACGGACGATATTTTAACATATGTGAGGTCTATCGAGAAAGAAGACTATCAAATTGAAAAACTCCCTACGAAAAAACAATACGCATCATTTAAAATTGGAGTACCCGAGCAGCTAGCTGAAAAATTCAACGACCCTGCTAGTTGGCCAGTTGGGATAGCTGTCTCCAAATTTATATTTTTAAAAGCTAAAAAGCCAAGTCTAGGAAATGAGCAAAACAGGAAAAATTAGAATTTTGTATCAAAATGTAAGAGGTCTCAAAACCAAACTTCAAGAATTCCGGGACAATACGCTATTACAAAATGCGGACATAATAGCGCTCACGGAATCCTGGTTGTGTCCGTCTGTTCAAAATGGAGAGCTGTTCGAAACAAACGAATACCACGTGTTCCGGAGTGACGCGGGCGAGCGCGGGCGGGGGGTACTATTGGCTGTAAACCAAAGGATTCCCTGTGAACGCATATTTGAGCTAGAAATTTCAAAGGACCAAGACATCTGGGTGAGGTGCAGGATAAACAATACAACAATATATATTTGTGTAGTTTACTTCGAGTGCACGGGTGCCGACGAAAACCGACAGAAATTTTATGACTCTCTGAATTCGGACAATCTTAAGTTACACAACAAAAATGTTTTAATTATAGGAGATTTTAATTTGAATAACGAATCCACGGAAGTATTGTTGGATTATGACTGTTTTCTTCAGTCCAACGATCTTGTCCAATACAATCACATAAATAACGAATACGGCAATATGCTGGACCTAGTCTTAAGCAATACCAACTGCAAGGTGGACAGATCGTTGGAATGCTTTGTAAAGGAAGATAGACATCATCCGACACTCTCCGTGGAGATCCAGGTGAGATGCGTGGGCCGTGGGAGGGGTCGCAAGTATCGCCCTTCGCCACCCAGGGCTCCTCCCCCCTCCCCACGCAACTCCCGCCCTACATATAACTACCAAAAGGCAAATTTTTTACTCTTAAAGAATATTTTACTACACTTCGACTGGAACACCCTGTATAGCATAGATAATATTGACGAAGCCGTAGAGTACTTCCATAGTGTCATTTACGGAACGCTAGATATCTGCGTTCCACAGAAACATAATCTACCAAATTTGCCCAACTATCCAGTTTGGTTCAATGTCGATATAATCCGAGATCTCAAAAATAAAAACAAACTTCACAACAATTATCTTCAAAGCAGAAACCAGGCTGATTACTTAGAATACTCGAGGCTGAGAGCCAAATTAAAAACTCAAATAAAACAATCGCGCCATGAGTATTTAGCCAAGATAGAGACCGACATCCGAGGAAACCCTTCGAATCTTTGGAATCATGTAAAAAATAGAAAAACGAATAAAACTAGCTTCAAATCTATGAAACTGGGAGACAGTATAACCGAAGACTCCCAAAAGATTGCAGAAAACTTTGCACAATATTTTCAATCAGTTTACGTAGATTCAGCGGCCAAATATGACACAAAAAATATTTTAAACAGTTCGTCAGACAGCAGAAGCATATCGCTCCATTCCATTTCTAAGGAAGACGTGCTGAAAAGCATAAACTCCTTGCAAACCGACAAAGCAATCGGACCAGATGGGTTATCAGCCGACATTTTCAAAGTCTGTGCGAAATACGTGTGTGATCCCATCTGCTACATATTTAACTTGAGCATAAATACCAATACATTTCCCGTAAGCTGGAAGACAACCAGGGTCTGCCCTATCTTCAAATCGGGAGACCCGTTAGACTCTCATAATTACAGACCTGTAGCTGTTCTCTCTTTGCTTCCAAAAATTTTCGAAACTGTACTGTGCAACCAATTGACCCACCAAGTGTCAACAAGACTTATTGGAAACCAGCATGGCTTTTTGCCAAAACGATCGACTGTTACTAATCTTCTCTCTCTCACACAACAGATTGCGTCAAACTTAGATGAACTTTCACAAACGGACGTAATATATACAGACTTTCAGAAAGCTTTCGACAAAGTTGATCACGATATATTACTTAAGAAAATGCACAAACTTGGCTTCAGCGATAATCTAATTGGATTATTTGCATCATACCTAAAAGAAAGATCTCAATACGTAACAATCCGTAACAAGTCTTCTGTGGAATTTATCGCAAGATCTGGTATACCACAAGGATCCAATTTAGGTCCCCTACTATTCCTCATATTAATAGACGACATTCAAAATTCCATAAGTCACTCGACATGTTTATTGTTCGCTGACGACTTGAAAATATTCAAAAAGATCAATTCACCTCAGGACTGTGCACAGTTACAAAAGGACCTAGACTCCCTAGTCTCCTGGAGTGAGCAAAATCATCTTCTGTTCAACATTAATAAATGTGTCTGTGTATCTTATAGTCGATCGTTTTCACCAATCCACCATCAGTATACTATACAGGGAGTGGCACTAAACAGAGTTTCGGAATTCAAGGATTTGGGCGTAACCTTCGATGTCGGACTCACGTTCGTTAACCATGTCTCACGTTTGATATCGGACTGTTACAAACTACTCGGTTTTGTAATGAGAATATCAAGAGAATTTAACAGCACCGATATCCTCCGAAACTTATATAATTATCTAATTAGAACCAAATTAGAATATGCATCTACGGTTTGGGCTCCTCACCAGCTCAAATACAAAAACAATATAGAACAAATACAAAAAAAATTCCTCAGATATCTATGGTACAGAACAAAGGGCGATTACCCAAAATATGCTCACCATGCCGAACTTCTCACGGTGTGTAACTATAGAAGCCTTGAAACAAGAAGGCAAGAATCCATTGCGATATTCCTAATAAAGGTTTTCCAAGGTTCCTTTAACTGTCCCGCGATTCTAGAAGCACTAAGTTTATATGTACCCAATAAATATATCCGTGCAAGGAATCACCCTCTGTTCTACATACCAACTTACAGGACGAATATCATGGCTAAACACTCAGTCACCCGTGGTATAGAGATATTGAACCAACTGAATGACACGGTTGATATATTCTCGGTACCGTCTAGCAGTATGAGAAGAATCCTGGCTGATATTATTCCTAACGAATAAGCTAACGCTAGAAGCAAACCCTCTTTGTGTAACAGGAGAAATCCGTGCAAAGTGGATAAAAAAAAAAAAAAAAAAAAAAAAAAAAAAAAATATATATAGTACACTACATTTCGATTATTACGACTTTTTATTTATCAATACATTGCAGAAAGGTATAATCGACAGGTTAGTATAATTAGCTTATATAGTCCTATTTGATGGCACCAACTTCAGGTACCCTGATCACCCACTTTGTATTGTGCCTTCTATTACATTCG
Organism: Odontocerum albicorne; assembly: GCA_949825065.1. Classification (NCBI taxonomy): domain Eukaryota; kingdom Metazoa; phylum Arthropoda; class Insecta; order Trichoptera; family Odontoceridae; genus Odontocerum; species Odontocerum albicorne. The sequence goes on along the minus strand of OX463853.1, from coordinate 28,392,699 downwards.
TCAGGGGTTATGGGCATTTATTAATTCGTTTCAACCGCGGGTGTATTGCTATACGACAATCCCTTCCAACCTACCAAAAGCAGATATATAGGTTAAAATGTTTTGATTTGTACATACTTCAATGCCTAAAGTGGTGTGCAAGTAAAATAACATTTTACAAGTTTCATACGGAGTACTTATATATGTTACGTACAGGGAGGCTCGTTAATCAGTTCAATGTGCCCAACGAAAAAAGATGCAGGTCGCAATGTACGAACTGAGAGACCTACGATGATCGGCAGTTGTTCACAGTGTGGTCAGGGTTTTATCTACTTATTTTCGTTATCTTATGAATGGTCAACAACTATCTAGGACGGATAAAAAAAATGACTTAGGTGTTTTATTTGAAATCGATCTTTCGTTTGATTCGAAACTACGTTTTCTACGGATTTGATTTGAAATCTGTACGAAACCTAGAAAAAAACAATTGACGATTTCCGTGATAGTTGGTAGTTGCGGGTTCAACCCTTGGAACCCAGATGTTTTGAAAAAAAAGGATTCCAGACTGGTTTTCATTTAAAACCTCTTTAACATCTTTCTGATCAATTGGAAAATATTTCCACTTAGCAATACGCCCGCCTGGTTGTTCTTTATACAGCAAAAGTGTATTACCACAGAATACAATATAATTACTAGTGGAAATTTATTGTTTTACGAGAAACGATTTCTATTCTAACATATGGCTTTGAAAATTACATTTAAAACCAATGTTAACGTCAAGTCGACAGAATGAAGTAGAATGCGTAGAAGTTTAATGAGGTGCGTGACCGCGAGTTCAACGTGATGGATTTTTGCGCAGAAGATCGCTGGTACATTTAATCCAACAACCTGATGGATGCTGCAATTTCTTTTATGAAAAAATAAGAAGATTCGAACGCTCTTTTGAGTTTCAACAGTAAACAAATCCTAAACCCCGGGTTAAAATTCAATCTCTCTTCCAACTAGGCCGTGGAGTGGATATTGATACGAGCAGAAAATATGTAGGCAATAGACTAACGGTAATGTAAAATGTTGTACCGTGGAGTGTTTAGTTGTTGCCCACATTATCGGAAATTCTGTTATTATTTAAAGTGCATATTATTTACATCTTTATAAGACAAATTAGCAGAGAAAATTTGATATTCGATATACTAGTCGTATAGAAGGTACGATAAGTTTAGTAATATCTATAAAAGCGTGGCACGATTACACTTTTATAATTAAATTATTTACAAAAGTGAAAAAAAAACAATGCGACGTTGCAATATCATCCAACCAACCAGAAATATTTAAAGAGGCCTTAAGGAAACCTATACTGGAATCCTTTTTTTTATATCTGGGTTCCAGCGGGATTTGAACCCGTAACCCCCCGGGTGGGGAGACAGGTGTCTTACTAAAATGATTCCTATCTAAATAATTATCGACAAAAATGTGATGTGACAAATCTAATTTTTATAATAACACATCCGCTTCACCGGTGTGGATACTTTTAAAACACTTAAATGTATGACAATCTGACGGGCATATTGCCAAATGGCAATCTGTTCTAACTGACCATACAAAAATAAAGTAAGTTGCATGGTCGCAAACATTATTCAAATTATTATTTATTTGTGAAAAAAATCATTAACAATATAAATAATAAAAGTATATTGTGATAGCATCAATGAAGGGAAATGGTGGAGAGGAAAGGAAAATCGGGAATATTTTTAGTTGGTTTGAAGATATTCCTATATGACAATATATTAGCCAGGTTGTAATGTACATAACAAAATTAACATATTATGCATTACAATTAGTACATTAAACATTTGGACTGAGAAATGTCGATGTTCCACAAGACTACAGAAGTCGAGTTTCCTGGAGTGAGCAAAATCATCTCCTGTTCAACATTAATAAATGTGTCTATGTATTCGTTTTCACCAATCCACCATCAGTATACTATACAGGGAGTGGCATTAAACAGAGTTTCTGAATTCAAAATTTGGGCGTAACCTTTGATGTCCGACTCACGTTCGTTAACCATGTCTCGCGTTTGATATCGGACTGTTACAAACTACTCGGTTTTATAATGAGAATATCAAGAGAATTTAACAGTACCGATATCCTTCGAAACTTATATAATTATCTAATTAGAACCAAATTAGAATATGCATCTACAGTTTGGGCTCCTCATCAGCTCAAATATAAAAACAATATAGAACAAATACAAAAAAAATCGTCAGATATCTATGGTACAGAACAAAGGACGATTATCCAAAATATGCTCACCATGTCGAGCTTCTCACGGTGTGTAACTATAGAAGCCTCGAAACAAGAAGGCAAGAATCCCTTGCGATATTCCTACTAAAGGTTTTTCAAGGTTGCTTTAACTGTCCCGCGATTCTAGAAACACTAAGTTTTTATGTACCTAAAAAATATAGCCGTGCAAGGAATCACCCTCTGTTCTACATACCAACTTACAGGACGAATATCATGGCTAAACACTCAGTCACGCGTGGTATAGAGATATTGAACCAACTGAATGACACTGTTGATATATTCTCGGTACCGCCTAGCAGTACTATATGAGAAGAATCCTGGCTGATATTCTTCCTAACGAATAAGCTAACGCTAGAAGCAGACCCTCTTTGTGTAACAGTTTTCCGTGCAAGGTGGATAAAAAAAAAGAGTGCATCATAAAAACTGTATTACTCGTTTGTAGTATTCAATACAACCTGGCAAATGTACTCATATTGTCATGTTGGCATCTCTTTCAACCAACCAGAAACATGTTTTAGTCTGGTTTTCACTCAGACTTTAAGTGACAACCAGACTAAAAATCTTTTTTTTTACTTGAGTACTAATGGAACATGGAAGTAGAAAATGAGTGATAAGAGCCAAATAAATGAGCTGTAAATATTCGTGCACATAGAATAATATATGGAATGGCAACGTATGACAAAATACGGAATGGAGTGATTAGGGATGAATGTGAATTTCAGGCTGATGTGTCGAGTAAGATGACCACTCTGAAATGGTTGAGGCACGTGGCATAAATGAATTAAGGAAGACTTACTAAACAAATATATAAACAGTGTAAATGTGAGTGGAAGGCATGGTAGAGGAAAACAGAAGAAAGTGGAGATGGATAGATTGTATTGGGATTTATCCTCTGGATGTGAAAGAGGTGAAATATGTCGAGAAAGGAAAGTCTTGCGATCTGTCCTCTCTGCCTACCCCAGCAAGGAAAATGCGTGACGATATTTGGGATACTAATAGGAATTACCTCCGCAACCCACGGGTTGGAAGACAGACGTCTTACCAACTAGACCATGGAAGTCGTTAATAATATACTGCAAAAAAAGGAAAATGAATTTCTTACACACTTGTCACGCAATATGGTCATGTAGTTTTTAGAGCATTCATGTCAATGGCGTCCGCAGGAAAATTGGAGAAGATGGCGTAGGAATGCTTGAACTAGTTTTGAACCGCAGACCGATTTATCGAAATTAAAGTTTTTGACACTAAAAAGCGCATTCTAGGCGGTGTCATAAAAAAAGTGCTGTCACTGCGGTTTCGGTACAAATTCATGGTAATGAGTCGGACATTTTATTAAGATTTAGTATCGTAATAAAACTGTTGTTACCAATATTCATTTTTACCTTTTTGTCTTACGTTTTTGTTTTCAAATCTAAAATATTTGATCGAAAAAAGATAAAATGTTCAATTTGTAATGTTGATTTCTCTTTCACTATATCTGAGTAATTTTATTTTACTGACGACCTATGTGGTCTTGTTGGTAAGATGCTTATCTTCTACTCGAAATATCCGGTTCGATTCCCGTAAGAACTCGAAAAAATAAAAAAAAATAGTACTAGTCTCAAAGAATCCAAAGCTCTCAGTCCTGGACACATCGAAATACAGATGGTTTTCAAAGTCAACATCTAAGTAGCGAACGTCCTTACTATCATTATCATACCCGAAACAAGAACTAGGTTGCTGTATACAAAATAAGTAAATTTTTCAAACCATAGTCTTTGGTGCTTACAATAAGAATATTAATGTTTCCATATCCATGGACAGTAAAGAAAAACCTCAATTCTCGAAGAATTTAGAGCCATTGAGAGATTGTCGACAACATGCTTACGACGATTCCTCCGATTCTTTAAATACATCTCTCGTGACCAGCGATACAGTGTGGAGAGGCTTGTAGTCACTGGAAGGGCGACGCATAAGAGAATGTTCCCCAACGCGTCGGACTAACCAAGTGAGAGACGCAATAGTACTACCCTTAGTAACTGCTCTTCAGGCCGTGAAGTGCAAGGATGGTTGTAGAGGGGTCATTAAGGGCTGTCGTGGCAGTCACAAAGCTCAGTCATGAGCTGCACAACAGGATGGAATGATGATGGATTTATATTCTTTCATAGATATCTGTACTTAACACAAATAATTATATTTAAATATTCATATCAATTGACAACATTTCAGATATAATTACAGTTTTCTCGAACCCTTAAACGTGTATCATACTCATATATTGCGAGTAGGTGCAATGTAAATAAAATAAACAAAATAAAAAAATCAAGCTAGAGAAGTAAGCAGCGTCTCGATAAAGTACTTCAATATAGCAAAAAGAGTGAAGCAATGGTATGAATGTCACCCGAGTTATTCAACATTTACGTATATAAACGTATGCATTAAAGATCTCCAAAGGTCATTGGGTGGCATAAAAACGTCAAAAAGGAATGTTTGTGGACCACTGTATGCTGATGACATGGCAGTGTTAGCAGGTAGTGAAAATTAACCACAACGTATGTATAATACGTGACTTGTAAATGTTAATAAAAGACCTGTGATAACGTATTTGGAAATAGTATGGATAAAGAAAACTAGCGATAGAAAACTATCCCGATATGTATGGTATGTCTACACGCATATGTTATAACATAGTTAAAAGGTTTTATTAGAATTGTTCAATACTAACATCCTAAAACAACGGAATGTCGAGACCTGTATTCAAGATGTTATCTCAAGGCAAGAGTTTCCCGTTAATGGTGTTGTTATTACGATTATTAGCAACAAATAATAATTATGAGTAAAGATTTAAACTTTACGATTTCTTCCGTTAATCATACAGTTAACATTTAACAATACTTTTCGCTTCGATCCACTGCATATTCAGATTAAATATACTGATACACTTCCCACGTATAAAATATAGCTTTTTTACACTTTTTTAAAATCCCTTTATTAACACGTATTGCGTTTAGCGCTGATCTGCAATGCAAGGAAAAATAAATAAAATAAATCATGAAATGTATAAATATAGTAAATACATATAATAACACCATGACTCTTTTATTGTGATGAAACAGATAACAAATCTCCACGCCTACATATCCATGGACATAGTTTTTGTATCAACTATAGTATACCTAAGCATACAAAAATACAAGATATATTTCTGATATAAAAAAAAGTATATATCAAATTCGGTGCTATAATATGTTAGTTATAGTGAATTTTGTGCGTAAGTGAGTTGAATGATAAAGTTAACGGATATGGTATGTAATAGTGTGTGAGCTATTAGTTGTTGATGTGGAAGTGTAGTGTTGTTGGGCATGGCAATACTTGTCGAGTTGATCATGGTGTTAGTAACTCCCGCACCACACACAAGAACTTTGTTAGTGAGGTACAAAAAAACATGCAACGTTAAATGACCCCGAAATTTCAAGCCAGTGTACAAATAAAAAAAATAATCTTCTATTACTCAGAAAGAAATGAAATGAAATGCCGACCTCCATGGCCTGGTGGTAAGACGATTGTCTGCCGATCCAGAGGTTGCGGATTCGATCCCCGCTGGAATCCAGATTTTTTTAATGAAATTCCAGTCTGGTTTTCACTTAGGGCTTATTAAAACATCTTTTTGGTTGGCTGGAAGAGATTGCCACATGGCAATAAACTCACTAGGTGAAATAAATAAAAAAAAAAAAGAAATATAATATTATTTCCTGCCATTCTTTCCTTGACATATTCAATACCCATTAATCTCGTGTATGTACATTTGACTTGTTAAGTCTTTTGCAATCCATTGCTTGTGTAGTTTTATATATTCATTTCATCTTTACGTCTTACTCTTGAATACATAAACCTGAAACTATTTAAGATAGTTGAATGTTGTTAGAAAAAAAATATTCTTAACTTAAATATACTTTTAATGAAAGTAGTTAAGGTTTGAAACTGACAACACATTATATGGGTATACCAGCGAGAAAACTTTACAAACATACACCTATATTTGAAACTGACGACACATTACATAGGTACACCAGCGAAAAAAACTGTACGATCGAGAACCTCTATCTGAAACTGACGAAACATTAAATGGAGAAAAATGTATGATCAATCACCTCTATTTGAAACTGACGACATATTACATGAGTACAACTGCGAGAAAACTGAATTCAAAACTGACGACACATTTCATGGGTATACCAGCCAGAAAACTGTACGACCGAGCGCTTCTATTTTCTTATGTCACATACATACAATAGTAGGGAAAGACAGTGTATTTAATAGATGATTTGAATATACGCGAACCGCATGATTTGAGTCTAGTAAAAACATGTAAACAAAATGTTTTTCAGTTTCTAATTGGAACAAGAATGAAAAGAAAAAAACAGCAATATCATTGCATGACTACAATACGACTGACATAGAATTTGATAGAGATACCATACATACGCATATACTGACACAAATCCATCTGCCATTCATCATTATTGTATTACGCTTTGTATATCATATAGTACCACCTGGCGGGCTTATTGCCATATGGCTATCTCTTCCAACCAACCAGAAAGATGTTAAAGAAGCCTTAAGTGAAAAAATACTGGAATTCTATTTTTTTAAATCTGGGTTTCCGCGGGATTTGGAAGAGAGAATAGAGCGTAAACTTTACTATCACGACATATGCATGTTATTCATTTCTTCCAGATCGATACAGTTCCTGCTTATTTATTTATTAACACTGCATTACAAAAACAATACGGCGGACTTGTTACCATGCGGCAATCTTTTCCAACCAACCAGACAACAGTAAATTAACCAAGTTACATTATGCATCTTTATGAAATTTATGAACATATACATAATAAAACTAAAAGTGAGATATCATAAATCAAAAGAAAAGGAAGAGGTGGTAGAGAGGAGAGAAAATGAAGGAATGAAACAAGTCATATTCCTAGATAGAAATTAAGGGTTTTTCCAGTCGCTTCTTAAAGCATGTCATGGGCGGAGAGAGTCTAACATTGGTTTGTAACTGGTTCCAGAATCTCACTGCATGGACAGTAAAGGACGACGTAAACAAAAAGAGCGGTGCATTGGGAAGGCCAATAAACAATTTCAGTTTTACGTAGCGCAAGTCCATGTTCGGGAGGACGCTAAAAAAAATCTCCTACTGTTTCTTTTACTCCTTATTTTTCCTTCTTTAAAATTTAATTCACTTGGTCCAATCATACTTTTCTGTCATCCTCTAACACGACTCCCACTAATGTTTGTACTTGTTTAGTCAGTCTTTCGTCACCTATCCATTTAACATATCTAAATCATCCTAACGAGCTCTTTTTCGTATTTTATACATCAATTCGCTTACTTAGCTCCCATTTCTACTTAATAACTATATTTCTCATTCAGTCGTACATCAACAACACGTTTTATTTTGAAAACTTATTCATATAACGGACGGGATCAAAACTAAGATGATAGTCCACAATAGTATTACGGTGCCAACTTTGAGTGACAATGTTTGACAGAATACGGAATAAAGTGATAAGGAATGAATGTGAACTTAAGGCTGATGTGTTAAGTAAAATGAATAAGAGTACGTTAAGATGGTTTAGGCATGTAGAACGAATGAATAAATTAAAACTAACAAAACAGATACATACTGCAGATGTGAGTGGAAGGAGTATGAGAGAGAATCCAAGGAAATTATGATTGGATCAAGTGAATGATATTTTGAAAGAAGGAAAAGTAAAAGTCAGAGAAATCGTAGAGGTTATATAAGAAAGTGTATGAATGTGGAAGAGACTAAGGATGTGTGTGTTGAGTTAGGAAAGTATGGCGCTCTGTCATCTCTGCCTACCGGGAAGTGGCGTGGTGGCATGTATGTATTAATATAACGTAGTTCCTTACTAACTTAAATTCATTAAACATTATTAAACAATAAATCAGAAAGTGTTTAAATTTTGCTAGTTAACCCTTCCTGTCCTGTGATGTGTAACTAGTACACATTGCTTCTAAAAACTTTAATATCTCTATAAATATAATAAATACTGGGTTCAAATTTTAGGTATTCCTCCGTAATTCATTTACGCATTGAATGAAAAAATTATTTTAATAATAATTAGCACTTATCGGCCACATCAGAGATATTTTGTGAAAATCGGGAATAAATTCACCAATACAATCAAACGTATGCCAGTGTGTGACGAAGGTATATTCATTCTAAAAAACGGCTATTCCCGTCTCACTTTACTTCGGTATATGAGAACGCAATAAATAGAATCTCATTACGCTCGCTTCTCTCGCTCAGTAGGTCGGCGGCTCTCGGTAGAGGTGGTTGCGTTGCCCGTTTTGTGAACGTTGGCCAATGTTTTTTTTCATGTTTTTAGCAATTAAATTTCAATTATTAACACTTTTGACTTCAAATTTAATTAATTTAACCGATTGGCTATGAATATTCTTATTTTTCCGATTTTAAATCGCTCATTTTTACATGTGTATTAATGTGTATTGAATACACAACACCGGAACGGGCGGATTTTTTAGCACAGGAAGGGAAAGGTTAAACACATATAATATATTGTATTATTTATAGTTAGGGTATTAACATTGTGGAGGTTTAAAGACATATGAATTCGTTTAGTCAAACATTGTTAATTCCACTTTATACAACGGTATAACCCTACCGGTTTAAAGGTTTTGACTCATCACCAAGGATGCACAAACAAGACGTGTTTGTGCTCCCCTGATAATGAGGTGAAAACCGTGAAAACGTTACATAAAGTGGAATAAACAGTGTTTGACTAAAAAAATTACAAAATATAAAAATAAACATTTACGAGTATGTACATTCTCACGAGGCTTAAGAGAGAGATAGAGAAAATCGATGAAAATTAGTAATCCAATCATTTGTAAGTAACTTACTATAAAAATCGATGTCCAAGTTACTGGACCATTATAGTCAATAAAATGTATGTAATTATAAACAGTTTTAACACTGATTATAATCACAATGAAGAACGCCAATTCCCACGATGTGTGCCCATAGCATAGAATTAATTTGATATTTTGGCGCCGTTTTTTTTCCCTAAAAACACATCCAGCGGAACGGACCTGTTAACACAACACGCTTCAGCTATGCTCAACTGTCAATAATGGTGTGCCTAAAGGTTCGGTCGTTAGGACAAAATGGTTTTTGTCGAGATATTATTACATAAGTGGCGCTTGCACACGGAACAAAGGGCTCAAATTGGTGACAGAAGTAGCGTATTTAACAATTCTGAGATCATGAATCAGAAAACAATGTGAACTAGGAAATTTGTAAAACAAGACGCTATAATGTGAGCGTAATTACCAAACCATAAAAATGGACGTAAGTATAACTTATACGATTTTTTTCTGATTTGTAGTTTGGACGGTCAGTTGGTAATTAATTTCCCGGGATGATCATTTGACTTATAAAGTACCCACATAATTATTATATCTATAGTATACAAAGTAAGTTGATACATTACATTAATAAGCTCAGAAAAAGGCAGTAACTCGTGAAAGCTAATAGACCCTGAAAGTCCCTCTAAATTCCTCAACGAACTGACACCTCCGTAGTTTTGTTTGTAAATGTAAGCCCAAAAACTTTCTCTTTAATCTACTTTGCACGGATTTCCCCTGTTACACAAATAAGGTGCTTCTAGAATCGCGGGACAGTTAAAGCAACCTTGAAAAACCTTTAGTAGGAATATCGCAATGGATTCTTGCCTTCTTGTTTCGAAGCTTCTATAGTTACACACCGTGAGAAGTTCGACATGGTGAACATATTTTGGGTAATCGCCCTTTGTTCTGTACCATAGATATCTGAGTATTTTTATTTTATTTGTTCCATATTGTTTTTATATTTGAGCTGATGAGGAGCCCAAACTATAGATGCATATTCTAATTTCTTGACATTTGTGTATCTACCCAAAATACTTTGTTTTTATTCGGTGTAAACTAACAATATATTGCACGTTAAAAAATAGCGCGATTTAGTGTCACATCAAGGGCGCTTCCACAATTATCTAGACTTTCACAAAAAAGTGTTATCTCAAAAAGCATCGCGCAGGCTTCTCTGTCGCTAGCCCAGAATCGTATTCATGATATAGCATTTTTAATTTTGCCTTATCGTATTGCATTTGAGGTCAGCTATCCCAACACGCTAGCTTCAAGCAAGTATTTGCCATCTCATTCATATAAACGATTCATACTCGATTTGGCCTTCACATTCATGAAAAACAAAATGGACCAAATATCTAATGAAACTTTTCATTTTCAGGCTTGTTAGAGACACGAACTCGACGGAAATCTATAAAAACTAAGATTCAATCTCATACACCTAATCATATGGATTTAATAATGATCTTTCTAAGGATTCAGGATAGAGTAAGATTTCAACCAAACTAATAATGTGTTTTCTCACGATGTTTTTAGGACTGTTCGCATCCGCCAAGTGGGAAAATCTAATTGACGACTTATTTCAATTATAAAGCAACATCTGGTTTACTATTTCTTGATATAACTAACACATGAACATGGTGCATGTTTATTGCAATAATCATACTCTAAATCAGGGGTCTCCAAACTTTTTAGCCTAAGGGCCACACTGACTCGTTCACTAAGTCCCAAGGGCCATGACCTAGCTAGCTCATCATACCAACATACTGCAGTTTTGAATTACGCGCAAATTTTCGTATTGGGACTAGCCGGCGAGTGAGATATCTATGGCGCAGGGTGCGAGGGTAGACTCCGCTCCGTTCGCAATTTCTATTATTATTTTGTATGATTTACTTACATTGTAAATTTTACAATGTAATCGAAATAAACTATGACGGGCCGGATTGGTGGTGCTCACGGGCCGGTGTTGGCTCGCGGGCCGTAGTTTGGAGACCCCTGCTCTAAATAATCAAACCAGTAAAAAAATATGTTGGTTTCTCTTATACAACTTTTTTTTTAATAATATAAAAAATAAATAAAATACACACTATCACGCTTTATCCCTTTTAGGCTAGGCAAAGAGGATTTATATCGACGCAAACTGCTCTCGTCTCCACAAATGATTATCTGTTTTGCATACTTCTTACAATACTCTCAGTTAAAATTTATCTAACTTTATTCATCTATTTTTCTATGATCTACCTCTTCATCACTCTCCATGAATTACACTAATTTTCTTTTCTTAGTCTTTCACAACCCATTTTATTAACGCGGCAAAGAAAAATACAGTAAGCAAGAAAATAATAGAGATATTCGTCTTTCATTCATTTTCGATTTGACGTGTCGATCAGAAGGTTTGACGTGTTAAACAGAAGATTTGACGTGGCGATCATAAGATTTGACGTGGCGACTAAAATAATTTTGGGTAGGCTCATCAAAGTACTACAAAAACCATGCAGTTGAAAACTGCACACAGAATCGCAGAATAGCGCTATACTCTGCCTTTAGTAACTTATAATATCAATTTTATCATTGCTCAAGTAGCAGAGGTATTTCCTATTATTACCTAAGGGTTTCAGGTTTAATTTCCAAAGGTGACAAAAATGTATACCAGTCTGCTGAAAGGACTTTCTTTACATTTCTGGTTGGATGAACATTATTATCATATAACAGTGAGCCCATGGTTTAATAAATACAACGGTTTTTTTGTGAGCTGGTGTCGAATTGTGCAGTTCTTGAAGATCATAATATTGAATATAATAACAACTTCCGTGGCCCAGTTGATGACACTAAACTTCCACATGAGGGTTTCGGGATTAAAAAAAATGGATAGGTTGAAGGGAACTATAAGAATAAATAAAAATGATTACTAGTTGAATTATATAATGGGATGAAATGTGTCAAATACGTTTACTTTTATTAATTCTGAACATAATAATAAAATGATAATTTATATAGCGCCGTTTAGAGAGCAGATTCTCCATAAGGGCGCTCTAACTTGGGATTTGAACCTACTATATGAGTCAGATTAAAAATATAAATAAGTTTTAAGTGTAAGGACAGGAAGGTGGTGGCTGCAGGTACTAGATTAGAAACTTCCTCGCATATGTTTAAAAAAACATAGTTGGTAAGGAAACTGCAGAAAACTCACCGTGGGGAAGATGAACTACAAAGAAACCTTTATAGATCTTCCGATATGTTATATGAGTAGTAAAAATTTTTGATGGAATGAAGTATATATACGAGTATGTGTACATGTCATATTTTTTTATAAGACTTCCCGAAAAGGATATAACCATGATAACTACACAAAATGGCAGGACAGCATACAAAGTGTAGGTACTTTTAGTTAGTGTTAACTATAATACCTTTACCGGTCTAACAGTAACGGCCTGTCATTTGAAGGAAATGGGTCAAGCCCGGGTCTGGTTGGCCGAAATTGGATTCCACGCACCACGGCGGACAATACAAATTGTTTCTTTGTCGTGATGGCTCATCGCTGCAATTACAAAGCGAGTAATATCTCTAAATCATGAAAAATAATAGAACTCGGACACAGTGACAGGGCTCTTCAAATAGAATGGCTCTTCAAATAGAAAAGGCTCTTCAAATAGAATAGCTCTTGTATCGGCTTATTTTTATGTTTTTTTTTTTCAAAACCTCGACGGTGAACAGGTCATCGAGCAAAAACATGTTGAAGTTCTCCGACAAATAAATGTGTCGTTGGACTCATTCAATGGAATGGGGTGATTTGCTTTTGAAACAGCAATTTAAGAGTATTCTGGAGGTTTTGCCATTATATAGATGATCAGCATGTGTATAGTGAGTGATTTAAAATACGTCATAAAACTCCTAGAGGACACGCTCTAGATCCGAGAGTTGAGCCGCCTTGATGTTGAGATGGATCGATAAGATGGGTATTGATCGGTCGTTAGGATTGAGTGGAATTAGAATGAATGACTAAGTGAGTATAGAAGTTAAAAGTGCAGGGTCTGAGTGGAACAAGTAGACTAAAGTAAACGTGGCTGGATTAGGTGGATCAAATTTTGAATGGTAAAGTGAGTAGTATGAATAATAGAAGATAGTGCATGACGAGATGTATGAATGTGAAAGAGGCAAAATGTGTTTGTTTGGATAGGTATAGAAATTATTTCTCTCTGCTTACCCGACAAAACACGGCGTGATGATATGCATATATGTGTATAATTTATATTCATTTTTCAATTGTTGCTATTCTTACAGGTCCACATTCAAAGTTCCACACATAAAAAATAGCACTGAATGAAACGAAATGGCGACTTCCATGAACAAGGTCTTCCGATTCGGAAGATATATTATAGATTCGATACCTATTGGAACTCAATTGATTTTAAAAAGGATTCCAGACTGGTTTTGACTTAAGACATCTTTAACATTTTTCTAGATGGTTCTTTGTCTGTATCAAAGGGTTAGATATCCGGGTGGTGTATGCAACTTTAGGAAGCACTTAAAAATAATCATTTTTGGAAAGGCTTATAAAAATATATGATTATATATAAGCACTAAACTACACTCCCTAAAACCTCAATACTCAACCTAAAGTGTTACTATCACATATAAGATCTACAAAGGTTTCTTTGTAGTTCGTCTTCTCTTGGTTAGTTTTCTAACCAAATATGTTTTTCTTAACTTATGCAGATGTGGAGAAGTTCTTAATGTAATGGCCGCAGCCTGACCACATCCCTAATCTGTAAATAAAAGTGGGTTAAAATTCCAGATACTGCTCTCTAAATGGCGCTATATAAATTGTTATTTTATTATTATCGGTTGGAAGAGATTAGCATATGTCAATAACCCCGCCAAATTGTACTGTATACAATGAAAAAGTAATACAGTTCATTATATTTTGTCGCTCAACCAATGACGCACATCCTTCTAAGTATAGTGTTTTTTTTTCATTTCTTATACATACTTCCAATCGCTCTTGGAGTAAGTTTGATCACTAAACGGGGATAGAGAAATACTTTTTCTTCTTGATGTACATCTTGGATCGTTACGAAAATAATTCTCTCCACCTTCTAGATGGTCTTCCTGGCATGCGATGTCCTGCGGAGATCTAATGTCCCACTGTGTATAGGATTCTGTCTTTGTCCATCTTATCCACATGATCACGCCAGTACACTATCTTCTTCCTGCTTAATCTGACGATATCCTCTACGTTGCAGGTTGTTTTTTTTTCGTGCTTGGGTCGTCGCATGGTTCTGTCCAGTGTCTAAGGTTAAACTTTCGTTTACGTGAGTTTACAGATTTTTTTACATCAGAAATGGTAGCTGACTGTACTAAAACTTTTCATTTGTATCCGAGCATGGGACCGGCAACGGCAGTGTAAGGAAATACATTGATGTTACTGTCATCTCAGAGGTAAAATCATGATAAGACATTTACGAGCCCTGAGTGCCGTTTTCCCATCATTATACCGAAGATAGTCGCACACCTTTATATCCCAGCTAACAGATATGATATAAACAGTCACCAGGTCGGTGAACTATGTAAATAATTTCCGCCATGCTGCATGCTATTTAAGATGTACCGCTATTTATTTATCTAGCTTTTAATGCATATTATGTCATGTATAGACAGATTCAGTACGCTGACTACAAGAAAGTTGGTTGCGATTGAAAACGGACACAATCATCGAACCAACAACTTGGACACAATGTCGAAGATGGACAATGAGTCGTGAGAAACCATGAGAAGTTTGTATTACATAATAATAAGACATTAAACTATGACCAGGCTTGGGAATTCAAGAGACGCGACGTAAAAAAAATTCTCATAATTTATGTTCTGATAGATTTAAACTCACATTATAAATGTTTTAAAGGATAAACAAGTTAATCGAATTCACCATAAATACTCGAACTAAATAGTATCAAAATCTGCTAAAAGACCACGATAATATTTTAGTACCAACACTGATGTATCCAGGTGTGATAAGAGTTGAAAATAAATTATTATAACTAGGATGCAGGGTTGTGCAGTCGAAAAAAAAACCGACTGCGGAAATTTCAAATGTTTGACTCCAATTATAGTACATATATCGCAAACCATATGTTTAATTACGAGACGTAACTCCCTAGATATAGTTTTTTTTGGAATAAATGCCTACGGGGACTTATTATCCTACAGGCTATTTTTACTACATGGTATATTATTTATAATTTCATTTCATAATGTAGTTTATGTAGCCAATAAGTTTTAAAAAATGTAAAAAATTTAAGTCGGAGTCAAATTTAGAATAGCATCCCCGACTCCAACTTCACGAAAAACCAACCGACTCTGATTTCACAAGCCTGCTGGGATGTCAATAATATATACTCGTATATAAAGTCTTCCATAAACCAGACCAAGAGAACGATAATTTTGCGTCTGCTATTTAAAAATATATCAAGCCGCAAGATGACAACTCCGAAAAAGTTTTTTAATAACACACTAATAATATTTACAGCTGTATTGCATTATATTATTTACCTTATAGTTGTATACAATGCAACCTGGCAGGTTTATATTCTTATGGCAATATCTTCCAAGCAACCAGAAATATATTGAAGATGCCTTAAGTGAAAACCAGACTGCAATACTTTTTCAAAAAATAATCTCACGCGAATCGAACCCACGTCTCTCAGGCTGGAAGACAGGCGCCTTATGAACTTGCCCACAGAACTCGTTAATTATACATAATTGTTAAAAATAAATTACCAAATGGAAATCAGTTGTATTAGATACAGTCTAGAGCAGTACAGAGCGAGTCTTGTTTGTGCTCCCCTGATGATGAGGTGAAAGCCTTGAAACCGGTAGGGTTATACCGTTACAAAAAGTGGAATAAACAGTGTTTCATAAAACAAATTACAAATAATATTAAGTTAATCGAATCATATAATATAGTATAACATAACATAACATAATATGATGTTCCAAAATTTACCTAGGGATTTCAAATTCTTATGGTTTCCACATTTTTTTGCTATTCATTAATAGTTTTATGCAGAATGAAAATTCAAACACTTTCCATGGTTAATTTCCAACAATTTCTACGAGCAAATGTGTGATTTTTAACTTCGTATATATTAAACTATTTACGAATAATAAAAAATATAGAAATCACAAGAGTTTTAAATCCCTAGGTGACATTTGGAACAACCTGTATATGAAAACCCAATTCCAAATAAAAAAAAGAGAGTGGATAGTTGCTACGACTCTATTATTTTTTTTATCCCTAACAGCTCAGGGTGAACAAAACAAAAAAAATCGATAGTCATAAACAAAGTATACAGCGCTTAAGGTTAACAGTGCATGTGAACGAGACTGAAACTATGACGGATTCTGGGGCCACAATTTTACTAATCACGTAAATTTCAAAATATGAATAGCCTAGTCTGGTTCCCACAATTATCTCCACTACTGTATTTTAATTCAATTAATTAAATAAAGCGATGCGCCATTTTAGCGCGGATATTGCATATTCTAATGCCGCTAGTTGTTTGGAAAATTGAGCGCCGCAATTACACACTTACATGCATCAACTACATTATCATGCGATCTGCGAAGAAAAGGAAGAAAACTTGAGTATTCAACAACGTTTTTCTTGAGAAAACGACACCTCGTGCTTTGAACGTATTAACCTACAGACAATTATTTCTCACATTAAACTAAATATTTTTCTTCATTAGTCACTTTTTATCCACTGTTGAATAAAGGCTTCTCTCATCGGTCTCCGTCGTTGCCTATCCTGGGCCTAGAGCTGTCATCTTGACTCCTCATCAAGCATCTCGGCGATGTTTCATCTAACATTTTATCTACAATTTAACTTGGCCAACAATTATGAAGAATTAATTACACAGTGACTGGAACTGAATGCGGCATAGAAAGAGAGTGTTAAATAAAGCATACACAGTTAAATAAATATCACATCATTTTCCATTACGGAGTAAGTAATCAAAGAAATAAAAACTAATATTTATACATCTATATATCTTAAGTATATACCATCACCTGACCTGACCTTATTTAACAAGGAAAACTTAATCAAACTGTGAAATTTATAAGACGAGGAGCAAGGTTTTGTTAGTTGAACGTTTATATTTGATTCCCAATAGTATTTGAAAAAGAACCCCAGTACGATTTTTAACATAACGTTTCTTGAATGGTTAACATAAAGGTCTTGAATGGTTAGAATAAATACATACATGGCAATAAGCCTGCCAGGTTGTACTGTATGTTATATTATCGAAGATACAGTACAATACGAACTTTGCTGTTCAAGAACTTGCAACTGAAGTTTGGGCAGACAAGTACAAAGCTCTTGTAATCATGTTGTTTATAGTTAAGGCATTAACGTTGTGGAGGTTTAAAGACATTGTAATTTATTTTTAACAAACACTGTTTATTCCACTTTTTTTGTGACGGTATAACCCTACCGGTTTCAAGGCTTTCACCTCATCTTCAGGGGAGCGCAAACAAGACTAAATGCTGTAATCAGCTGTTCAAAATTATATAGAAACTAGCGAGAAAAATAGTATACCTCCGTAACCTAGTTTGTTTGTCTTCATTCTCTTGTTTTCCGACACAAAAGTAGTGAGTTCGATTCCCGCAGACATTATTTTTAAAAACAGTATCAGTTAGGTTCATCAACTATATTTAAGATATTTCTGGCTGTTTGTAAGCAATACACTCGTTAACCATAAGGAAATAAACTCACCATGATGTACTGTATAAAAACAGTATCAGTTAGGTTCATCAACTATATTTAAGATATTTATGGCTGTTTGTAAGCAATACACTCGTTAACCATAAAGAAATAAACTCACCATGATGTAATGTACGAGTATAAAACGATAGCGTGATATATTTAAAAAAAATCTAAATCGAAAAACTTCACACATATTTTGAAATAATTACCAAATGTATATCAGAGGAGTAAATCTCTAAATAAACCAAATAGTGTAACAATAAATAAAAAAGCAATAAATATACACCATAATTTATCAGTAAAACCTTACGAACAGTTATTGGATCCTCCCACTGTACCTGCATTTATAAAATAAAATCAATTTTCTAACGGCAATGAACTTCAATAAAATGTAGTGTAGGTTTGACTCATATTTATGTGATATAAATTAATAAGTGAAAGATAAAGAAGATTTCACGCCAAAAGAAATGCGTTGGAAGTTAACCGAAACACGCTCTTCAATGGTATTACCAATGATCGGATTTTGGGACACCATTGAAGAGCCGCATCGAGGTAATATTATTATAAGTTAGTTAGGTATTCCATCCTATAAAGAGGATGATTAGTGCCAATAATAATTCAAAAGAAAGCAGGCAGCGTAACTATATGTGAGAAACTACTGCAGGACTAAATATTTAAGGAGTTTTGGACAAGAAATTCAGATATGTGACTATAAATGAATTCAGAATTAAGTGCGTGTAAGAGGGACATGTTGAACGGGCGGGGGACATAAAAAGATTAGTTAAGATAATACGGGCGCGCAGAAGAAACTCTGAGTGAGTTCGATGGCGTGCAACGGTTACTTAAAAACAATAATAAAAAAAACCACGGCACAGCTTCGCTTTCTGACTGAATGGACGTTGGAATGGCGAGGGGATCTTAGATCACACTAAATTATTTTGGGTCTAGGTAGAGAGGGTAAAGCTCCCCATTTGTATATTCACCTAAATAGCGTTCGATTGGCTTCATCTATAGAACTTTTCAAATGTGGTTTCTATTTTTTAAACTTCTGTCAAATTTTCTCCCATGATATACACGAAAGCTTATAGCATTACTCAAAATATAGGTATATTATATCTTACGTATGCATGCATTCATTTACTTTGCTTAACACAGACCTTCTTACAGATTCTTAAAAAAATCATTTATATACGACATTTGATGTACAGAGTTCATTTTTGAATATTTGGTTGCTTTTAAGAACTTTCAATTCCGCTTGATCACAGTTTCTGAGAGCCAACTTTATCCATTGTCCTGAATGTATTTTGCCTACTCTTGTTGTGAAAAGATGACAAGTGATAAACAGAAACAATATAAACAAATAAAATAAAAACTGTGGGAAATCACTAATACATGTTTCGGCTCTGAGTAGAAATAACAACCAAGAACGGATAACTGGTTATTACATACGATAAGCCTTACTGTAATGGTACATACATTGTGTGAACAAGATCATAAAACAGAAAGGGCCGCAAATTAGTTCAGAAGATCGTGAATCTATCTCGAAGCCATAAATCCACTGATAGACCCGGTACAAGCTGGAAGTGCAGTTAATGCAACTACTTCGGTAACTATTGCAAGGTTAACACTTTACTGTCTTGGCTGTTAAAAGCCAACATAAAACAGATCGAGGTTCCAGGTAAGTTTTCAAACAATGAGACATTACAAATATGTTAAGCAAGGAAAGAAATAAACAACAATAAATTTGCATTTTTCACAAAAACGAAAATTTATATTGTATTTAACTGAGGACTAAAAATATCAGATATAAAAAAACAGAAAAAATAATTCCGTCAAAAAAATTAATACAAGGTTTCATTTGTTAATTTCTGAATTCATAAATTCTAGTTATTTAAATTCTAGTTACGAGTATTATTAATTCTAGTTATTATTAATTCTAGTTATTGTATTATTACCTTAGTATTTATTACTCCTTAACAAATAAAAAAACAAAATCGAACAATATATTTTTTACTATACAAAATACAGTTATGACACAATTCAAGGTGTGCGTGTAAGTAATAGATCGAGGAAAACATGGCTGGATCAAACGGACCAGATATTAAAATAAGGATAAGTGAGAAGTGGTTATAATAGAAGATTTTGTAAGACGAGTTGTGTAAATGTGAAGAAGAAAGTTGTGTGCATAGAAAGAAAGATTCGGAGATCTGTTCTCTATGTTTACCCCGCAAAGAATAGGGCGTGATGATATGTATGGATGTCAAAAACAGTTATACATATATTAGAAATTTTTAAAAGTGAAACATGGATTTGTTATCCAACAAACTAGGAAATTACCCGTGTCTTCTTGGGCATCATTAGATTCATATGTTCGTTCCAATATAATATGGTTCCAGTCCAAATTACAACACATTTTGCTTTCAATCAAAACAATTTACACAAAATTCAAGAATAAATACAAATACTGTGGGGATTCTCAAAAAATCCATTAATTAAAAATAAAACATCTCATAATTTATGTTAGCACATTAATGTTACAAAAACACAGTGTAAATGTGAGTGGAAGACGTGGTAGAGGAACACCAACTAAAGTATGGGGTGGATCAAGTGAATTATATTTTAAAAGAAGGAAATTTAAGACGTAAGAAAAATAGTAGGTAATCCACATCCATACATCTCATACAGAATGAGGTGTATGGATGAGAAATATGAAATCATATCTTCTCTGCCTACCCTAGCAGAGAAACGATGTGATGGTATGTATGTATGTACATTATAATGTTGTGTATTTACAAATTCAGATGAAAACCGACCTGAGAAAACATGCTAATTATAAGCTTACCGGCAACATTTGATATTATTCGTTTCGTCATAAGTCCCCACATAACGCATGACACAGAATTTTTTAAGTTTTGAAGTTGTAGAAACCCTCTTTTATTTAAATTTTTATTTAAACACACTCATAAAACAGGAAGAAATCACATGTCGAATACACTACCGCACGTGAAGAGACAACAACACTCGCACATGTCTAGTCTAGAATGTTATTGCCGTTAGTAGAACCTTTTTACTTATTTTTCCTACTCGGGGGCCATTAAAAATCGACCCCTAAATCTTCGTGTAAAAGCTGAGTCATATCAAATAGGCCAAAGATGGCACCTTGAAAATTAGAAACCTATTTTAGAAATGTTGGCAAAAAATCTTAGGACACGGAAACCCATTTATAGACTTTAATGTGTTAATGCTAGAAATATATTAATTCAAGATCTCCATCTGCTCTAAATCCTGAGGCAAAACTATAGTAATTAGATTTTATGTCGGTGATTAGAGCCGGTAATTGTACGCCCATTGTCTGCATTGAAGCACATACGATGGACGTTGGTATGCTCTTAATGTTGTCAGTGAATAATGTTATTGAAGAAAGATAGTTCCTTAATTTTTTTATTATTAAAAAACTCTTATCGTTCATTGAAAAATTTCGAGTTTTATCTAGTAATATTTTTTTACAGGAAAAGACACAAATGATGTGACCTAGTTGGTAAGGTGCTGATCTCCCATATCGGGGTTGCATTTGTACAATTGTCATTATCATGTGACTCAGCCAAATCTAAGTGAAAACATTTGGGACTTCTTCTTCTTCTTCTCCCTGGCTCCATCCCAACTCACTGTCTGCGAAGATTGTTGGGGTCAGCACTCCTCGTCCTCAGGTTGTATGCTCTTCTGCCCCGGACTACGTCCCCCAGGCCGTGCCTCTGCATTAGGTTATCTTTTTGCACCACCCATGAATTCTTTGGTATTCCTCTGGTTGTTATTTGAGGAAGATCCATGGAGATTGCCTGGTTCACAATGTGATCGGGTGCTCTGCGTCCAACGTGCCCATACCATCTCAATCGCCTCTCCTCCATCTTACTGTTGATGTATGTAACACCTGGGCTCCCACGAATGCGTAAGCTTTTTATTTTGTCTCTTAGGAACACACTAAGAGACAAAATAAAAAACTCACGCATTACGGACTAAGATAGATAAAAAGATTCACTGGAAGCCACAAATTCAAAGAATATGCAACATGCAAAAATCACTGCTATCTAAGGTGTACATAATAAAAAAATGTCCCTTTCTGTGTTCTTGTACGGCCGTATTAGGGCATGGTAGAACCAATAATATTGTACGGTATATGAATTTGGAAAAATATATACTCGTATATTAACGACATAGCCTTTCAGCAATTTTTTTCGATCCTTTAACAATTTTTAGCGTCTCGTCACCCATTTATCCCGTTAATGAAGTCTCGATCAGTATCATGATCGGAAAACAAGATATCCGTTTTATTAGCGTTTGAATTGTTGTGCCTTATATTTACTTTTTTGAAACGTTTATATCAAATTATTTCTCAAATGTTATTTAATGATTACAACCACTGCGTATTATATTGTATTATAATTACAATGTCTTTAAACCTCCACAACGTTAAGGCCTTAACTTTAAACAATATATTATATTGCATTATATTTCTTTTGAATACATTAGAAATTAGCGGGTCAATAGACAACCTAGAAGAACTTATCTTCCAATACAGTAAAAATATGTTAAAAGGCTTTATGTGAAAGACCAGCTAGGACCCTTTTTTACGTTTCTATTGGGAATCGAATCAGAAGTCATATGGTTCGATGCAATATGGCGGATTATTATGATAGGGATTTTGGCGTTGCTGATCCCATAACGGGAATGGTCTCCCTGTGTTAGAATTGTGGGTAGCGTGTGCAGTCCAAGAAGGCATTGAGGACAGCCCTTTTTGGGAGGTTTTTATAAAAAATATGATTATATATGAAAACTACACACATACAGAACACTACACCTAAAGACGCATGTTACTTGCATATATCGGAAGACCTATAAAAGTTTATTTGTGGTTCGTCTCCCTGGTAGGTTTTACGCTATTTTTTTAACCAAATATGTTTCTACTTAATTATTCAATAATTGTGGGTAAGACCGCTTTTGAGTAGTATTCTTGCAATACAGCGCTATGTATGTATATTGTACTTTTATTATTGTTACTATTTATCAACTAGGTCACATATGTCATCATCTATAATAAATGAAATAATGCCATTTGTGAATGTTTTTTAATTTAAAAAATGAGATATGTCAAGTTTTAGTCTAGAATCCACGATAATTCACGGTCGTTTTCTAAAAAAATACAATCAAGATTTGCAAATAAATGTTATACATAGTCATAAAACTTTAAATTAAATTTAGAAACACTCAAGAAACCGAAACCTTTCGTCACATGTAAAAAAACAGACATATGTCAAACAATCAAATAAAACAAAAAAAATCACAATTTATTACGATGGTTCTATTAGTTAAGAAGACTACACACTTTTCATGTTTTTTTTTATTATAGGCCATCCACCAAAACTAAGATGATTTGTGCCAACAGATTAAAGCCACTATAAAATAATATATGAGTCAATATAGTAAAATTAATATTAAAAAAAGCCAATTCTAAACAATTTAAAGTTTCAACTGATTACGCTTCAAAAATGTAACAATCGATCTATAAGTGGAAATTTCACTTAGAAAGAAGAAATTCATACATTTCATGTTACAGACCACAGTTAGACTTAGCATTACTATTGTGACAAACCTAAATCGATTAATTTGAATAAACACAGAGAAAGGAGTTAGAAAAACATGTCGCGATAATTATATATATAGTAACAAAACTATTGGAATAACAAAAAAAAAAAATTATTTATATCTTTTAAAATAAATACACGTTAACTTTACGGTCAAGATAGGCCGTTCTTTCCTTCCTTCCTTCTTTCCTATCTTCCGTAATTATCCATTCTTGGCGCGAACAACCGCTTCCGAATACATAACAGCTGTTCTTGAACTTGAGCTACAAATGAGTTCATAAACCTTCCATGGCGATGGATGCTGATCAGCAAGAAGCGACTTCCGCATGGCTGAACCATCGCCTCTCAGAAGGCACCGCTATAATACAAGATTCATTGCACAGCATTCGCATAACTGCTGACGAAAAGCAAAGAATATATAAAATTAAATATAGTTAATCGGTATAAACAAGTTTTGGTTTTTTATTGACAGTTCAAGTGCAATTATTTTTTTGAACAATATCGTTAGCAAAATGTTAAACGCTTGTCTGTTTTTTTATAAACGGTTTTGCAACTGAATTTACCTCTAAAATCTATCTTTAATATTAGCATCGGTGTTCGAATTGGTAACGTCATGATAAAAAATCTAGCAATCCAGTTTCAAATTTAGGCGGATCCAGAAATAATTATTCTTTAGAAAAATTTTCAACAAAAAATATATTTTCAATAGCGCTGAGAGGCCTAACTGTACAAATTAAAAGCGTTTTTATTTGTATATTTGTTTACTTAAAAACGCTTCAGTTTCCACTAGTAGTATATTTTCAAATAGATTTCGACAGAAATGCTACTTATTACAGAGGGAGGTCCTGTCAACCCTTCCATAAAATTTCAATGCACTTTCTTCGAGCATAACCAGGAGACTCCGAAACTACGTTAAAATGTTTATCTATTTATTTATTTATTACCGGTATATAATGAAATATTTCCTATAGTATGATTCAAGATGTTCGAGAGAAACTATAAAAATAAAAAAGAAAGTTTAATACAATATGTTATTGTACAATGCTTCCTTTAAAAATAAAAACGCCATGGTAAGCTTAAATATGATGCCGTTAACGGAGATGATGGGGAAAACTCGTCTGAGATGGTATTTGAGTAGATGGGAGAACGATCGTATGGTCAGGTATTTTCTGGAGATCGATGGTAGGAAAAGGAGAAGAAAAAACCCTTCCCAATACACCGTGACGATGTAGACAGCAGGTTTGAGTGGATTATTTGTCTTGGCACTTATTTTTATAAGAATATGTTGTAATAGTTTGTTACATCGTTCAGGTTTTTATATAATTTTAATTTTATTATAATCATACTTTTAATTCATCTTTAAATATTATTTTCTTATGTACAATAAAAAATTAAGAGGAGCATGTATTAAAATAAAACATATATATATATATATATATATATATATATATATATATATATATATATATATATATATATATATATATATATATATATATATATATATATATATATATTTTTTTTTTTTATTGTATTAAAATACACTTTCGTTATATACAGTACAACCCGGCGGGTTTATTGCCACGTGACAATATATTTTTATCAATCAAAAAGGTGTTAAATAAACTTAAAGTGAAAACCATACTGGAACTCTTTTTAAAAAAAACGCCAATACCAATGGGAACCGAACCCGCAACCCCCCCGGTATGGAAGACAGACGTCTTGTCAATTAGGGCATGGAGGTCGTTTTAGTAATGATATTGTAAAAATAATCATTTCAAGGCACAAAGCAATCTCACAAGGTTCAATTGCCTAAAAAACTTAAATTGAACAAGAACCAAAGTAAATCGTGAATGAACCTGAAAAAAAAATCTTCCCTTCAAAACAAAAATCAAACCTGTCCCGTTAAGCTCGAGCAACATGATGTTTGATTTCACTTTCTGCGTTCATCAAACTCACGCCGATTCCAGAACCACCTGCGGAGCAAAAGCCCATTGTTGAACGATATAAAAAGAGGTTTTATGGTCGGAAGATAGTGTTTAAAAGTCGTTGACCAGGAAAAACAGCAAGACAGACGTTAAACCATAGAACGGGAGCCAGACGAAGACTGGGGTTCAATACAATTCAACCACCTTCCAGAAAAAAACAGTTAATTGCGAAGAAATAATAAATACGCCGAAGTTTTTTCCCATTTGCTATATTTATTACCATTTTTTGTATGCAGATCGTTATCTGAGCTCTCAAGACAAATATCGATTTTATGTCACAACAGATGCATAATAGTCGATTTTCGGTACTTATCGTTACTTTTTCATTCTTCGTATTTTGATTATAAAATTATTTGAAATATTTCGAGTGAAAGTTCTTATTTATTTCTTTCAGCAGTGTTTATTGTACAATGTACAATTTGAGGAGTTTATTGCAAAAGGGCACGCACTTTCTTTCAATCGGCGGCCAGAAAATTGCTTGACAATGATGTTCTTCCCAGTATTGGGTGAAAGATTAACAATATAAGAGCTTTGTAAAAAAAAGAGAATTGTTAGATAAAAATAAGATAAATTTGACGATTTTAATACATCATACATAACAATATCCTCCGTCCAATGAATTATAGCGTTTCTTCTTTCTTCGAGAAACTTTTCCACTTATAAATCGATTGTTAAATTTTTTTAAGCTTAATCGGTTGAAACTTTAAATTGTATAGAATTGGCATTGTTTAAAATAAATGTTATTATATTGACTAATATAAACATAGCGACTTTAATTTGGTGGCACAAATCATTCTATTGTAATTTGGTTGGATTGCCTAATAAAAAATATATCTTCAACGTCTAGAAGATGGGAGGGAGGATATTCGAAAGAAGGATAATGGGGGAACTAGAAAACACGCTACATCACTGAAGGGAAATATAATGCTTTTTAAGTTGCTTTTTGAAACATGCTAACGACGGTGTTTTTTGAAACATGCTAACATGCCTCATGTCAGTTGACGATTAGACAGTTAAGGACGACATGAAAAATAAAGAGCAATCAATTTTTTAAGTAGTTCGATCGACACTTTTTGTGGTCATTTACAAGGCTCATATCTGAAAAAAATTAGATGTTCACATCTTACAATTTTTAAGTCGTTCAAGGTTGACGTCTTTAGTTGTTCACATCTTACAATCTTTAGTGGTTCACATCTCACATTTTTTTAGTCGTTCCTTCGACACTGATTGTAGTCATTTACAAAGTTCACATCTTGCACGAACATTCTATATTTGCTATTTCTGGCATTCACACGACTCAAACCGATATATCTATTGTCATCTTATCTCCATATTATATTATATATCATATGTGTCAAAAATATTTAACAATGAAGTTTTGGAAAAGCACTGTAATGTAATGTTCACATCTTACAATTTTTAAGTCGTTCAAGGTTGAAGTCTTTAGTTGTTCACGTCTTACAATCTTTAGTGGTTCACATCTCACATTTTTTTAGTCGTTCCTTCGACACTGATTGTAGTCATTTACAAAGTTCACATCTTGCACGAACATTCTATATTTGCTATTTCTGGCATTCACACGACTCAAACCGATATATCTATTGTCATCTTATCTCCATATTATATTATACATCATATGTGTCAAAAATATTTAACAATGATGTTTTGGAAAAGCACTGTAAGATACGTTCTTTGATATTGAAAATAAGCTTAGCATTCATATTAAAATAACAGCAACGAACATTGCTTCAGAATTCATCAAAATCAAAACACAGGAATTTATCCACTTTACATATCGCAATAGATAACAAAAACTTTCACTGCCATACATATTCTTCTATACAAATGACAACAACAAATAATAATAAAGCGAAAAGCAAAAGGATACTATTTTTCCCACGACAAATTGATCAAATTGGGTGGGTGAAAATCAACCACGGTTACATCCACATTTGCTGAATCATGATGTCTTTTTTTCATATTAAAAAAAACCTCATTGTATGTATGAGTATTAAAAACTAATAACATTATTGGATGTAACCTTATCAATATTTAAAAATATTTTTTATTTCAGTTATTCATATATTCGTACTTAACTCTAATTACTCTATAGACCCATTTTTTAAAAAGATTATATCAAGTTAAAAAATTATAATTAAAATTAGTTTTTTTTCTTCGTTAAACTCTAATCACGGTCATAGACACCATATGTGTCGACGCTTTTCAAACCCAGGTATGTCCACGCAAGTTCAAACCGAGCAAAACGGTATTTGGTCCCTGATCACTGAAAATTATATATATAAAAATGATGTGCTTTTTGAGAAATGCTTTATAGATGACATTGTGTTTTCAAAAAAAAATCCTAGAAATTCAAGTCAGTAGAAAAAATAAAGCATATTTCAATTTGGACATGCGTGGAAATGCGTGTTTTTGATACAACACCGCATGGACATGCCTGAGTTTGATTGTTGTTGACAGTACGACTACGCTACGACTGAGCGGCCATCTTGAATGACGGCACTCTCTGATTGGTCTAAATAGACTTGTCTGACTTTGATAAAAACAACCTCGTATTTCAATCACCATTTTGCATTGATTTCACGAAGAGATATCTTATTTTGAAAAATGCAGATTTATTCAGGACTACGCAAGCTACATTTTGGTGTATTTATCTCAAAAATGTCATAATGTGGACATACCTGGGTTTGACACATACATCATTAACGACCTAGGATAAGTCCAATTAGACTACAAAATACCAATTCGCTTATAAACAGAGACAAATCTCGTTTCATATTTTGTATCTATCAACGAGTATAACTTTGACAATTCAATTTCGTTTGAATGGTATGGTGAACCGAAAATAATAAGTTATTTATTAATGTATAAATCCACGATTTTGTGGATATAGAGAACCACTTCACTAGAACCTGTGACGAATTGGTCTAATTTTTCAATAAAAAAATTTATTTACCCCTTAGCATCTACATCCTTAACATAAATCACGTTATCACAAAAACAATTCCAACAGAATTTCTCTAAATGCTTTGGCGACATACGAAACATATATTGTATACTAGGTTAGTCAAAAAGTTTTGAAAGCGATATCTATGGAGCAGTAGAAAAACCAAAATTTCTACGCCATTTTAATATTTCATCTTTCATAAGAACGTACTCAAAATTTCATTTCGATCTGTCAATTCATTCTTTGTTTACAAACCATTTGAAGTTGACGTGTCAGTGTATTTTTTAACAATGGAAAAATCCGAATATCGTGCAGTGATTAAATTCTTTGTTTTGGAAGGTTTATCGGCGGCTACTGAGATCCATACAAAGATGGTGAATTAAATGGTGTATTAAAGGAGTCTTCTCCTTCATTTCCAACCGTTTACCGATGGGTTTTGGAGTTTAAGTGTGGCCGTACAAGCGTTGAAGACGATCCACGCTCAGGACGTCCAAAAAGTGCATCAACACCAGAAATCATAGCGAAAATACAGGATATGGTTTTGGAAGATCATCGATCGACTGTGGATATGATAGCTGACACCATAGGCATCTCACATGGAACAACATGGCATATTTTGGCTGAAGTTTTGGGTTTCAAAAAACTGTGTGCACAATGGGTGCCGCATTTGCTAACAATGCAACAAAAACACGTTCGAATGCGACTTTCTGAGCAACATTTGGAGGAATTTCGAAAGGATAAAAATGATTTTCTGCGTCGATTCATCACTATGGATGAGACTTGGGTCTACCACCATGATCCTGAATCAAAACAAGAGGATAAGGAGTGGTGTGAACCAGGCACTTTGGCTCCGAAGCGAGTCCGTGTCCAGAAATCGGCCAAGAAGGTGTGAGCGTCAGTTTTTTGGGATGCAAAAGGAATTTTATTAATAGATTATCTCCAAACTGGTAAGACAATCAACTCTGATTATTATTGTGACCTTTTGGACCACTTGGATGAAAAAAAATGTGAAAAAAGACCCGGTTTGCAGAAGAAAAAAATCATTTTTCATCAAGACAATGCACCTGCTTACACAGCTCAAAAAACCATCGCGAAAATCAGTGAACTGGGGTACGAATTGTTGCAGCATCCACCCTATTCGCCAGATTTAGCTCCCTCTGACTTCTGGCTGTTCTCAAACCTCAAAAAATTCCTTCGTGGAAAGCATTTTTCATCAAACGAAGAGGTTATAGCCGTCGTAGAGGAGTATTTTGCAGGCCTTCCAGAAAGTCACTTCCGTGATGGGACAACAAAGTTGGAAGATCGTTGGACCAAGTGTATTGATCTTATGGGAGACTATACTGAGCAATAAAAGTGATTTCCCCCCAAAAAAAATGTATTTTCATTTCCGCTTTCAAAACTTTTTGACTAACCTAGTATATGTATAAAATTAATGAAGAGCGAGAAAGAGATAGACTGAGGAAAGAGTAAAATGATAATAGTAAACAGGAGATCGAGTATAACGAGACGAATGGATGTGGACTACGCAAAAGCTATGTGCATGAATTGAAAGGTGTGGAAATGTCCTCTCTGCCTATCTTAAAGGAACATGGCACGATGGTATGTATGTATATGTGAATTATATTATTAACAACCACATAAATATCACCAGTACGTTTACGTGTGATAGGCCAATTGAAAGGGGCATTGAAAGAAGGGAACTGACAGGGAATAATGGAAACGGAGCACTTAATGTTATGTACAACAACTGCGCAATATAAACAGTAGCAAAAATGATAATACATAATAGTGTGTAGTAATACGCACCTTGATGTATGGAATTGATACGTTGGACTTAATGGACGTAAGATTAATGCAGTTGAGATGCGTGCACTACGCAAAATTTTGTGGAGTGTCGATGTTTGAAAGAAGGCAGAATGAAGACATTAGAAATTAATGCATGGATAAAATTAATGTTTTAAGTAAGATGAATAAAGAATCTTTAAGATAGTTTCGACATATGGAGAGAATGAATAATGAAAGAATGACTGAGCGAATATACAAGTCAGAAGTGCAAGGTGTTCGTGAAGGAAGTAGACCTACCTATGTGAAAACTAACAAAAGGCCCTCACATATCGCTCTCCCTCTGTGGGAGAACCGAGCCATCTTGTTACTATTTTTCATTGCATTTGATGTCGACATTGATATGACCTAATTTGATAACCACCGAATCAATTGCCTACTTGAAACATACCTATATGAATATTCCAAAAGGTCCTCACATCTCGCTCTCCCTCTGTGGGAGAACCGAGCCATATTGTTACTATTTTTTATCAAATTTGACGTCGACATTGATATGACCAACTTTGATAACCACCGAATGAATTGCCTACTTGAAACCGTCGGCAAGGCGAGTTGTGAAAAAATCTCGGTATCACTTTTGGAACACTAACATAGCCCATTTCTGCTTGATCACGTATTCTTGGCACCCATTCACACGAACCTTATTTAACTATCAATTTACTTCTTAATATCAATCATCGCACCTTTTTTATGTTCGATTGATCAGGGCTTTGCAACATTTTATCAAACGGTTTATTTTTTTATCACAACGTTGGTTACTTTTTAACATACACCATACTATCAACGGTTCCTTGTCGAGGTAGGCAGAGATAACAGAGCGCCAGACTTTTTTAACGTGACACATATTTCCTAGCTTCTGATAGAACTCTTACATTTCCTACTTTTAAAATATCATTAACTTGTTTCAACCATACTTCCTCTACTACGTATTCCACTCATATTTGCACTGTGCCTCCATGGACTAGTTAGTGAAATGCTTGACTTCCAACCTAGGATTGATTCCCGTTGGAATTCAATTTTTTTTTATGGATTATAACAGGTTTTTACTTTAGGCTTTTTAACATCTTTATGATGAGTTGAAAGAGATTACCATATGGCAATAAATCCGTCATGTTGTACTGTATACAAATAAAGTGCAATATAAAGTATTTCTTCATTCAATCGTTCTACACGCCCAAAACATACCTCATTGATCTTTTTCATCTTAACTCATCAACCTAAAGTTAACAATCATCCTGTAGCGCCATTTTTCATTTCATAAAATTAAATAAATCTCAAATCCTTTTTTGTACACACATACATAAGTATATACCATTACCCCATGCCCCTTTTGGGGAAGGCAGATAGATTCTATCCACACACGTCTTTTGACTTTCGAATAGATCTATACACACTCTTCTGATTTTCACACTTTCACCGTTTTCATCAGGAAATATGTTCAACTATCTCGTTCCATTTCATCCTTTGTAGTTATACATCGCCTCAGCGTGATAGTTTGTATTGTAATATTACACTTTCGTTGTATACAGTACAACCTGGCGGGCTTATTGCTATGAGGAAATATCTTCCAACCAACCAGAAAGATGTTTCATTCCTGATTTTACAACATTGCCATGAGGCAATATCTTCCAACCAACAAACGTGTTTCATTCCTGATTTTTATTTTCCTTTCCTCTCCACCATCCCTTCCTTTCCTTTTGATTGATGATATCTCACTTTATATGAAAAATATTGTTCGGGTGATTGTCTGTCTTTATGGGGTTCGTGGGTATATGCTCACGTATGTGTTACGTATGGATTTCGTGGGGATGGATAGTCATTTGAATGATTTATGCGACCACGTACCTTGCTTCTTTTACTTTTGTCTGGTTGGTTGGAAAAGATTGCCGCCTGGTAATAAGCCCGCCAGATTGTATTTGCAATAAAAGTTTTAAATAAATAAAATAAGTTAAAGAGCCTTTAAGTGAAATCCAGACTGGAATCCTTTATTTAAAAAAATCTAGGTTCCAACGGGAATCGAACACGTAACCTTCGAGTTAGGAAACAAGCGTCTTACCAGCTTGGCTACAGAAGTCGTCATGTGTGTATAAAAATCATATCAAGAACCATACAAGTCATTAGATAAAAACACGTTTTCAAATATAAAAAGTTCTATTTTTTTAGCGCCGCTTAGTAACCGAAGTTACTCCTCGGAGCTTTTTTTCCCATACGAAAAAGGTTATAATTAATTATTCTCCGGTTATAGAATGCTGAATCATCTCAATAAAAAAAAGTAATCAAACATCACTTCGCTAAAGAAAACTTTCGATTGTTATCACTGAACACATCAGAGAGATAGCTTTCTATGTTAACACAAGAAAAAAAATATTAACTCTTACCGAGTGAATTGTAAATAATTGTAAATTTTTCGTGAAAACTCATTTCATGGTTTAAAATGATTTATTACTTCAATCAAAATCATCTCAAGTGCAATAAAGGTTTACTTTTAAAGAATCCGCAAGTCGTTATTCGTTAGGATATTTTATTTTTCATATTTATGCAATGAGATCCATAAAGAGGAAAATTAGAAACAAATTATCATGAAAGGAAAACAAAAAAAAAAAGTGCATATATCATACATTTATTACCGTCACGCAGTTTACATGTCGGGATAGGCAGAGATAAGTAAGCGCCAGACATTTTTATCGCAACAAACATTTATGCCTCTTTTACCATATATTCAAACACCTTCTCATACAATTCCTACAATTTCTCTAACCTTTAACATTCCCTTTTTTCAAAATCATTCACTCTATCCAACCCGATTCTCGATTGAGGCTAAAATTTTCTGTATTTTCATGAGCGCGACATCACGTAGTGACGAACAAGGAAATCGGACTCCTCCAGTGACAACACACCCGAGTGTGAAAATAATAGTAGTGACAACGGACTTAAGGTCCGACGTCACGGCAAAAGGAAAATGACTCACAAGGCCTGAAGTTAAAACAGTCTAGTGAGTCGCCAGTACTTTCACAGAAAACTTTGAATTTAGCAAAACTGTCCGTTGACACAACAAGATTGGAGTAATCAATCGGTCCGAAAACCATCATAATAATGAAACCCATCAGGTTGTACTGTGTACAACGAAAGTGTTACCCAACATCTCTAAGTCGTTTGAAAACCAAATGGTGCTCAAAACGTTATTTAATTCATTGATCCGTAGCTAAAAAGCAATGCTTGCATTTGGAGCCCAGTGAGGGCGCAGAACTCACTCATGGTGGAGAAGGTCCAAAAAAATATCTACGATATCTCTATATAGGAGTGAGTTTGGTGTCTATCCATGGCCTTATCCTACTCAGTTTCTGCTGGGCATGCTCGGGTATAACTCCTTGAGCGTAAGAAGAGATCTGCGTCTCCTGGTATACATTGTCAAACTCGTTCGAGGTGTTGTGAGCTGTCCAGCATTACAACAAAGATTAGCGTTAAATGTTCCTAACAATTACACTAGACTGCGCCGGCAAGAACTGTTCTCAATAACATACGCAAGAACGGGTCTTCCAGCCGCTATGCCTGTTGGAAGGGTCTTAACTTTTTTGAACGGGACTGCTTCGGATATTGACATATTTCATATCACATTACCAAAAGCAAAAGTTAAGTTTCTTCTAAGATTAAGCGCGTTAAAAAGCACTCATCAACGTATTTAAGTGATTTTGAATATACGAGGGTCATCCAGAAAGTAAGGTTACAATATTTATGTAGGATCGAAAAATGCTTGTATTAAATTGAAATTCACAGGATACTTCATAAATATATTAAACTATTTTTCGCCGTCGAGATCGACACATTTCTGTAGTCGGGACACCAGCTTTTGTACGCCAGTGTCATAGACCTCCGCCACCAGCTCTTTCAGCCCCTTCTTCACAGCTTCCTCGACCTCCTGATCGTTGGAAAATTGTGGTGTGTAGTGACACATCCACGTCTCATCCCCCGTTACGATAGAGTCCAGAAAAGCTTCTCCCTCCTGTGCAAAACGATCCAAAAATTCACGCGCGGCGGTCACGCGATTTTGACGGTGCTCCGGTGTGAGCATTCTGGGCACCCATCTCGCACACAACTTCTTGTAACCAAGTTTTTCCGATTACCAATGACTTACAGAGAATGCTCACAAAGTTCGATGAATCCTGTTCAAAGTACAATATGATTATCTCCGTAGCAAAAACCAAGTGTATGACATTCTCCAAAGACCCGCTAGAGTGCAGAATGTCAGTACGTGACGAGCCAATTGAACAAGCAACCCAGTTCAGACATCTTGGCAGTGAACTGCTCAGCTCTCATGACCTCCCCAGAGAAGTCAGGCCTCAGGTAGATAAAGCTGCAGTTGTGGCGGGCTGCCTGAGAGATGGCATATGGAGGAATAAAGATATGAGAACGGATAGCAAGGTAGGCATTTATAAGACCTGTGTGCGACCTATCCTCACATATGGCATCGAAGCGAGGGCGGACACTGTCAGGACAAAAAGTATGCTAAGGACAACGGAAATGAGAACTCTGCGCGCTATTGCTGGGAAGACTTTGCATAGTCGTGTAAGGAACACCACAATCCGAGAGGTCTGTGAGGTCCAAGATGTGGTCAGATGGGGACGACAGCGTCGACGATACTGGTACCAACATGTACAGAGAATGAATTCCATACATAGCTCTGCATTGGGTGCCGGATGGACGGCGTCCACCAGGGAGACCCCTGAAACGATGGAGAGATAGCTGGAGCTCAGCATCACAGGAGGGCAATCCTGCATTAACAGACTCTTGAGTCTATAAAAAGTCTAAGAATAAGAAGAAGAAGAATATTACCAAGGAGACTTCGAGAAATGTCAGGAAATTCTTCGTGAAGGTCGTCAAGCGTCACACGGCGGTCATTTCGCACTTGTTCTTCAATTTTTTTAACAAATTCGTCAAAAATCCCTGCCTTGCCTCGTCGTGAGTATCAGTACGGCCTTCTCTGAACAAATTAACCCACTTCGTGACATGTTGTCGACTCATCACATCACTACCATAAACTTCCACGAGCTTCCGATGGATATTCGCGGCGGTATTGGTCTGCAAAGTCAAAAAACTGATGACCGCGCGGGTCTCGCACGGACGAGAGTTGGCGGGAGCGCACGACGACCTCTCCATCGGAAGAATTTACTGTGACTGAACAAAATGGCCGACAAACACGCGGGACCAAACAAACTGACCATTAGGATCCCCCCTACACGCCAAGAGCACTAACTTTGAAACAAAAAATTCCCCCGACCTCAGGAGCCCTTGTAACCTTAGTTTCTGGATGACCATCGTATGTGTATGTGTGTGTATGTTTGTGTATATAACATATATGTATGCATATAAATATTTTTTTATTTTATATATATATATATATTTTTTTTTAATGTTATCATTTCTTGTATTTTTCAATATAATTGGACTAAGCCTGTTTTGAGAAAATAAATAAATAAATAAATATCCAAATTGGTCGCCGATATTGTCTTCAGCTCCAGCGTCTTACCAACTGGGCCACGCACGTCGTCAACCACCAATTTCTCTGTAATGGGATGATATCTGTATTATCGCTGTAACGGGAACATCGAAATTCAATAAGAAAATTGTAGTAAGTAAATATAAAATTAAAAATTTACGACATAATTTGGGGCACAGACTTCAAAGAGAGTCAGTGTATCGTCCAAGTTAGATAACGAGAAGATTTAATGATTGGCAATAATGAAACTTGTCGCAAGAACACTTCCTGGTCTGGTCATGTTTAAAGAGTCGATCATGATAGTACAATTTGACGACTTCCTCCAATTTATGGGAACTATCTAGAATCATTTTTATGTTTATTTAACAATTTCCTGTTATTTCTCGTGACGGAAAAATTAAGCTATTTGAAAAATTTTATCAAAATTTAAAAGTGCCAAAATAATATTTAACTGCAAAACTGCTTAAAAATTTCACACATTAATCCTAATTTCATATTCATAATTTGAACATAAATTTGCATTTTTGCATA
This sequence comes from Odontocerum albicorne, assembly GCA_949825065.1. Classification (NCBI taxonomy): domain Eukaryota; kingdom Metazoa; phylum Arthropoda; class Insecta; order Trichoptera; family Odontoceridae; genus Odontocerum; species Odontocerum albicorne. The sequence goes on along the minus strand of OX463853.1, from coordinate 28,356,260 downwards.
TTTTCAAGGCCGAAAAGCCTCGTCGGCTGTTATATTTTATTGCGAATTTATTAACATACTTTCCTGGTTTTACGTTTAGTAATTTTAATTCCTACCGCGAATTCATTAGGCATGAAGCTAATCTCTACGAGTGGCATGTTTTTATGATGTAGAAAAATTTTATGAATTATAAAGTTCAATGATTCAGTATGAGCCCATTTCTACTTAAGATTTGTTATTTTGTTTACATCATCATCATCATCAACTGTACAACCCAGAATGGGTCTTGGCTTACTGCAAGACTCGCTACCATCTATCTCCCTCAGCAGCATCCCTCTTACAATTGATTATACCCTGCGTGCGACAGTTCTCTGTTACACCTTCCAGCCATCTCAACACCCTTCGCACTTCTGACTTCTATACTCATTTAGTAATTCTTTCGAATTTTCTCTAGATTTCCAAACCATCTTAATGTATCTTTCATCATGTTACTGTAAACATTCATTGTTGACTGGGTATATAAAAATGTATAAATTGTATGCATATAAAATAAATCGTTTTTAAAACTTTAATAAATAAATGTGTTATTTCACTAATCACATTGATCCTCACGACACTTGTTTCTGTCTCTTATCTCGAGGTTCTCTTCAGGCGGAAACCTACTTTTAAAGAGAGCCTCTAGAACAGTGGTTCTAGAGGCTCTCTTTAAAAGTAGGCTCTCTTTAAAAGTAGGTAACCTTTTCGAAGTCACGGAGCACTTTTGATTATAAGAAAAAATTGCGGAGCACCAAAACTATCAGTCATAAAACTAACAATAAAAATGCATGAAAATTACTTTTTTTTATAAATAAGAACTACAGATTACAAAAAAAAACATAAAAGAATAAAACATTATTATAAAAATATAACATACTCGTAATATGATGGCCGATCAAAGGCAGAAATAATAAGTAGGGTCCAACAGGCAAGAGTTGCTTTCAACAAGAAATCCAAGATATTTGAATCTCCTAACATTGATATCAATGAATTTAGTGAAAACTCTTGTCTGGAGTGTGCTGCTGCTGTATGGCTGCGAAACGTGGACCATCAGCCAGAGCGAGTCCGGGCGTCTAGCTGCCTTTGAGATGTGATGCTACAGGCGCATGCCAGGGTCCATTGGTCAGATCACATCCGAAACGACGAGGTATTGAGCGGGGTTGTAGAAATAAGGCAACTCCTAAATAGAGTTGCCCAACAACGATCCAGTTGGATAGGCCATAACATCAGGCATCCAGGCCTGCTCCTTACCATCGTCGAAGGAATGATTGAGGGCAATAACCATAGAGGCCACCATAGATATAGCTACATGGACCGGGTGATCCGGGATGTGCGCTGTGGCATCTATCAGGAGATGAAGAGACTGGCGAATGTCAGAGATGAGTGGAGGGATCGAGTGCTTGGTGCAGACCAATCCTAGGATTGTAACCCAGAAAAAAAAGTGTATTATACAGTGTATTCGCAATCTGTCAAACTTCGATCAACAGTTTTATATTTAACGGAGTACTTGTAACATCCTCGCGCAGCACCAGTTAAGAACCACTGCTCTAGACTAACGAAGTATTTTGTTATTAAAGATTGTAATATGGAGTATCACTAAGTTAAAATCAAGATCTTTAATAAATTATTTTGTTGAATTTTCTTTCAAAAAATCATGTTAAAACAGGTCTTATTTTCCGAATGACACTCGTATTTTACCACGAGATACGCAAATAATGGCAAAACAAAAAACCACGACTCTGACTCAGAAACACCAAACAAATCACGGTGGAACTGTAAAGTAGGATCTGGCAGGAATTAAATTACATCGCCATGCAGGGCGGATATAGGATGCATCTCGGTTTACAGAGCTCGAGGGCGATAAATAAGGAACGTGCTACGATAGAATGTGGCGCGATTTAAGTTATGTCTTGGATGAAACTAGAAAATCACTTTAATTGAAGATGACTAGTGCATGACAATGTACGATAACTTCGAATGGAAATAATCAAGTTAAAAGATGTTTTTTTGTAAAAGACTTACACCTGAAACCTAGTTGATAAGTAACATGACTTTCAACCCGCGAGTTGCATGTTCGATTTCGGTTGGTTACCATTTTTTTAAATCACATCTCAAAATACCAACTATAAAATAATAAAGGTATTTAAATTGTTCTTGAAATTAAGAATAATTTGAAAATCTTTTATTATTTCAATAATGTATTTATTCAAAATTTATACGACACTTCAGTGTCCTTATTGAAAATTATAGCACCATTTACTAAACTTAAAATCAAATATGAACATCTTAAAAAAATAAGAAAATTAAGAAAACAAACGGCAAATGAAATCATCAATGTACTCGTATAATAACATACATTAACAATACAAGAAAAAAATACTGAAATACAAAAAATTAAATAAAAAAATTATTCAACAAACAATTAAGATAAAATGTAAACATAATATAATACCCAGTCCCTCAGGCAAGACCTAAGATTAAGGAAATAACTGAGAAAGACACTACTGAACTTAAAATATCAACATTATAAACATCAACATTAAAAATATCAATATTAAACATATCCAACAAACCAACACGGCGTTACCCAATTGTTACATTCCCACGATAACATTCATCACCATATTTCATCATTAATAAGGGTAATTTTTTTGGAAAGAATATAACACATTTCGTTAAAACCTCAGTAAAAAAATCTCATTCGGTTTAAGTGTCACAGTTATTCACTTGTTACATTTTTAATAACAGTTTTTGCCTCAGTAACCCTAATTACAAACTACATGCAATGAATATCATCATTTTTTACTTAAACGACCAAAACATTCCAATATACAAGTAAAAAAATGTGCATCGTACATTACCTCGATGATTAAAAGCGACCTTCGTAATTAAGCTTCGTATAAAAGCCACTCACTCACCTGTAACAAAAAATAAATAATTATAAATATATTGCAAAGAATAATTAGAAATACGTTGCAATTGCGTTCATATTGATGACATTTAAGTGTAATAAAAGTTCATGTTATTTCAGGCATCGATCAGGCATCATATGTATATTCGACTTCCGTGGCCAAGTTGATAAGACGTTTGTCTTTCAGCTCGGGGTGTGCTGGTTCAATTCTCGTTGGTACCTGATTTTTTTTAATAAAGAGATCCATTCTAATTTTAAGCAACGGTCTTTTTAACATCTTTCTGGATAGCTGGAAGAGGTTGCCACATGTCGGAAATAAGATCTTGTAAACCTAATGCCTCCTAATATCTACGACATGAATATGCCAATAATAACGAGGAAGTAACAGAAAGTGTGCCTAAACGACACATTATCACTACACGTGGGTGTTCCTGCCCTCCCCTGGCTAGCCTTAGATCCCGATGACCTTCTTGGAACGAGGGACAACGATTAGCTGAGGTATGACCACTGTAACAGTGCACACATATTGCATATGTGGAGTTTTATTGATTCCCCTTGTCCACGTATGAAATTGTTGTATTGTCTTACACTTTCATCGTACACAGTACAACCTGACGGGCTAATTGCCATGTGGCAATATATTTCAACAAACTACAAAGATTTTAAAGAGACCTGACAGTAATACTTTTTAAAAAGCCCAAAACCTTCGGGTTAGGAGACAAGCGTCTTACCAACTAATTCACAGAGATCGCCAATCATGATTCAGAAAATCGGTTACATTGTGGAAGAGCGTCTAATCTATTTATTCCATTGAGGACTGGAGGAGATCCTTGGAGTCTACTCTTGGGGATGTATTATAAAAGACAAAACCGAATATGAGCATTATGAATATGAATGCTAAATCATACAAGATTGTATTTTCTTATATTTTTTATAGAAAGGTGTCCTATTTGGGTCATGTACTTAGAGGAGCAAAGTACAAATGTCTGCACCTGATCATCCAAGGCAAAATAGAGGGGCGAAGAGGTGTTGGCAGGAGGCAAATCTCCTGGCTCCGCAATATACGTGATTGGACTGGTACAAGGAGCGTTGGGGATCTTTTTCGGGCTGCCGGGAACAAAGATGCCTACTCTCAGGTGATATTCAACGTTGGGGGGACCTGACATGAAACTGGGAAGAAGAAGATATTTTTTTATATAAAGAATACAGCTTGGCAGATTCTTTAGTACATGGCAATGTCTTCAAATAACCAGTAAGACATAAAATAATGTTCAGTGATAACTAGGCTGGAATCCTTTTTTAAAAAATGGTATACCAAAATAAATGGTATCCGCAGCCTCGGGTTGGAAGCCATACTTCTTACTAACTACGCTACGGAAACCAAATTGCATTTATATCTTAAAAATAGAGTTCAAACAATTAATTATATAGCACAGAAAGTCATGCGTGAGAAGGCGCCAATCTAAAAGCAGTATTCTTTTCATAATACGTGGGTAATAAAAAACTAAAATAAAACACACAAAGTGCAGTTATAGAAAAAAAACTGTAATGACTGACAAGGCTGGCTGGTGGTGAATCACGGATCGTGCCGGGCTGCGGAGAGCCAAATGGAATCGTGGCATTGTGGTCTACCAGAACATTTTCACTTCCATCGAGGTTAGATGCTTGTCCAAGATGTCTTGTAAAATTTAGCATGCGTCGAGACTGTCGTTTACATTACTTATAAACATTAAACTGACGATTTCCGTGGCCTAATTGGAAAAACGCTTATCTTTCAGTCGAGGAATTCTAGCTCGATTCCCAATGGTACCCAAAAAAGGGTCCCAGTCTAGTTTAAGAGTTTGTCTGGTAACAATACTCCCACGCGATAGAAGTGCGTTTGTTTGTTGCACGTTCATGTGCGATAGTATTCCAAACACGTATGATGGAGAGTTCCATGTCTACTTCAGTAGTTCTTAATCTTCAGCCCTAATATGGTTCCATTATTGGGCCGAAAACAATGTTGTCTTCCAGACAAGCTCTGCAATAAGTTCGTATCACCAATTTAGATATGTTAAGCTATACGACTAAACTAATAATAATACTGAAAATCATGTAAATTACTTTACGTTGCTGGAGTTAGTGTTGCGTTAAAACTTTGGCACTCTAATGCATATTTTATAAAGAAATACACAGCGAGTTCAAGGAAAACAAAATACTATATACGAGTATAATGCATTTTCCAATAACTGCGTAAAATGAACTAATGAAAGGAGATGAATTCGCTAAACTTAGGGACATTAAACTTTGTACGGATAGCCAAATATTGTACCCGATTATAGATAGAGTTTAGTGTAATACTGTTAAACTATTGTGATTCATAGTGATATAAAAGTAAATCAGAAAGAAATAAAATAAATCTTACCAAGTCTAAAATACAGAAAAAGATCACATAAAATCCACAACTTTGAGCTACTCAACCTTATATGAAAATCAAGTCTTACAAAGTTGGTAAAGATTGGTTCAAATCAATACGATTTCGTTGTAAAATATTCTATTTGACGATAATTGAAAATCCATAGCAATCGAGAGAAGACTGATCGTCCAAAATGATCTGCAAAGGGGATGACGTCGATAAGTGTAGGGTTGAATGTGGGGTGGCTTTGTCGATAATTTGTAGTAAAATAAAAGCCTGAAATTAAAATGAACCAGCAAGCGACATGGGAATTTAACTCGACATTTCTCGTTCTGATTCATTATTAAATCACAAGTAAATTAAAAAAAACAAAAGAAACTAAAATATTAATTAATCAAAATAAATTTGCATTCCTTATCCAATCTTGATTCAAAGATACATACATACCATCAAGTCATTTCCCTGATAGAGTAGGCAGAAATGACAGATCGCCAGAATTTCCTATCTTGACACATCATTCGCCTCTTCTACACCCATACCTCTTCTCATACAACTTATACGATTTATCTGACTTTCTACGTTTATTTCTTTCAAAACATCATTCACTCGATCGAATCATATGTCCTTGGTCTACCTTTTAGTTCATTTTTCTTCAAACATTCGTTCCACATTCCCAAACCATATCAATGTGCTCTTTTTCATCTTACTCAACACATCAACCTTAAGTCCACATTAATTTCTTATCGCTTCATTCCGTATTCTGTCCCACATTGGCACCTATTTATTATTATTTGGCTCCTATTAGTATTTTTTCAAGTCCGTTTGAAAAAAATTATATTAAAGTTTGATACATTAAAACCAGATAAACTCTGGTATAAAAATTTCCTCCAATAAACCATATAGCTCAAAACTGCGTAAATACAAAATTCCCAGCATTCCGCAGCAAAACGGATTCCTACGTGACCAATCCACAGTATCGGTCAGCCAATCGACTAGAGGCAGAACCTCCTCAGAAGACCAGAGCATTACGGTTATTCCCATCAGATTAATAGACCCACTTCACGGGTGAGTGGCGAACCTCATTCGTCTTGACACGTATTTGCCTCTTCTTGGTCTCAACTCAATTGCCCGGGTTTTATTGAGAATCCACCCTGATAACAGTAATAATAAAACAGAAAGCAATTCGTGATAGAGAAGCTTAGCTTAAAATATTAAAAAAAAAAAAAACGTTAAAATACGATTGCTTCAAACACATTCCGTTAAAACTATACATGAGTTTTTGTTTTCTTATTCGTTTGTATTGTTATTAGATCTTATTTTATTTTATATAAGATACATGTTTAACCCAATCACACCAAATAAAAAGCATCATATAAAAAAATTTAATATTTAAAATTCTAAAAATTATAACGAAAGGAACAATGGTTAGGAATGCCTCTTTGTCGAGTGGTTGAGCTATGCCGATAAAGTTTATTAAGTAATTTATTCCTCAAGGTATCCCACAGCGATATGGAAGATATTAATATAGTTAACTTCGTTCAACAAAGAGATTCCGTGTGCGAGTGATACTTTTAACAGCCTAGTTCTGGATTACAACATTACAACAAACTTAATTCCGTAAGGCGTAAATAATTGTCAAATACATTGAATAAACGTTTGCCGATCAAAAAGGTAACTAGAAAGAAACATTTGCATAACTTCATATATGTGATAGTAATACTCGTACATTGGGCTTAAGAAAAATATGAAAAAAACATACAACTAATTTGCATCTCACTGATATGTCTCTGAATTTTTCACATATCCGATATAATTAAGAAAACATTTACAAATCAACTAACTATATTTTTTTTTGTTTCAGGTAAGGGATTCGTCAAAATATAAGTATGCAAAAAAGCGAGATAAAAGGTAATTTCAAAATATTTTTTTTAAATACCATTCAAAACTACACAGAGTCAGGAGAAGGATACTTAACATACATATCATCACGCTATCTACCTGTCGGGTTAGGCAGAGATGACAGAGCGCCAGACTTTCCTATCTCTGCACAAATTCTCATCTTATGAAACAACTTCTACGATTTCTCAGAATTTCTTAATTTCCTTCTTTCAGAATATCATCCACTTGACCAACCATACTTTCCTTGTTCTTCCTCTAATACGCCCTTTACTCACATTCACACCATATATATGTTTTGTTATTCTTCATTCATTCCTTCGTTCCATATGCCCAAACCATCTCAGTGTGCCCTTCTTCATTTTACTCAATATATCAGTCTTAAGTTCCCATTCATCAATTATCACGTATAGATTGCCAATCCATGTATTCTTCTCAAGTTACGCATATCTACAGAATTTATTCGACTCCACTCTCTTTTTACACGTCCACGTTTCGCTCCCATACATCACAGTTGGGACCAAAATACTATAATATTAGGGCATTAACCATGTTGTAAAAGCTCTGTGCCCTCTATAAAAACATTTATTGTGTATATTTATTTAAACAATCCACATTTCTTTCAATAGCTAAATATAAAATTTTACAAATGTTTAAAATAAAAATTGAAAAAATATCGTGAGTTCACAAAAACGTACAAATAAAAAAAAGGTCATCTTTAAATCAGTTGACCAAACATTTAATTACATAAGTATTATGGTATTGATCGAAAAATTAATTGATCGGAAGAAAACAGTTATCAGAGGTAACGAACTATTACCTGTTTCTTTAGAACCACATCCTATATGAAACCAAATATGTAATTATTATTAGCACACATGATTGTAATGTCTGTGTGAGACAACGATCACAGAAAAAGGAAACGAACAGGTCGAGTAGGAAATAACAGGGCTCGTGATTGAAGATTTTAGAAGTGTGATAAACTCACTTATTATTTCTCACGGAATAATATTTAAAAAAAAAACGTGAAATTTGATACAAATCCACTTGGGCTTAATTCTAGTTTCTTAACACTTGACTTAACTTAATAATGAGTAATTATTAAAGCAAAACAGAGTTATGAACTTGAATCTTAGTGCAGAAAAAAAATTTGCTAATATGGAAAAAAATATTAACGAGTTCCATGCTGTTTTTTACTAACAGTGAATGCTCTTATTTTAAATATCTTCAGTCCCGTATAAATCACTGCAATACACTATACCTAAAGCCGACTGTGTAACTATAACATATCAAGAGATGTGCAAATGTTTTTACTAACAGTGAATGCTCTTATTTTAAATATCTTCAGTCCCGTATAAATCACTGCAATACACTATACCTAAAGCCGACTGTGTAACTATAACATATCAAGAGATGTGCAAATGTTTTTACTAACAGTGAATGCTCTTATTTTAAATATCTTCAGTCCCGTATAAATCACTGCAATACACTATACCTAAAGCCGACTGTGTAACTATAACATATCAAGAGATGTGCAAATGTTTTTTTTTGTAGTTTTCTCTTAAGTTTTCTGCAGTTTTCTTACCAAATATATTTTTCTAAACATATGCAGATGCGGGGAAGTACCTAATCGAATATTAAGACGCAGTTTCCACTATCCAATTGTTGCACTCGACTTATAAACATATTTATTTTGTAATATTTTTAATCTGTGTATAAAAGTGGGTTCAAATCGCGAGTTAGAGCGCCCTAAAGGAGAGTCTAAACTGTTTAAATGGTGCTTTATAAATTGTAATTTTTTTACTATTATTATTATAATGGAAAAACGTAACACGTTCAAATAAATAAACTTTTTAATATGGAGAAAGTAAAAAGTCTTAAAATAAGGAGATAATGTATGAAACGGCGCTATATAAATTGTTATTTTATTATTTTAAACAGACTGAAAATATTGGTCGAAGCTACATAATCACTATCTTCCAAAGCTACAAAACAAATTTGACTACTCTTAGAAATACAGAGAGATGCAAGCTGGACTACACGAGAAGATTCGCTCTCAAAAATATAAATTAAAGACATCATTAGGACTGTTAAACGATTATACTCGAACTGGACAGTATGAAAATCTGCCATGATAATAGTTCAAAAAAGTGTTTTAGTACCAACTTTGATGTAGAGGAACGTGAACGTGGGAAAGTACTGTAGAAATGCGTGCACTGAGAAAAATACAAGGAATCACAATGTATGATGGAAAACGGAATGAAGGGATTAGGGACGAATGACTTAAGACTGATGTGTTGAATGAGATAAAGAAGAGCGCTCTAAGATGGGTTGGGTACGTGAAATGAATTAATTTAGAAAGGCTAATAAAAAAATATGAGACGAAGGCGTGGTAGAGGAAGAACAAGGAAAGTATGGTTGGATCAAGTGAATATTTTGAAAGACGGAAATTTAATAAGAAAAATCAAAGGAGCTGAATGAGAGTGTATGGACAAGGAATAGGCGAAATATCATATGTACGTCGATATCGAAAATTCTGGCAGGATTAATTATCTAGTCATATAATACTTGTATTATCAATTATCCCTCGTTTCCACAAGAAGTTAAAATATTTGAGAAATCATATTATTACCTGATTTCAGATACATCTAATTGGAAGAAAAAAATTATAAGTAAAAAAACAAAACGGCTCTTAACAGATCGTAATGTGGTAAATTCATCAATTTATCATAATTGCATCAAGTAGTATTGTTATGAGCCAACGTTTTAATCAGAATTTTCAACTATAATGCATCAGTTAATAAATGAGTTTTGCAAAAAACATACTGCTAAGAAGATCTTCTGTGGACGAATTCCTTTGAAAATTCTTTTCAATAGAATTGTCAATCGGATCTTGGTCACCAATTTATCGAATAATAAATACCCTACGTGATATAATTAAGAGATTAATTTGATTTTGAAATGTATTTAAAGTAATTGTCAAAAAGCTAGAAAAAAGTGTCATTTGATAGAAAAACTTACAAAAACTATGAAATCAATTCTATAAATATAATTCGGTGAAGATTATTCTTGGATCGAGTGGGTTGTGAATTGTAACTATTTGTATGATAATTGAAATTAAAAAGAAAATACGTCAGGTCTTAAATTATGTTAGTTGTTGCATTGTAATTATTTTATGATACTCGTAGTAAAAAACAAAAAAAAACACGTAACATTTTAGTTCTAGTTAGTTTTTATATTGTTAATGGTTATTTACGGCATAGTTAAAAAATAAAATAAAACAAGTCAGATCAAGGGCGTGGTTAATTGTGAATTGTAATTATTTGTACGACAGTTACAGTAAAAAACCACAACAGTCACTTATTGAATATGTTCTACAAGTTGTATTGAATACAATGAAAATGATATACAATAAAATTATGACACTTAATAATGGAAATAGTCACACCTTTTTATTAAATTTAGCTTTTAGTCGGAAAATTCAGATAATTTTGCTATTTGGCCATAACCTTAAATGTTGTAGTAAAAATGCTAACAAGATTGATAGCGAAACGGTATGATTATACATACGAATATGTATGCATGAGATGCATGGCCGCGCGGCAATTCAACGGACTTCCGTGCAGAAGGTAGCCAGTTCGAACCCCGCACTATGCTACTTCTCTCGAATGATACAACCATTTTTTGCCTACTATGCAGAGGTAAAAGGATATGTACTAGACTTCCGTGTAGGTTATCGGTTCAAACCCCGTGTATGTTAATCTCCTCGAATCCGGGGGTATTTTTTCATAACAAAAACTTAATGAAAAAAAACATTCCGGTGCGCTTCGATCGTTTCAATTCGGCGTGCCATCGGATCCAGTACAGTCTTGTGGTCAGTGAGTTTGCTGGTGTGGACTACGATGTCCGAGGCACGAGACCCACCTACGAGGTCCAGCAACGAAGGAACGAAATATTTTTACTACCAAATGAACGAAGAAATACAAAAAAAGAAACAACCATACCTCTATCGTTTTTGTGCAAGTTAAGAATATGCGTATATTGTGGCTAAATTCATTCTTAAAAAATAATTCCTACAAGCTTATAGAAAGCGTTATTATTTTTTCCTTAATACTTTCTAACGTAAAATATGGTTTTATGCCTATACTCGTCCCGTGAGAGCGGGAATAAATTGCCGAATTCATCTGTCAGATCTCTATCGTAGTTTTTAGTGACTATTGACATAATAAGCCCAATCCCCAGCGGCTCGCTAAAGTAGGTCCGATCCACCCATCAACCGACCGTATTAGGTCACGCGAGTAACGAACAACTGAAGGTAGGTCAGTGGCGCGTGGTTGGTCAACACCTCGGGTCTTTTTAGTAATGATTTCACGTGTATGTTATTAGATCATTATATTAATTTGTTCACCTGAATATTTTGCTGTATTGGCGCTTAGTAGCTGCCGAACATAAATTCTGGGCGTGGTCTTGGAGTGAGATATCACGAAACTCACTAGTAACATTAGGGTTAACAGACTGTTGTTTGATTCGTCCCCCCCCCCCCCACACCCCATTTAGTTTCTTTGCATCATGGCGCACCACGGCTTTCCATGGAGTATCAACGCTATTCGCTCTTCCAGCCAACTAGACAAAAGTAAATGTACCAACAAGTTACATGGTCGCAAAAAAACATTCAAATTACTACCTACCCCCACGAAACCCATGAAGACATTCGTGAGCATATGCCCACAAACGCCACAAAGACAGACAATCACCCGAACATTATTTTTCATATAAAGTGAGATATCATCAATCAAAGGAATTTGATACTCCCCATTAACATATAAATAAAATATAATTAATTATTTATTGATTACACTTTGTCTATACGACCAACGCCGACCTTAGAGCATTCACCAGATGAAAACCTGTCTTGGTTTATACTTCATTCAGTTAAAACAATGTAAATCGACAAAAATGTATCAATCACAATATGAAAACTACATACATATGCAAGTTAAGAGTAAGTTTATTTGCAAAACAGGACTTAACCTGTTCACCGCGTTAAAAATCAAATTCCACGAATCCTGTGCGCGGCACAATTTCAGCGTTTTTTTAATTTCTAAGTTTAAACACATATTTTGTTTAGAACCACTGATATTTGATTACAACACCAAGTAAACATGACACTTAAGTAATTTTCTGATAATAAATAATAGTCATCACTCTTAAGGAGACTCATTAAATAAAGGAGATAAACTTAACATTACGTAAAATAAACAAAGGAATGCTACGATCAAATCAATGCTTCATGACACTCACCCAATCAAATGCATATAGCACTAGTAATGTTTATTTACGTAAGAGAGACTTAGTAATGTTTATTTACGTAAGAGAGACTCATCGCAGGACTCGATCCACGCGACAGGTCGTTAATGCTGGAAATATTGAGAAACCAAAAAAATTCGGCGCTCTGTTTATTCAACAATATCTCATAAACTAATATATTATTTGACAAGGTTTTTAGAGATGTCGCTAGAATAAAGATTATTTTAAATTTTAGTTCAATTTTTATTCCGGTTTTGTGTCATTTTTTTTAAGTATTTGTGATTTGAAACTTGGATTGTCGTCAGATCACAGGCGTTTGTGCTCCCCGCGGGGAACACGTTAATAAATTGATATCGCGAAATCACATCAAAATATTGCGAACCAAGAACTAATATCCCATAAATATAATTCTGAATATCAATTAATATTTAATTAACTTCCAAAAAAGTTTAACGCGCGTCCCAAAACTGGATGCTCGCATAATATAGACATTTTATTTGAAAATGAAGCCCAAAAACTTATATTTAATACATATTAAATATCAATAAGTTATCTGCAGTATTTCAGCAAACATTGAAACGGATGTTTTAACTGTGTTGAGGTCAAACAGATCAAAAATGCACATAAAACAAAATTTATAACTCAGTTCATCATCTCAGTGGCCTAGTTGGTAAAAAAAAAACCTGTCATCGATCTGGAAAACTGCGGGTTCGATTCCCGTTGGTTCTCATTTTATTATTAAATCTGGTTGTCACTGCAGGCTTCTTTAACATATTTCTGGTTGGTTGGAAGGATTGCTCCTGATAATTATTCAGCCAGGATATAATAACAGCTGATTGGTATACACGAGTAATAACTTCACTTCATGTCCTCTTACTAGTGTTTCTATTCTTTCTTCTTCAACTTAGAAACAATTTTAAGTTACAAAATACTTTTTTTCACTGAAATCAGTACTAAAAAGATCTGAATAAATGCTGTAGAAATGCTTGCACTTGATAAGAATACATGGGGTAACAATGTATAACAGAATGCGGAATAAAGTGATTAGACACGAGTGTCAATTTAAGGTTTATGTGTCGAGTAAGATGAAGAAGATCACTCTGAGATTGTTAGGACACGTGAGACGAATGAATGAAAAAATACTAATAAAACTAATAATCAATGAAAATGTGAGTTAGAAGCGTGGTAGAAGAAGACCGAGGAAAGTATGATTAGATCAAGTCAATTATATTTTTATTTGAAAGGACATGTAAAAAGTCAGAGAAATCGTAAGAAATGTATGAAAAGGTTTATGGATATAGAACAGGTGAAAGGTGTGTCACGATAGGAAAGTTACGCTCTTTCTGCCTACTTTGACAGAGAAATGACATCATGGTGTGTATGAATGCATCAATTTTTTTTTTTCGCAAATGACACATACGACAATATTAATTGACACTATTTTAAATTCTCTTTAATAACATTTATAAATTTCAGCAAAACGGAATACGTGAAATACTTATTATCAAATACTTGTTATGACCAACCACAGCAAAAATATTAAAATAACTAGAGTTGTCAATGAGAATGATGTGATCAACAGGTTTAAACAAGCATGGTGTAGGTGTTGACAGGTGACTGTAGTAATATGGGATAAAGAATGCCCATGAAATTGAAACGAAACATATAAAAAAGTCATAAAACACGTACCCTTGTATGGAGCTGAGTGCGGGGCTACATGAAATCCCAAGAACAGAGATGTCTTATTCCCGAAATTCGCAGACTGCTATGGGTTAGAGTGAACAAGAAAGACAAAAGAAGGAACAAATATGTGAAAGATATCCTGAAAGTTAATCCGATCTCACTGAAATTGAGAGAAGCTATCGAGAAATTCAAAGGAAATCGTCTGAATGTGTGGGATACCAGAAACTGGGAATAACAGTCCCTGCAAAAATACAAAGAGGTGCGCCCGAAGGAGCGATGCAAGAATAGTATCAACCAAGACATGAGGGAGATAGCCTTGGACAGAGTATGGTGGACAGAGGCGACTTATCATGCAGACCCCAAATAAATGGGAAAATGCGAGGATGATGATGGTAATGACTTTATTTTTCTCTTTTACGATCGATGAACTTACTAATAAAAATTAATTAAACCCATATTTTAACATATTTATGCAGCAAACTTCATAAATATCGTTAAATGATGTCTGGAAAGATAATTTATCCGATTATTAAATACAGTGAAACGTAATTTCGTCCTTGCTGGGCCTCGAAGTCGAGGATCCCCTCGACATTCCAGCGTCAATTCAGTTGGATACCGAAACTGCACCATGGAGTGTTTTAAATTGAGGCCGTTGTACACCAGCAATCTCAACGGACACACTGTTGTAAATCGGCATGCTATTTTCTCTTTCGAAAGAATATATATGACCAAAGTCATAGGTAACCTTATATCCTCGAATGCTAGGTGGAAAAAATGCTTGTGTCGTTCGAGGGGAGCAGCACAGCGCGGTGTTCGAACCGGTGATCTTCCGCACGGAAGTCCAGTGCGTTACCGCGCGGCGATGCACCTCTTAAAATGTAATTTAATATTAGCATCATCAACATTTCGGCCTGTGACAACTTACTGCAGAACATATGTAATTCTCCGGTCAACTCCTTACGATGCGTTTGCCGATGATAATCTCTGCGACTTTAAATATACCACTATGGTCCAAAAGTACTGGCTTAAACAAGTTAAAGCGTGTATGAACAGAAACTTTGAAACGTTGTCAAATAATGAAATGTCAAATAGGTAGTTAATTTTCCTGTTCCAAAAAATTAGGAACAACATTTTTCAATTTCCAAAATCTACTCAGAACCTGACTTCTAGAAAGCCTCTAGCCAGTGTACTTCAATGAAGGATAAGTTCACCATATTCTAAATCTAGCAATTCACAGTATTATCTGAATTCTCTTCTCGTCTGTTTCATGCTCTTGCTCTAATTTTATTCACACATTTCACAACCGGTAACATAACATGCTGCATATTTAAAGTTGAACATTACCGAAGGCTGTATGAATTGAACTGAGAGCACTTTGGTGTTGAAAAAATGAAGATGGATTCAGTTATGACGTCTATTTTAAAAGAATAAGTAGGCGCAAGAATGCAATGCGCCACTTGTAATCATCCAATGCGCCACGTTTGGCGCATGCGCCACAGTTTGGCGACCCCTGGTCTAGCCCAATCTTTCACAGTGGAATATGACGGAGAAGATTATACGTAAACAGCATTGACACGTCGTTTAAATTCTGTCGGGTTTTTCCCTTTTTTTATAACAACGCTATATTCAATTGACATTTCAGAATACAACTAAATAACAAGCCTTTGATTTGCTCTAGCTGACATTCTACTGAGGGTAGAGGTATCAAATTTAACAATAAAATTGCCTGATCATACGATGAGCGAAGCTAGAGTGGACATACACGCTCTAACTTTTGGACCTTAGTGATACCAACCGCAAGCTATTATATTTTAAAAAAATGAACTTATATAATAAAAAAATTGCCGTCTTTCAACCAGATTTCCATTCATATTTTGAAGACAGTACACTTACTATTTTCTTTCATTCGTAAGGTACCCTCAACATATAACGCATTGAAGAGCGTCGCCGGGAGACAGCATTGTTTTCTTACTACTGATTGAGTCTTCGGATTTAGAACCACTGTAGTAGCAATTGAAATTGCAGTTCGTCATCGCATGTATTGGCAATACTACCCAGGACGAAAACAAGTAACAATACTCGCATACATCTAACGAGTGTGAGTATTGTTGACCCGATTGGACCCTTTTTTAGGGTTTCATCGGGAATCGAACTCGAAACATTTGATGGAAGTCAAGCACTGACTAACTATGTCACGGAAGTCGTCAATACTTTCTTTGAAACTATTGAAAACATGGAAAGTCGAAATAAAATCCAAAAATGCACAGAGGTCAAAAAAGTTAAAAAATTAAGATAACGTTCGAAAGAACCGCAATTCAAAGCGATCATCGAAAATTCTTCAAAATTTTAAGGATTTTAAAATGCTTTAATATACTCGCACATCAAAAAAATCGACAGGTACTGAGGACAAACATGGATTCTTAAACAATTCAAAGAGGGTTGACAAAACATAGAGATCTCTTTAGAGGAGTCTGTTACGATATTCGGATGTATGATAAATTTTTTTCAGATTAAAAGTAAATCGAATATAAACATTTTGGAGTCTCTCCAGTTTATTCAACAGCTTAATTCAAAACTAGACAGTCAAAAACCACTAGACCATTAGTGAAATCAAAAGCACTTCTTCAACATATAACAAGACAACCAATTATCTTCAAATAGACAACGACAAATATACTATATCTAACTAGACAGCCAACAAACACTAGACCACTTAACTCACAGTTAATTCTCGTATACCGTTCTTGGATGAAAAGGATCAAATTACCAGAACCGGTTCTATTGAAGTGACAAATTAGTGAGAGATTCGATTTACAAGCTAAAAATAATACGTTTTTTTTATATGTGTCTAATGAAGCCGAATGATCGGCGCACATACAAATAGACAACACAAATAATCATTTACAATATTAAGTGGCGATGCGAACAACAGGTAGCACGTACTCGTAATCGTTTTCGCTCCAACGACTTTGGTTGGAATGCGGCCATGACTTTGTGAAAATGGTTCAATGCAAGACAGTTTAGCGAAACATTTTAGCAAGGTTTCGTACCATTTTTCATACTAATAAAAAAACAAAAATTTAATTATCCAATTTTTTGAAGAGTGTAAACCAGAGATTTTCAAATTGTGCAACTTGGCGATTTTAGGCGCCGCAGGTTAATTCGGAAATTTTAATAATTTCAGGCAACATTAATAAATAAAAAAAACAAAAGTTGTCGATAGTTCACTGAGCTTTCGATTTCAGTCAAGGATGAATATATTTTAATGAGAGTACGCCTCGGCGCTCTGGGGCGCTGCTGGTTAATTCGAAGATTTTAGCAAGTCCAGGCAAAGTGTCCAGATAGTTCGTTAAGTTTTCGATATCAGTAATGCATAAATATCCTTCGATGAGTGCTAAAGCCCAGCGAATCTTGGTTGCATTCACGGTGGCCCATATTTGCGAAGCAAGGACTTATCTCTTTATTCAGAGAATAAGGACGACCTCCGTGACTTAGTTTGTAAGACGCCTGTCTTCCAGCCTGGAGATTGCAGGCTCAAATCCCATCGGAACCTAGATTAAAAAAAAAGGATTCTTGTATGATTTTCACTCGAGGCGCTCTTAACATCTTTCTGGTTAGTTGGAAGAGATTAACACGTGGCAATAAGCCCGCCAGGTTGTATAGTATACAACATGTAGATAATACAATATAATAATACGCAATAAGTCTCAAGAGCCAATACAATACATAAAACAGATTGTAGATGTTGACGCCTGTCAACAAAGATCTATGTTATGTGTAGTATTGTTTGGTTATGATTAGACGTCAACAAATCAGTAGGAAGCTGGCAAAAGGTCTAAACAGCTCCATTTGATGGGTCAACTACGAGACCCATCAAATGGAGTTGTTAAATAAGAGTTTATTGAAAGAGCAATCAGTAGTAGATTGAATGGTGAACAAAAAAGTTAATATTACTCAAGAGCATAGACAAGACGTTCACTTTGAAGATACTACAAATCAATGGAGATTTTTTTTGGTAATATTTTGAGTTATTGTTTATATTGAAATAATTTTAGAAAACCGGGTGGCCTAGTTGATATTATCACATTATTATTAGTTAATCACACATTCCATCATATCAAGAGGATAATTTGTGCCAATGAATATTTAAAGGAAAAGAGGGAGATGAATTGTGTATGTCGTATGCAGGATAAGAATAGGCCACTTGGCCGCGGAGGTCATCAGTCAATTTTTCTGCGTATTGTATCCCACCTCTCAATACATCTAATTTAGTGTTTCGGGCAGTGCCCCAAGTATCCGAAGATTCGTCTTACAAAACAAAGATGTGTATCAGCCCCGACCGAGCTCTTTAATAATCGATCGATTGGTTCTTCTGGCTGCCAACAAATAACAAAATCGAGAAAACAAGAGTTAAGATCAAAATAATCAATATTTAGTCGTATGGTAACCTTCAGTTTATAGTTTTTTTTTTACATATTGAAGAGTGTGGTCGGCAAATATTATTGTCTTCGGCCCCGACAATCGAGGTTTCGGATATTTAGAACCTCTGAAACACAGAACTCGTGATTCGTCATTGAACGTGTTAGTATCACAACCTCTTTGCGTGTACGAATATTGTTACAATACTGGAACCCATATTTTTGGGTACAATCGAGAATCGAGCCCGAACCCTTGAGTAAAAGTCAAGATGCTAACAATAGGTTAAGGAGGTCGTCAGTCAATCATACTTCATAAATCACAAAGTATTTGAAGAAGAAAATTTTGTCAAGATTTTTCCTGGAAAAAATTTAACCGCGTTCAGTGAATATTGCGTTTCTTCTATCTTCGAGGAACTTTTCCACTTATAGGTCGATTGTTGAATTTTTCAAGCTAAATCAGTTGAAACTGAATTATCTAGAATTGTCAATTTTGAAATCTCGTTTTATTAAATTGACTCGTAAAATTGCATAAGATTTTAATTTGGTGGCACAAATCAACCTAGTTTGGGTTGCCTATTAAAAAAAACCTTATACATGCTATGATTTTATCAAAAAACCTATGAATAAATCAAATATGGTATTTACTTTTCTACATTCAGTTCAAAGACTTTCAAATGAACAGGTTCGAATTATTATTTCGAACATTTACTTAATCTAATTGAATAAGTATACACAATTTAAGAACGCTTCAAAATGGGACTTCAAGCAATTTGGGAACTGAAAACACAATCTATGGCTATAATCGAGTCTCAAAATCTGCTTCTCATCTTCAGAAATTGAATAATTACATATCGCTGCTAACAAATCCGAAAGAGTTTTGAGTTAAAATGAAATCGGTTAGTGCTGTCGGAACTTATTTAGGTTATTTTCGTAACTTGGAGCTCACTATGGATAAATGTGAAAGTGGTTTTGAACTAATCGTACTTCTGCAGTGTCTTATTTTGATAGTTTTTTTTTAAATTTTTCGATTTTTTTAAACCAACCCTATTATGATTCTGTATTTATTTACAATAAATATCGATCCATTTATCAGTTGTAATAACACCAATGACAACAGTATATCTCAATAGACTTGACTTTGGAATGCCAACAGTATATCTCAATAGACTTGACTTTGGAATGCCAATAGTATATCTCAATAGACTTGACTTTGGAATGCCAACAGTATATCTCAATAGACTTGACTTTGGAATGCCAACAGTATATCTCAATAGACTTGACTTTGGAATGCCAATAGTATATCTCAATAGACTTGACTTTGGAATGACAACAGTATATCTCAATAGACTTGACTTTGGAATGCCAATAGTATATCTCAATAGACTTGACATTGGAATGCCAACAGTATATCTCAATAGACTTGACTTTGGAATGCCAACAGTATATCTCAATAGACTTGACTTTGGAATGCCAACAGTATATCTCAATAGACTTGACTTTGGAATGTCAACAGTATATCTCAATAGACTTGACTTTGGAATGCCAACAATATATCTCAATAGACTTGACTTTGGAATGCCAACAGTATATCTCAATAGACTTGACTTTGGAATGCCAACAGTATATCTCAATAGACTTGACTTTGGAATGCCAACAGTATATCCCAATAGACTTGACTTTGGAATGCCAACAGTATATCCCAATAGACTTGACTTTGGAATGCCAACAGTATATCTCAATAGACTTGACTTTGGAATGCCAACAGTATATCTCAATAGACTTGACTTTGGAATGCCAACAGTATATCTCAACAGACTTGACTTTGGAATGATCTTCATGGTACAATCGGATGTGCTTCATTGGAATTAGTTTTTATGAAAAAACTAAAGAAGCATTATACGAGTAGTTGTTTAAATAACTCTTGCGTCACATTTTTGTGTTTATTGAATAAACAAAAAAATATTACACAGTAAAAACGCTTGAAATCGTTAAAATACATGAGGTTATCAAAGAAAACAAAAATATCATAAATAATAATCTATCCACTTCTCCCCTTCTAGCCCTATTCCCCCTTAGCGCCATAAACAACTAATAGTATAGACACTTTAACTCTATTTTATCGTCAACAACACACACACATCATGGTGTAATTAGCATATAATTCAGTTCTTGACAACTCACCTGATGACGACACAGCGAGTGTTGAAATGCATTGCAATTTGCAATAAATATAACAAAGTAACCGTGTTTTAACTTTATATAAAGAAGCGTTATTTATCCCAAAATATTCCTTGTCTTCAACTCCTATAAAATTCTAATCTCTATCTCTATTTTCCCAAAAATTTATCTTTTGTTTTCAATTTTTTATACTTTTACTCGATATTATTTTCATTAATTAAATTAAAAGCGTGATCATGGATATCGATGATAATAATTTAAAAAAAAGAAGTTGGCTGATAGGAAGAAAACATTTTAAAACAATGAATCCGTCAGGTGTATTTACATGGAAGTGTTAAATAAGCAATAAATAAACTTGTTTATAATGACGTCACGATTTTAAACCAACATTCACGTTACATTCCCACGGAATATATTGTATTTTAAATAAATGAAAAGTTTCGACTTTCATTTTGCGAAACTTAATTATTCCACTACGAGTAAATGGAATAACAAAGTAATATACCTATTGTATTTAGCTGCGGTTATACGAGGGTTGCTACTTAAGTTTTGAGACAGACAAGTAAAAACAAATATTTATCATCGAAACTGGCTTTATTGTTTTTCAAAATACTCTCCATGAAGATCAATACACTTTTGCATGCGTTTGAACCAATTTTCGAAACACTTTTTCCACTCCGAATAAGGTAACTTCAAAACATGCGTTTTGAACGCATCAACCGCTTCTTCAGGCGTCGAAAAACGTTGACCTCGCAATTTATTTTTGATGTTCGGGAATAAAAAGAAGTTATTGGGTGCCAAATCAGGGCTGTACGGCGGATGACCCATCAATTCGATGTTTTGAGTGCTCAAAAAGTCACTTGTTTGAGCCGATGTGTGAGAGCTCGCATTGTCGTGGTAGAGAATGATCCGTCTTCGGCGGTTGGTTTTCCTCATTTCTCCGAACACTTCTGACAAACAAATGGTGGTGTACCATTCAAAATTGACCGTACGACGTTCCACTAAAGGACTGTTGCGACATGACCATTTATACCGAAGAAACAAGCCACCATTTGCTTCGAAGTGCTTCGTGCGCGAACAACTTTTGTTGGGTTTGGCCCGTCTTGAAAGACCCATACAGTCGACTGCTGTTTAGTTTCTGGCTCATATGCATAGATCCATGATTCGTCGCCTGTCACAATCTTATAGACGTCTTTTGAAGCGCCGCGATCGATTTTTTTTAACATTTTCTTGGACCAATCGACACGAGCCTTTTTTTGAGCGATTGCCAAGTTATGCGATATCCAACGCGAACAAATATTTTTGACGGCCAAATGTTCATGCAATATTGAATGTATACGAGTGGAACTAATGCCCAAACATGCCTCAATATCACGATAAGTCACATGACGATCTTGCAATATCAGTTCACGCACAGCATCGACGTTTTCTGGCACAACAACCGATTTTGGACGACCTTCACGAAATTCGTCCTGGAGCGAACTACGACCACGATTGAATTCGGAAAAGCAGCGAAACACAGTGTCCCGGGATGGTGCTTCATCACCAAAAGTCGAAGCGAGTTGATCGGCACACTGTTGTTGAGTTAGTCCACGTCGAAAATCATAAAAAATCATCGCACGAAAATGTTTACGATTTAATTCCATTTCTGGCCGAGATGAATTTTTCAAGTCACTGTAAACAACACAAATAGCACTCGTACGGCAAACCTTTCTGAGCACGTATACCATTAAAAACGTCAAACTTTACGATGCTGATGTTAGATTTGACGTATCTACACTGGTGTTGCCATATCTAAAAACTTAAGTAGCAGCCCTCGTAATATGCCCTTTGATATAAATATTTTTATTTTGTTCATTTATTTAAAAGACAAGTAATTATATTTTTATATAGTGTATTAAAAAAGACAAACAAAAACAGGCAATTAAAGTGGAATTTATATATCTGGGATTGCTTCCTTTCATTTGTTATGCCACCAGTAAACAAGGATTTTTGCCTGTATTTTACTGAGGATATAGCATGAAATATTACGTAAATACTTTTGACCGATTGTTGATTTAATATTTATTAACTATCACAAATTCTCATCAACTTGATAAGTCGTGAGATCCAATTATAAACATGTACCACATGAGTCAACCTTTGACGTACATCATCAGATCAAAGAAATAAACATCCCTTAATAAGATCATACACTCATCACAAACACATTACATTTCGGTAATAAAGTCGATATTAAATAAAGAACAGCGTTATACAAATATATGTTGTATCATTATAATAAAAAAAATATAGTATAAATTTCTCGATCTTCAGTTACCTGGAAATAATGTTTACGTGTGATGGGTAAGTTAACCCTACAGTGCGCAATGATGCACATGTGAATCAACCAAAGTTTTTCTAAATATTTTTGTGTTGAGTGGTATAAACAACGACTCACGCGCTGTTACTAATATGATACAATAATCTCCATGCTTTAAAACCACAAAGGTTTAATAGAAAACTGTTTTACCGGTCAATTTGGCAGTTGAAGTTTGACTTGTTGCGCGTAGATGACTTTTGTGATTTGTTCCAGTTTGAAATAAAATTACTTTATTTTTGGTAATCAAGGTAATCTTATTTTTTTTTTATTTTATTCTTTAGTACATACGTGTAAAATAAGTGAAGTAAAATATATAATTTCATTTATATCATTATATCATATAATTAACTTACAAATGCGCAGTCATTCATATATGAACCATACTCTTTTTTTTTAAATATAAATATATAAAAACAAAAAAAATGTTTTATTGTATTTTTCATGTTCCAGTACATATTTAATGCATAAATATATTTTTATTTTTGAAATAAAAAAAATCGCGCAATGTAGGGTTAAAAGGCACGATGAAAGAAGGGTAGCGACAGGGAACAAGGTAAACGGAGCACTTAAAATAATATACGTAATTTAAGTTCCTCAATGGGATGTTTCCATTGTATCTTTCAAATCTGTTTCTGAGATATATTCCTTGAGAGAGGAATATATGTATAACTGGAGGACGATTTCGTCCTCAATGAACAAATTATTTGTTCCAAATCGATCCAATAGGGTGACGTAGTAACAAACTGGGATCATTCCACCTGAACAGAACTTCGGGATACGAGGAAGAAATACGTGTAGCGGGGATTTATGTAATTAGTGGAATAACAAAGTCATTTATTGTCAAAAAATATAATACGGAGTTATGCTAAGTTAAAGCCGAGATTTTGGATAAAAAAAACGAAATCTTCCATGAAAATGATGACAACAATTTACAATTGAATGGATATTCTAATATGGAGTTCCACAAAGCAAAAGCCGAAACCTTTGATAACTTATTTTAAGATCGTGAAAAATAGGAGCATTAAATCTGTGGCCTTATGGCAGAAGTTCATATGTCCGTTTTACCTTAGTTTACAGGAGAAGCAATATTAACTTTGATAAGCTGTTAAAATCAGTACAAATAAGCATTTTTTAAGATAATAACTAACACACCAAGTTTTGCCACAAAATACTGAAAAATATTTTCTATAAATTGGGAGAATAAACACAAAATGACAAAAAACGGACATATAAATTTCTAACATAACGCCACATTTGATGTGGGTAGAATTGCATTCAGTAAACATTAATCAGTAGCCAGTTATGTTAGTGCAGAATTACATTAATTAGAATACAAAGAATTCGTGGGTGGTGCAAAAAGATAACCTGATGCAGATACACGGCCTGGGGGGCGTAGTCCGGGACAGAAGAGCATACAACCTGAGGACGAGGAGAGCTGACCCCAACAGTCTTCGCAGACAGTGAGTTGGGATGGAACCAGGGAGAAGAAGAAGAAGTTATGTTAGTGCAGCTCAGATTTGGAATCTTAAGAAAAACTGACCGTCGAAAAGATCCAAAATTCAGTTAGATCCAGTGCCTCAATCTGACAACTGTATCTACCGTCTAACGGTAATCGGCGAAGCAAGAGATCATCGGAAACATGAATGCAGCTACAGAGAAACAATGAAGCGTGATCTACACCGTTCGATAACAAAATAATTCTCAGCGAAACTATTTTACTTAATAATAATTGTAATACCGAACGTGCGTTGTAACTGTACATTGACGCATTTCCTATTCAAAGCCGATAACCGCAAGACCGGAACAAAACAAGACTCAATTTCTGCTGTGAATCTTCTTCCGAGGTCTGCGATGATCGAATTACACTACAGACCTATTAATCGGAACGTTACAATTAAATGTCTGATACTGTGTCAGTTGTTATTTTGTTTTGTATTTATGTTTTAACTGTTGATTTCAACAGATTATTTATTTTTGATTATGTGATTTACACTAAAATGTGAAACAATACTATTACGACATTTTTTTTTCAAGGCAGTAATATAACGTGTTACATTCCAGATTTTTCTTTCCTTTTCAGGACTCATTCCTTTTGATTGCTGATATCTCATTTTTACTTTTACTATGCATACACGTATTATTGATAAATTCTGTAAAAGTGAATAATAATGTCAATATTTTTTGTGACAATGTAACTTCCTTGATTTACTTTTGTCTGATTGGTTGGAAAAGATAGCCACCTGGATTGTGTTTACAATGAACTGTTATATAGATAAATACACACTATCAAAATTAGATTTTGACAAAAAAACTACCAGTTACTGACTTCTCATGATTTTTCTGAGGTACAAAAATATATACAATAATTAATTATGATATTAAAGAAAACTATAGAATTAACAGCGTAAAATAATTGAAAAAAAAAACACATTTTTAAACAAAATCATTAAATAGATAGATTTCTAGCCCATTCTATTATGAACTAGCGCAGCTGTCGGCAACCTATGGCACGCGTGCCACTAGGTGGCACGCGGAAGGTTTTTCGTGGCACGGTATAAAGAATAAATGAAATGATTCAATACATTAACAAATTACACCATTTATTAAACGGGACGGCTCGTTTTCTCACACGATATAATCATTTTTAGAGAAAAATAAAAAAAACTCGCATTTTCAAAGGCCAAATTATCAGTTTTTTAGGGAGAAAATCTAAGTATTTTTGCTACGCCAAATTTCGCTTAAATTTTGAACAGGTCCTCCAATTTATGTTGCGTATGGGGCCATGTAAGTAATTTGAATTATTCAATTTCTCAAAGATAGATTTTTCTTTACCCCCCGTCCCCCGTCCCCTTTGAAAAATATCTGGATTCGTCAGTAGGTCAGTAGCACGCGGAGTGTCAAATACTTAAAAAAATAAAAAGTGGCACTTCAGTGCATATCATATAGGTTGCCGACCGTTGAACTAGCGTATTCACGCCAGAACCCAATGGAACAGGTTATAATTTATCTCATTAAATCCATCTATTGTTTTCCATTCATTGTATTTGTGTTCATGTATATAATTACACCTTATGCAGAAAAAAACATTGCGCAATGCAAATAATAATAATAAAAGGATTATTTAAATAGCCCTGTTTATATAACAGTCTCTCTTCAATTGCGCTGTAACTCGGGATCAGAATCGACTATTAAAGTTCTAGTCTTCTCCGAATGAACATCTCTCAGACATAGATTTGAAAGATACAATGGAAACATTCCCGAAAGTGACTTGAATACAAAGACACCATAAAAAAACAAAAACACTGAAACAGAATAACCAAACGAAACAAGTCATTCCTTGAATTCCTTGATTTTCACACAATCGTCAATTATTTATCCCAATGCCATTTATTTCAAGAACTCTCAACCGTACATTAACCCTGCCAGAACTGTCGCTCTCAGCTGATCGTCAAGCTTATTCAACAGGGTGGCGCAACAAGAACTGCAATTTTAAATCAATGCCGGGAAAAAACAAGTTTTTTTAAATGTTCATGTTTATTAGTATCAATTTAATAAGTGCACATGATAATTATGTATGAAAAATGATATCGGCCAAATGACCACTTCGGCTTCTGTTACAGATGCCGACTGAGTAAAATTTCCAATAACGGATTCACATAAATGGATACGTATATCTGCAATGACACGAGTGATGTTGGATTTAAGATAATCGATGGTTTTTGGATTCTTGACGTACGCTTGACATTTAACATAACCCCAGAGAAGAAAATCTAAAGGGGTTAAAATCACACATTCACATTTCCACGACGAGAAATTAAATGGTCGGAGAACTTTTCCTGCAAATAAAGCCATTGTTTCATCATCAGTATGACAAGAAGCCCCATTCTGCTTGAACCACATGTTTTCCAAGTCTAAACCGTTCAACTGATGACAAAAAAAAATTTTAACTGTCACAATATAGATTTCCATTCACTGCAATTTTTAATTTGCCGCTATTCAGCTGTCAAACATACAATATTTATAATGGACATACGTCATCTACATAACCTATAAATGAATCATGCAGCGGTACACGATTGCAGAACTTAATTTAATCCTATATATTCTGGGCGCCAAGTAAACTTGGAATCTCTACAGGAATGTTAAAAAGCAAAAAGCACTATAAATATACGAGTATATTACCGCTTTAATTATAAGAGTATTTTAATAGTCTATTGTTTTTAAACATAGACTTTCTTATATAATATTATTCTAGTAATAAAAACTTTTTTATGTAGCATTTCTATATAGGGTAACCAGCAGATATCCTTTAGTAGCCATTATACCACTAAGGTCCAAAAATTTCCCGCCTCAACAAGTTAGAACGTGTATGGACAGATATCACGTCAGTCAAACCCACAGCATGATCAGACGACGTTACCCTCGACGTTTTGCGGCTATTTGGATTAATCTGCATATCACATTTTATGGTTCTGCGATAATAATTGAGTCAATAATTTCCGAAGGGATCTTTAATCAACCTTACATCGGTTCATCTTCGGATCGATTGACCATTCCGATAAAGTTACATCAAAGCATAGTTTTGCTGTATTCAAAGCTGTCTATGAAAGAACTGTCAGCTTGCTAGGCTAAGTATATTTACTGCGTTGGAAGTTATTTTCTTTCTCCCGTGAAGTCGGACCTTAAATCCGTCGTCGCTACTATTATTTTCACACTCAAGTGTTTCGCCACCGGAGAGATAGTCCTTTGAGTAGTACTTTTTTCATTCCTACGTAACGTCGCGCTCGTAAAATAATAAATTTTTCAATCTTCTAGTTTAGATCGCACTAGATAGGGGCTTACTTTTTTTCCCATAACAACGTGGGTGGGGGAGGGATCGAACCAAACTGAACCTCTACGTTAGTAGTATGTTAACTAGAAGCGATAGAAGAGGTGTTATAAAGTTATATTATTAAATGTTAAGAATTGAATACAGCGCAGTAATCAAGTTTCTTCCAAAAGAAGGGAAAAGCCGACAGTAATTAATGAAATTTAGATGCTGTCTGCGGAGAAGATTATCATCTTAACGTCGTTTAATATCTGCCGATTTTCCATTATTTTGAAAGAAACTTGATAACCGCGTGATAGAAAATGTTAAACATTTCAGAATATAACGAAACAACAAGACTTTTATCGGCTCAAGTTAACATAACACATCGATCAATAAGTCCCAGGACTAACCAACAGATGGCGCCTCTAATAACAAATCCATACCATTCTCAGTTAGTACCAACCTTGAGAAGTTACGTGTCAAACTTTCATGACATTCCGACATTGTGTCATTGAGTTACAGTGGTTTTAGTGACGCTACTTTTGCTATTTTCAAACAATGGAAAAAACCGAATTTCGTGTGTTGATAAAACATTGCTTTTTAATGGGAAAAAATGCCGTTCAAACATAGCGATGGCTTGAAAAGTGTTATCCGGGCTCTGCTCCGTCGAAAACAACCATTTGTCGGTGGAATGCTGATTTCAAACGCGGTCGTACATACACAAATGATGCTGAACGCTCTGGTCGTCCAAATGAGGCTGTTATACCAGAAAACATAAAAAAAAACTCAAAATCGTGATGGAAAATCGCAAAGTAAAGTGAGATAGCTGACATCCTGAAGATATCATTTGGTAGTGTTCACACTATTTTGCATGAACATTTATTTGGTCATGAAAAAGCTTTTTTCGAAATGGGTGCCGCGTTTGCTCACAATGGAACAGAAACAACAACGCATCGATGATTTAGAGACCTGTTTAGCACTGTTTACGCGAAATAAACAGGAGTTTTTGCATCGGTATGTGACAATGGATGAAACTTCCATCACTATACTCCAGAATCAAATCGGAAGTCAGCTGAGTGGAGCAGCCGGTGAAAGTCGTCCGAAGCGACCAAAAACTTAACAGTCGGCCGGGAAGGTTATGGCCTCCGTATTTTGGGATGCGCATGGTATAATATTCATCGATCCCTTTGAAAAGGGAAAAACCATCAATAGCGAATGTTACATAGCGTTATTGGAGCGTTTGAAGACAGAAATTGCAAAAAAAACGGTCCCATATGAAGAAGAAAAAAGTTCTCTTTCATCAGGACAATGCACCGTGTCACAAGTCGATGGTAACGATGGCCAAATTGCATGAGTTGAACTTCGAATTGCTTCCGCACCCACCGTATTCTCCAGATTTAGATAAGGACCCCCAGCGACTATTGGCTGTTCGCAGACCTCAAAAAGATGCTCCAGGGAAAGAGATTTAGCTCCAATGAAGAAGTGATTGCCGAAACTAACGCCTATTTTGAAACCAAAGATAAATCGTTCTACACGGGTGGCAAAGAAAAGTTAGGATAGCGTTGGAATGAATGTATCGCTCTTGAAGGAGACTATGTTGATGAATAAAGAAGTATTTGAGCAAACAAATGTTGTTTTAGTAGTTAGTCCCGGGACTTATTGATCGATGTGTTACTACTGAGAGTAGATATATCAAATTGTAACTGTTACATCACCTAATCATGCGGTGCGATAGTCGACGTGGTATTTGCCCACACATGCTGTAACTTGTTCAGACCAGAAACTTTTTTCCATGGTAGTATTATAGCTACTTATGGATATCTAATGGTTATCCTTATGGCATTAGGAAGACCACAAAGAGGATAATCACCATATTGAGGGCATATTGAAGAAAAGCGTGGCTGGAAGACAAGAACCACTACTGCACGTGAAGATTGAAGTGCTTGCACGCGTCTAGTGCCCACGAGTATTGTTACAACATCCTTTTTGTATACCATCGGTAATCGAACCCGAAACACCCGGGTGTGTGTCTAGCGTCTTACTAATCAACCCACAGAAGTCTGTATAGTATAAACCATTCAGGGCCAAATCAGAAATTTTACGTCTGTCATTTTTTCACTCCGTCTACGAGTATTATATGCAAACGTCAAATTTCCGGATCGGATTTATAATGCAAACTTGTCAAAATCACAGCGCTGCTGTCAAATTTGACAAGTAAAGACTACGCACGACTTACTAACCATTTCGAAACTCACTGTTGATGGATATTTTTTAAATAAGCTGTTGAATAATTATGGCTGGTGCGCTTATTGCACCGAATATTCCTTGGCTATTCGCCGGTATACGAGAATTGGCGATAAACAGTAATCAGATAACGAGTATTTTGTTGAAGCGCCGTTATTAACATAATGCATCATAAAATATAACCGCATTGTCGGCGACCGTGGTCTAACGGTTAGCATT
The DNA here is from genome assembly GCA_949825065.1 of Odontocerum albicorne. Taxonomy (NCBI): domain Eukaryota; kingdom Metazoa; phylum Arthropoda; class Insecta; order Trichoptera; family Odontoceridae; genus Odontocerum; species Odontocerum albicorne. The sequence goes on along the minus strand of OX463853.1, from coordinate 28,325,822 downwards.
CACGCTAAGCAACAAAGCTTCCATGGTTCAATTCCTGGCGGATTTACTTCCGAACTGGTTTTACTTTTACAGCATTTTTCATTAGAATTTATGTTCTTCTGTAGTTAAATGCATCTTATTATAAATTATTTATTATATCTCTATCCTCCATTGCCGGTACTACTGGAGCAGAATTACCAACAATGGAGGATGCGAGGTTGAGGTGAGAAGAAGAGCTGGAATATTTATTATATCGCTATCCTCCATTGCCGGTACTACTGGAGCAGAATTACCAACAATGGAGGATGCGAGGTTGAGGTGAGAAGAGCTGGAATAGCAAAAAAAATGCAATGTAATGCTGGAAGAGATATGGACTATCACCAACACTACAAAAATGTGCCTAGTTAAGTCTCTAGTCTTCGCAATATTTATGTATGGCGCGGAGACTTGGAGCAAGCGAGAGACGAAGAATAGATGCATTTGAAATGTGGTGCTGGAGAAGGATGTTACAATTTCCATGGACAACAAGGTGAACTAAAGCCTCCATTCTCAAAGAGCTGAGTTTTGCCGACGGATTGTCGACAATGTGCCTTTGACGAGTCCTCCGATTCTTTGAGCACGTTGCCCGTGGTAAAGGAGACAATTTGGATAGGTTTGTGAGAACACGAAGCACAAAAGGAAGAATCCCAATGCGTTGAACTGACCAAGTGAGAGACGCAACTGGACTACCCTTAACAACAGTACTTTAAGCTGCGGAACGCAGGGATGGATCGAGAGGCTATCATGAAAGTAATCGTCAGAGGCTATCATGGAAGTCACGATGCTCAGTCATGAGCTACACGGCATAATGATGATTAAAAGCATTATAAAGCAACACAAAAATATCACTTTATAAAACTCTGCCTAAAGGAAGGCATATTAAATCTGCCCATGGTCTTGGAAGTTTAATATACTTGCCATCGGGATATTTATGTTTGATCTGTCCAAGTTTGAAATGATAATAAAAGGACCATTTAAATATCGCCCTTTAATGAGCAGACTTTCCGCAAAGGCGTTCTAACTCGGAATTCGAACACACTATTACGGATAAAAGACATTATAAAATGAATCTATATAAGTTGAGGATAGGAAGGTGGTAACTGCGGTCATAAGATTAGGAAGGAGCTTGCCTGCGTCTTCCATCCACAGGATGGCTGACAATCATACTCGATCGATTGGAAGTGTTTGGTCATAAAGGATAAAGACCGTAAAAATATTCTTGTTCCCCAAAATCCTCAAAACAAGAAAACTTGAAAACAACGTGATGAAAGAAAAAAGACCACACTTAAAGAATATTGAAAACAGTTGTAAAAGGCAATTGATTCAATGCATGGATGTCAAAAGTGGTATTTTGTACAAAACATATTACATACGACAGCGTGATGAAGCCGCCTCCCTATTGGGGTAGGCAGATAGTACAGAACGCTAGACTTTCCTATCATAACAAATATCTTTCACGTTATCTATGTCCATACAGCTCCTACAATTTTACATTTCCATATTTCAAAACATCATTCACTTGATCCTAACATTTTTTTATGGCGACCTCCGTGACCTAATTGGTAAGACACATGTCTCCCAACCCGATAGTTGCAGGTTCGATTCCCGTCGAAACCCAGATTTTTTCAAAAATATTTTTTTTAAGAATGAATAGATATGACCAAAGTCATAGGTATCATTATACCCCCGAACACTAGACGGAAAAAAAAAATATGTGTCGTTCGAGGGGAGTAGCACAATGCGGGGTTCGAACCAATGACCTTCCGCACGGAAGTCCAGTGCGTTACTCTCAGCTTGCAGCTTGGTTGCAGATTGGTTTTCACTCAAAGTCTCTTTAAAATCTATCTGGTTGGTTGGAAAAGATTAAAACATGTCAAAACTCTCTCCAGGTTGTGCTGTATAAGCATACATATTATCTATTTTTTCCTTGGCCTTTCTCTATCACGCCTCGCAATCATATTTGCACTTTATGTTTTTTTTTGTTAGTTTTTCTTCGTTCATTCGTTCTACATGCTCAAACCATCTCACAATGATGTCTTCTGTTTTCCTATTAAACATATCATGATATTCACATAAAATAAAATGAACAATATTCATCAACTTTCTTTGAAAAATATCAATTTAAAACAATGTGCATAAAAATATAACAATAGGAGAATAATTTATTTTTATGTCTTGTAATCAAAGAAATAAGTTATATGTAAATTCAACACACTAACGAAGCTTAAAAGGCTGTTCACGCGTGGCTGAAATCCAAAATGCATAAATTCCATGAACAATGCATCAAATTATCTGAATATAACTTTACACTTGACGAATTTCGTGGCCTTGTTAGCAAGAAGACATTTTGATGACCTCCGTGGTCTAATTGGTAAAAAGCCTGTCTCCCAACCCGAAGATTGCGGGTTAAAAAAATAAAAGAAGGGTAGTAATCGAGTAAAAGAGTTCTGAATCTGCTAACAATATTAGTGTGCGTGTTGTTGCCTCTTCACGTGCGGTATTATTGCTAAAGCGTGGGGATACGAACGAGTTCCGTGCCTGGTCCAGTGGTTTTAAGCTCAAAGGCAGGATTAATTTATTTATTAGTTTGTGTACATGGTACATTTGGTGAGCTTAATACTATACAAAAATTTCTTTCAACTTAATAGTTTATCCTACATACGTCAAGTTGTTTTGATTTATAACAAGTTTATCAATAAAATATTCGACGGATTTCAAATAAAAGAAATGACAAATTTCTAAATAATAAAGGTAGGACTAAAGGAAAGGATTTCGTTGAAGTATAATGCAGGGAAATAAAGGAAAATTTAGAATGAAATGATATTCTGAGTAATGTAATACTTTTCTCTCTTGAAAGTAAATAATAATTGTGCACATCTCATAACTCTTCATTCCACAGTAACGACAATTAACGGGTGGATTAATAGAACCAAACACAGAACATTGTGGTTTTTCGGTCACGTGATAAGTTGAACGGTACCATACGAAAGAATGATACAGTTCTAAAAGTGTTATACTCGTAATTTGTAGCTTTAACCCAGTCTTTCTATACATGCTCTATTTTGCTTATGATGTATCAACGACGATTAATGGGTGGATTGATAGAACCAAACACAGACGATTGTGGTTTTTCGGTCACGCGATAAGTTGAACGGTACCATACGAAAGAATGATACAGTTCTAAAAGTGTTATAATTTGTAGCTTTAACCCAGTCTATCTATACATGCTCTATTTTGCTTCTTACGTATCAACGACGATTAATGGGTGGATTGATAGAACCAAACACAGACGATTGTGGGTTTTCGGTCACGTGATAAGTTGAACGGTACCATACGAGAATTGTGCAGTTCTAAAAGTGTTATAATTTATGACTTTAACCTAGCCTTTCCATACATGCTCTATTTTGCTTCTGATGTATCAATCTGCCCTATGCTCATTTCGTATTCAGTCGACCATTTATACCATAATAGGAATATACTTAGGCCTAACGAAAACCGTTTTCAAAAGTTTCAATATTAATCGTTCATGAAGATGCAGGCCACTTTAATCATATATGTGTAAGGCAATTTATAATGCCGTTGATGGTACCCATATATTGGCTCAAATAGGTTTCCACATACCTCCTAGAAACACACGAAATATTTTACAATTCAATTGTGTCAAAAACAATTTGCTTTCGACAGTTGCACATTGTGATTAATCAATCGTGAGAATGCAACAATTGGGTAACTCCATGTCTGGTTTGGCGGATAATTTTAATTTAGATGTCGAGTTCAGGAGGGCCCATGTCCGGCATTTCCTCAATCTTAGTTAGGTCTTGACTGAGAGAATGGCTAACACATATTTACTTTGTTTTACTTGCTTTTTTTCATAAATAAATTGATATCATATTTTCGTTTATTATAGTCGATTATTTTTCTCTCTCTGTGTTTTTGTTGATGATTTATGCGTCATCTTTGTTCTGAAATGTGTTGTTTTTTTTCAAGTTGATATTTAATATTTTGTTTCAACAAATGTTCCTATTGACCTTTTTTTTATTTGTCCTATAATTTCGAATTCTCGTTTATTATTTATTCCTACTCAATTTATTCCTACTCAAGTCTTGCATTGTAGATTGAATTAGTTCAGCATATGTTATTTGTTTTGTTTCTTTTCCCTTTCTTGTTAAATTGAATTAGTTCAGCATATGTTATTTGTTTTGTTTCTTTTCCCTTTCTTGTTAAATTGAATTAGTTCAGCATATGTTATTTGTTTTGTTTCTTTTCCCTTTCTTGTTAAATTATAGATTGGTATTTTAAAGCATCATCTTTTGAAATATATATGTACTATATAATATAATTACTTTTTTGAAAATATTGTTATCTTTACGTTATCTTTTATTTTATCATTGTTACTGTGATATGTAAAGGACACTTAAATATCGTCAATAAATGTTAGTGTGTGATATGTAAAGGATACAAATATCGTCAATAAATATAACAGTGGTATGTAAAGGACACTTGAATATCGTCCAAAAATGTTTCCGCGACATGTAAACGACACTTGAATATCGCCAATTAATGTTACTGTGATATGTCGTCAAGGACACTTAAATATCGTGAATAAATGTTACGGTGATATATAAAGGACACTCAAAATTTGTCAATAAATAAATATAGAAAATCATGCGCTGTATATTTTGTTGACTTTGTGAAGATAAATACAAATATAGGTATTTAATAAAGAATCGAGATGTTACTGTTTTGCTACGTTGGAATAAAAATAATATTTCTTTGTTAAATTTAAGGATATGCATACTCACTATCATGCCTTTGCTTTCTTAAGTACCAAACGTGTTCTTGAAATCCAAGCAGTTTATTAAATACCCCATAAATACAATTATAACTGCAACAATTAACTGGAATTCCTTGTTGATCTTGAAGATAATGAATAAAATTGGCGAAGAAGTCTGCAACTTCCACCACAGAAAATGTTTACCTTTTCTCTTTTTTCCTGTTTTTTAAGATTCTTTTTCAATTATTTACTGTGATTTAATTAACATTTATATAGATATTTATTTCTTTTAAGCTATTTTCATGAATTATACACACTAGTTGCAACCCGTGAAATATTCACGGAAGTAAAACAAATTCTACATTTATGAAAATATATATTCATAAATGTAAAATTTGTTTATATATATCATTTATACATCGTCCTCTTTTACACCGGTTCAAAAATTGTTAACTAGGTATTTAAAATTCGTTCATATCCCCACCGAGAATCCAATTTCGAATTACTTTCGGAGAGAATCCAAGTATTCGACAGTCGTACGGATGTTGGCCTATTTATACTATTATTGTCTGATATAGTTTTTTGTTCATACGTAAGTCTATTAACTTTCTTATTATTTTTAATGTTCGTTATTGTGAACATTTAACTTTTAATTAACAACCATTGTAAACTTATAAATCTAAATTGCTTCTGTGGATTTGTGACTTATTATTTTATTGTGAATATATTTGAACATGAACAAACTGTAGACTAAATATGAGACATGATGATAGTGACAAACTGCAGACTAAATATTAGACATGATGATAGTGACAAACTGCAGACTAAATATTAGACATGATGATAGTGACAAACTGCAGACTATATATGAGACATGATGATAGTGACAAACTGTAGACTAAATGTGAGACATGATGATAGTGACTAACTGTAGACTAAATATGAGACAAGAGTATTTCACAGGATATCAGCAGTCTCAGAATAAAAAAATGATATGACAGAATGATTAAATATGATGTGAGAGAATGAGAGAAGTTGGTTGAAGCAGATTATTATTTTTGAATAATTTTTTTTGAATGGAATCGTTTTGAAAACATGGTTTTGAACAGCAATCGAACCCGTCACATCCAAGTTGGAAGACAACCGTTTTACCAACTAGGTCATGGAGGTCACCTTTATTACTTTGGTTTATTTTATTTATACATCAAACACTTATTAAACCTTCTCGTATTATAAATAACCATTTTCTAATTTTAAAGATATTCTTATTCTTCTCAGTGTCATGTCAGGTCCCCCCAACGTTGAATATCACTTGAGAGTAGATATCTTTGTCCCCGGCAGCCCGAAAAATATCTCCAACGCCCCTTATGTTAGTCCGATCACGTATATTGCGGAGCCAGGAAATTTGCCTCCTGCCAACACCTCTTCGGCCTTCTATTTTGCCTTGGATGATCAGGTGTAGTAATTTGTACTTTGCTCCTCTAAGTACTAGGTAAGTCCAGAAAGTAAGTGTACTGAATTTTTGAAGGTTACAATTTTTTTTATTTAAACAATAAAATTACGTGGTTACCGTAGTACATATGTAAGCTATTTTTCGACATAGTCGCCATTCCTCTCAATGCAGGTGGTGAAGCGGGGTATCAACTTTTTGATGCCTTTCTCGAAGTAGTTTCCCGCCAACCCCTCCGTCCACTTCTCCACCTCCTCCTTTAGCTCCTCATCGGTTGAAAACCTTTTTCCACCCATGTACAGCTTCAGGGAGATAAAGAGATAGTAATCTGAAGGTGCTAGGTCAGGGGAATGCGCGGGATGGTTCAGGACATCCCATTTAAACGAGGCGAGCAGTTCCTTCGTGGCGTTGGCCGTGTGTGGTCTGGCATTGTCATGCAGCAGGCAGATTCCCTTTGTCAGCATGCCTCTCCTCTCGTTCTGAATCGCCCTCCGTAATTTTTTTAGGGTCTCACAGTATCTTGCAGAGTTGATGGTCTCCCCTTGAGGCATATATTCAATTAAAATTATGCCTTGACAGTCCCAAAACACGGATGTCATGATTTTCTTGGCTGAAATTGTGGTTTTGAACTTTTTGGCGGAGGGTGAAGAGGTGTGACGCCACTGTTGAGACTGCCTTTTGGTTTCAGGCGTGTAGTGTGCAACCCAAGTTTCATCTCCAGTAACGATGGAGCGGAGAAATTCATCTCCATGGAGTTTGCAGAGCCTCAAAAACTCTTGCCTTTTTACAAAATTTCGCACTTGGCGGGAGATTGGGTTGACATTTTTCACAAAACGTGTTGTCGCGTCGACACTTCTCAACGTACTGACCTCGAACCGATCTCGTTGCGGAGGGGAAGGGTTAGGCTACACGGAAGTGTAGCCAACATGTCGAAAATAAAATCCATCCGGTCGTGAGAGCCTCAGTACACTTACTTTCTGGATACGCCTCGTACATGACCCAAGTAGGACACCTTTCGGATTTTAATATTAGTCAGCAACTAATCAAAGATATGTTGACAATTAAATAAAACAAATATACAGCTAAAATATGAGTTGAAGGCGTGGTATAGGAAGGCCTAGGAAAGTATGGTTGAATCAAGGGAATGATATTTTGATAGGAAATGTGAGAAGATAAATCGTAAGAGTAGTATGAGAAGGTGTATGGATGTAGAAGAGGTGTCGAGATAAGAACCTTGCGCTCTACCCACCCAGCAGGGAATCGCCACATTGCAATGCGAACCATAGAATAATTTTTTTTGAGGAGTTCGAGTTTATATTTTTTTATGAGGAATTAATATTTCATTGATTCTATTAATAAGAACTCCTTTCCCAACATAGGATATGCGTTTAAGTATTTTAGGATACAAGTTTAATCCCTCCAGAATGATTTTATTTTAAACTCACAGGGCATTAAAGTGTATAGTGACTACAACTGACGCATGTACATTATAATATATGTGAGAGAAAATCAAAACAATCGTTTTCCAGAAGATAAATAATCATTTTTTTCCTTAGTTTAAATTCCATGAGCACGAAATTCTTAAAAGTTCTTAATTGGTCTTTGTATCCAAAACTATTTAACTTCCGCTTCATCTTATTCTTGAAGGCTTCAATTACATCAAACATTCCTTTGTTTTCAAACAACCACTAAAATCAATTCTTCCCTCGTCGCAGCAAGAAACCATTTCCTTTTATTATCGTTGGGATCAACTTCTTGATTTCTAAGTTTTTAAAATTAATATTTGAATGCGTCTTCATCAACAGGTGTATGTCGAATATTTACAAAGAAATTCATCTATAATTTACACTTGTGCTTTTCTTGTAATATCTCTCAGCTATTTTCTATACATCAAATTTGTCATCATCATATTTAATGTTACAATCTTGTAAGGGGTTGGCCTTTTATGTATAGAATGCACCTACAATAATTTCCTCGTTCCTAGATTCCTACATAAAGCGTCGATATCATCTTGTAGATGTTGTTCTGCAATATCAATCTAAGTTTGCTAACATCCTGCCTTCGGAGCCTTCATATCTATATGCATTTAGAAAAACAGGATCTTTGTAGAGTTCATTCGACCTTCATGGTTGTAGCGGAAACGCCAAAGTCTGCGCTCATGTATTATTTATTACATAAGATTATCATCGACATAAGATCATATCTGAACTCTTCAAATGCTCTTTTATTTTATTTTATTTATTTATTATTACACATGACAAGAAATATACACAATGTGCGAAAAAACAACAGGTAATTTGATTTGGACATACAATTTTAATGGATCTGGGTTTGTTGCCTTTCATTTGTCGTATCTAGAACTAGGCTTTTGCCTGTATCTCACTGAGGATATTTAGCATGAAAAAATAAATCGATACTTCTTTCCGATTTTTGATTACACAAAAACAAAACCCCGTTGCACGCTCTCATCAACCTGACAAACAGTGACACTCAACTACAACTGGAAACATCTTGCGAAATTCAACTCCTCACACATCATCACTCCAGAAAGACCAAAAATATTCATCCCACAATATACCGCACACAATCATAAGAATAAAATATACTCGTAATTTATATACTCTAAATAATTATTAAAGACTTTCTGAATACAATTATAATAATAATAATAAAATGACAATTATGTTATAATATATAGCGCCGTTTAGAGAACCAGTGGTGGACACAAAAATATAAAATAAGCGTTATTTTTATTTATTTAATTTCTTTTTACATATACAAAGATAGCTTTGTAGATCTAATATTTTATAAAAACGCATTCGCCTTGATATGGAGTATACGGTTTGTGCATAAATTTTAATAATTGTTTGTTCATATATACTAGTTGCAACCCGTGAAATATTCACGGAAGTAAAACAAATTCTAAATTTATGAAAATATATATTCATAAATGTAAAATTTGTTTATATATATATCATTTATACGTCGTCCCCTTTTACGCCGGTTCAAAAATTGTTAGCTAGGTATTTAAAATTTGTTCAGTATCACGGACCCACCGAGATTCAAATTTCGAATTACTTTCGGAGAGAATCCAAGTATTCCTCTCTCGCTCTCTTTATATTCAAAATTCAATTCTCGTATTCTTTCTTTGGCGACAACCGTCGTACGGGCTTTGGCCTATTTATATTATGACAATATAAACATAAATTTCAATAATGTGCCTGTTCATATGTAATATAAACATAAATTTCAATAATGTGCCTCCTAAAGCTGATCACGCAACCCACACCTTTAAGCCAGACAAAGATTGATCCAATTGAAATATACTCGTAATGTTACTAAAGAAAACGATCGAAGTATTATATTAGGTCCTTACATATGAAATTGGCGTTTTGCCGTACTGGCAACTTTGATCTCAAATATCTTCTCTTTGGTTAGGAATTCCAAATTAAAATTTATACAGCTATTTACTCAAGTATTTGTGTTTCGAAAATTATAATTCATTTGTTTTTTCCTCAATTGTTTTTTTTCTTTGCGTCACTCAGTTTACAAAATGGAAAACTTGAAATATCGCGTTATTTACGAGTACGAGTTCCACCGTGGCACCAGTGCTGCAGAAACGGCTCGAAGGATTAATGATGTGTATGGCGACGGTGCCGCAAAAGAAAACACAGTGCGTTTTTGGTTCCAACGTTTTCGTTCTGGAAATTTCGACTTGCAGAACAAGCCCCGTGGAGAAAGTTGATAATGAAGAATTGAAGGCTATTGTGGAAGCGGATCCATCGCAAACCACGTCTGAGTTAGCTGCAGGCTGCGGTGTTAGTGATAAAACTGTTTTAATCCACTTGAAGCAAATTGGGAAGGTGAAAAAGCTTGAAAGGTGGGTACCTCACGAATTGAGTGAAGCAAATCAACAAACGCGCGTTGACTGCTGCGTTACATTACTCAACCGGCACAATAATGAAGGGATTTTGAATCGAATCATTACCTGTGATGAAAAGTGGATCCTGTATGATAATCGGAAGCGCTCATCGCAATGGCTGAACCCTGCCGAACCAGCCAAACCATGCCTCAAGCGAAAATTGACTCCAAAAAAGTTACTTGTGAGCGTTTGGTGGACTAGTGCTGGTGTCGTTCACTACAGCTTTCTTAAATCTGGCCAGACGATTACGGCAGATTTCTATTGTCAGCAACTGCAAACCATGATGGAAAAGCTAGCTGCTAAACAACCGAGGCTGGTTAATCGCTCTAGGCCACTGCTGCTTCATGATAACGCTAGACCACACACTGCACAACAGACGGCTACCAAATTAGAAGAGCTTCAATTGGAATGTCTAAGACATCCACCGTACTCTCCGGACCTTGCCCCAACAGATTACTATTTTTTTCGAAATTTGGATAACTTCTTGCAAGGGAAAAAATTCAACTCCGATGGGGCAGTCCAAACCGACTTCAAAGATTTTATTGATTCCCGTCCGAATGGTTTTTTTAGTAAAGGGATCGATGAACTACCTATGAGATGGCAAAAGTGCATAGATAGCAATGGTACATACTTTGATTAAATAAATATACTATATTATATTAAAAAAAATCAACTTTATGTTCCTCCCAAACAAAACGCCAATTTCATATGTAAGGACCTAATATACCGTTCATCAAGTTATCTTAAGACATGGTTTACTCTGTTTAGCAACGATTTTTTCTATGCCGTCAATTATTCTGACAATCATTCATTCGTCGTTTCGATACCGCAATGAAACACCCGGTATTCCCAGTTTCGTACACAACTTGCATCAAATCAGTACAGTTTTTGACATCAATCATCAATTTTGTTTGATGGCATACTTATTATTGTACCTTTAGTACACTCTTAATTCCGTCAGGAGCACAGAGATATTACAAAACGTCTCCATCAACGTCCACCCACATCGAGTCAATACGATGAATATCAAAAGACGAGTAAACACACAATATTATATGTATATCTTGATCTTTTCTTTATTGGTTTCATATTGCTGATAATTGTTACCCAAATAACTGTGTATTACCATGTTGGTTCTTGTCAAGAAGTTGTGTAGAAGTTTTTCGTAATATTTTGAATCTAAATAGCTCATGGCACGTGTTTGATTTATATAAAAAATATTCACTCGGTCACCTAACCGCTAAAATTATTGGGTTTTCTGAGAAGTCATCACGTATTTTTATGTCAAATTCAAAAGCAGAATTCCACCAAATGCTCCTAGACGGTGGTTTTCGATGTTTTTATCTCGGCAATTTCTCGTGTCGTAGAACGCTAGTTATTCTCGTTCAAAGTCTTGATTTAGTCGACATCAGTGTTAATCGACCTTCCAGAGCGGACATCATCTTGAAGTGTCGTATTACCATTATGTTTTTTAAACTACATTTGATACACGCGATCGCTTACTACATCGTCACCATTCATTGCACATATGTTTTTTTTTTGTTTTTATCGCATTATTTCTTTTGCAGTAGTAAAAAATAATTAAGCACCAAAAAAAAACAACTTATTTTCTTCCATTTTCAAAATCATGCCAAAAAATCGTTCAAACAATTTAAGTAAACAATGGTCTAAAAATTTATTCAACTATTACCTTTCATAATAATATACATTCAACACGTTAACCCTTATCTTGGCAAAGTTCAATTTATCCAAATATTAACGTTTTTCTTTGGTGATTTCTTGTTATATGGTAAGTTATGGAGGAAAATTGAGGGAGAAAAATCACAACTTTTCCTTCTAGTTTTTTTATATGTAACACCCACGTTACATTGCCAAAATATCAATTTTTATAAAACACAAAAAGGGCTATAAAATGATTCTATAATCTAAAACAAGAACAACATTTACATAGCTGAATTATCAACAGATAAAATGGTTGGAATAATTTTTCTCTACATGTAGTGATTAATAAGATATTTAGATTATTTACCCCAATTTTCAAAACGTACCCACGCTATCCAGACATGTTGACCCGATGTCGTTTAAAAGCTTGTAGCGTTGTCAATATTTATCACCAGATGATACCATTGCACACAATAGTGCATGTATAGTATTTGAATGTGTTGCCATATTTGAAATTACGTTACAGTTTCTGGGTTTTCAAAAAAAAAATCCCTAAATTAGTGTAACACCTGTGTTACAATGCCATGATAAGGGTTAAGAATGAAGTATGCTAACTAAAATTTTGTCTTAACGACAATTATAACATAAGAGAAACCACTTTCCAGACATGATAAATTATCTGCAACAAATATGAGTGAAAAAGATTAATTATTTAAATTTCGCCACCTTCTTATATCTCCGCGGGCTTTTTGAGGTGAATTCTAACCAAAAATACGATTTAGTTTATCACATAACGAACAGAGAGTAGTGAATTCGATTATCTTTATTATTTTCAAACAGTCGTGAATTATAGCTCCAAAGTTACCAAATCTACATAACTATTTTCCGACTTCCACCTTTACCTGCGACCTGATTTCTACTATATTCCGACCATAGCGCTTCAAGTTTTTCAAAGCATTTGCATCAGCACAAAGAAGTCAACTAGTTCCTGATCGCTCCAGGGTTAAACAAGAATCCACATGATCAAGTCAGGTAGTAAGAAGTGCCGACCATCGCTGGCAGTTATCAGCTGTATGCATCTTGCACCCGTTTTCTATTACGATAACGGCAATAACGGAAGCTCCTGATTCTAGATGATTCACTCTCTACCGAGAATTACTATTTGCATATTCACTTATAAATCTTGTCTCTAGGTTATCCCTCGTGATCAAGTACGATTGTCAGCCATCTCATGGACGGAAGACGCTTGTGTGTGTGTATTAATTTATAAATACAAGCTGTTACACTTAAGCAAGTACACAAATCCTGATGGCATGATTAAACTTCCAAAAAGATCGGCAGATTGAATCTTCTGCAGCTTTTCACTAAGCAGAATTTTTTATATCGCTATTTCTTTCTTATTTTTTTATGTATACAGGACAAGAAATTTTATAAATAGATGATTTATAAAAAAACAAGAGGTAATTAAACGTGGACACACAATTTTTATGGATCTGGGTTTGTGCCTTTCACTTGTGTCTCCAGTAAAATAGGTTTTTGCCTACTACTGAAGACATATTACATGGAAAAATAAGTTGATATTTTTTTCTAATTATACAATACTCCGTTGCAAAATCTCATCAACTTGATCACAGTGATACTCAATAACATATGTACTATATATCACGCGATATAAGATTTCAGCTGTTTCAGAAAACATAAATTCAGCTGTAAAACAGTTTAAGAGTCCAATATCTTCTACCCTTACAATATATTTTTTTTATCCACTTTGCACGGATTTCTCCTGTTACACAAGGAGGGTCTGCTTCTAGCGTTAGCTTATTCGTTCGAAAGAATATCAGCCAGGATTCTTCTCATACTGCTAGGCGGTACCGAGAATATATCAACAGTGTCATTCAGTTGATTCAATATCTCTATACCACGCGTGACTGAATGTTTAGCCATGATATTCGTCCTGTAAGTTGGTATGTAGAACAGAGGGTGATTCCTTGCACGGTTATATTTATTAGGTACATATAAACTTAGTGCTTCTAGAATCGCGGGACAGTTAAAGCAACCTTGGAAAACCTTAAGTAGGAATATCGCAATGCATTCTTACCTTCTTGTTTTGAGGCTTCTATAGATAGTTACACACCGTGAGAAGTTCGGCATGGTGAGCATATTTTGGATAATCGCTTTTTATTCTGTACCATAGATATCTGAGGATTTTTTTTTGTATTTGTTCTATATTGTTTTTATATATGAGCTGATGACAAAGCCCAAACTGTAGATGCATATTCTAATTTGGTTCTAATTAGATAATTATATAAGTTTCGAAGGATATCGGTACTGTTAAATTCTCTTGATATTCTCATCATAATCGAAGTAATTCGTTCGCCACTTCTCCAAGTTTTATCAAATCCTTTAGTATTAGCATGTATTTGACGTCTGTTATGTCTACTCAATTTATTTAGGCAGTGCATCGGAGCGTCGTAGTTATTTTTTAATTTTTTAAATTATAGATGTGAACGAAGTCATGGGTATCTGATTCATACTTCCGAATACTATGCGGAAGAAAACTGTGCCATTCATTGGAGGGGAGTTGCCCAGTCCAGTGTTTTACCTCGCGACCTTCCGCACGGATGTCCAGTGCTATTATAGGCAAAAATGTACAAATGAAAGGCAATAAATTCAGATCCATATATATTGAAGGTCCGCTTAGAATCACTATTTTTTATTTTGTTCTTTGTTTTGTTTTTCATTTACTATTTAACCATACATGTAATAACTTGTCAAGTAAATACATAAAAATTAATTTATACGTTTTTCTCTAATGATTTATAATACCTAAAACATGCTATTAAAAATGATAATTATTTATAACATAATAGGTTAGTCAAAAAGTTTTGAAAGCGACATCTATGGAGCAGTAGAAAAACTAAAATTTCTACGCCATTTTAATATTTCATCTTTCATAAGAACGTACTCAAAATTTCATTTCGATCTGTCAATTCATTCTTTGTTTACAAGCCATTTGAAGTTGACGTGTCAGTGTATTTTTTAACAATGGTAAAATCCGAATATCGTGCAGTGATTAAATTCTTTGTTTTGGAAGGTTTATCGGCTACTGAGATCCATGCAAAGATGGTGAAAGTATTAAAGGAGTCTTCTCCATCATTTCCAACGTTCACCGATGGGTTTTGGAGTTTAAGCGTGGCCGTACAAGCGTTGAAGACGATCCACGCTCAGGACGTCCAAAAAGTGCATCAACACCAGAAATAATAGCGAAAATACAGGATATGGTTTTGGAAGATCATCGATCGACTGTGGATGTGATAGCTGACACCATAGGCATCTCACATGGAACAACATGGCATATTTTGGCTGAAGTTTTGGGTTTCAAAAAACTGTGTGCACAATGGGTGCCGCATTTGCTAACAATGCAACAAAAACACGTTCGAATGCGACTTTCTGAGCAACATTTGGAGCAATTTCGAAAGGATAAAAAGGATTTTCTGCGTCGATTCATCACTATGGATGAGACTTGGGTCTACCACCATGATTCTGAATCAAAACAAGAGGCTAAGGAGTGGTGTGAACCAGGCACTTTGGCTCCGAAGCGAGTTCGTGTCCAGAAATCGGCCAAGAAGGTGTAAGCGTCAGTTTTTTGGGATGTAAAAGGAATTTTATTGATAGATTATCTCCAAACTGGTAAGACAATCAACTCTGATTATTATTGTGACCTTTTGGACCAGTTGGATGAAAAAATTTGTGAAAAAAGACCCGGTTTGCAGAAGAAAAAAATCATTTTTCATCAAGACAATGCACCTGCTCACACAGCTCAAAAACCCATCGCGAAAATCAGTGAATTGGGGTACGAATTGTTGCAGCATCCACTCTATTCGCCAGATTTAGCTCCCTCTGACTTCTGGCTGTTCTCACACCTCAAAAAATTCCTTCGTGGAAAGCATTTTTCATCAAACGAAGAGGTTATAGCCGTCGTAGAGGAGTATTTTGCAGGCCTTCCAGAAAGTCACTTCCGTGATGGGACAACAAAGTTGGAAGATCGTTGAACCAAGTGTATTGATCTTATGGGAGACTATACTGAGCAATAAAAGTGATTTCCCCCAAAAAAAATGTATTTTCATTTCCGCTTTCAAAATTTTTTGTCTAACTAGTATTTCAGATTTTTATAAATGCCAAATTTATTTTTAAAGAAAAAAAAAACACAGATTCAACCATGTTTAATATTGTATAATAAGGTTTTGATGTAAAATGAAATCATACATACCACGAAGCCAATTCATTTTTCTGATTTTCAGAAAACAACATAATTTCAATAAAAAAATCTTGAATAAAATTTTAAGAAATCTTTATTTATGTTTATCAATCCCTGTTCCATACTGTAGTCGTAATAATTTCACCGCTTTTAATCTGAACTTAAAATTCATCGGCATTAAACCATAATTAAATTTAACACCCAGATAGAATATGCATCTCCAATATTAATAATGTACACCCGTCAAAAGTGACAGATAATTTGATTTATTTGGATCTTCCCGTTATTAAAAGTCAATTTAGACCATTACAGACTGTTATTACAATAATCACTTCGTTTTATATTTTGAATGAAAGTTTATATAAAAATATGTATCTGTGTCACGTTTTGTTTAAAATATGTTATGTTCCAGTGATTTGATCAACACACGTGTAATACGTTTAATAAAAATGCTGATATATTTACAAAAAGTTAATTTTGTTAACATTTTTATCTGTACTAATGATCACTGATAAAGTAATAATGTATGACGGAATACGTAATGATGTTATTAAGTATGAACGTGAACAAGTGTAATACGTTTAATAAAAATGCTGTTATATTTACAAAAAGGTTAGTTTTAACATTTTTTTCTGTACATTAAATCACCGATAAATTTATTTTTATTTATTTATATTTATTTATTTTATACATAAATGACAAGAAATATACATAAGTTGCGAAAAAACAACAGGTAATTTAATTCGGACAAATTTTAATTGATTTGGGTTTGTTGCCTTTCATTTGTCGTGTCCCCAGTAAACTAGGTTTTTCCCTGTATCTCACTGAGGACATACTACAAATGTTTCTTTTTTTCCTCTTTCTTGGCTGATTACATGGAAAATTATACCAAATCCTGGTAAAATAAGAATATAAACTTCGGGGTGACCATATATTTTTGATAAATAATTAATATACAAAAAATATAACCTATAATTAAAAAAATTAAACTATATAGCATGAAAAAATAAATCGATACTTCTTTCCGATTTTGGATTATATAAAACCCCGTTCCACATTCTCATCAACCTGACAAACAGTGACACTCAATTACATATATATGATATATTGGGTGTTAACATAAGTTGTATCCGTTTTTTTCCAATTTAAAAATGAGCACTAAAAGTCAAACAAAATGGTAAATGTTATATGTTATTCGAAAGAAAATTTTCTGCTCTACAAGATATTGTGTTTGCTTTTACGTTACATATATTATTTTATTTTATTACAAGCCTTCAAAATGGAATGTCAAGTAGACGAAAGTGAGCATTTTCGACACCTCCTTCTGTTCGCGTTCAATCGAGGGAATAAAGCTGCCAAAGCTGCTCGCGATATTTACGAAGTGTTCGGTGAAGATGCTATGAATTAAAGGACAGCTCGTCGATGGTTTTTACGTTTCAAAGACGGTAATTTCGATCTGAAAGACATGGAGCTTTCCGGACCACCAGTGGACTTCGATGAGGACCGCTTAAACCATATTATTCATGAAGATCCTCTTACTTTTGGTGCTCATTTTTAAAGTGGAAAAAAAAACGGACACAACTTATGTTAACACCTAATACATCACGCGAAATCAAACCCCTCACAATTCATCACTCCAGACAGACCAAAACATTCATCCCACCATATACCGCACACAATCATAAAATAAAAATATACATATGTATAAAAATATAAATAGGTATAAAACAACAAAAAACACCACACTCAAGAGCTTACACAAACCTCTTCCACAAGTCATTCATCTTGCAAGCCCAAGTACTCAAACTCCTGTCGCAATAACAACCACGCTCCGATCGACTGCCTAAACTATTTTCCTTCCTTTACGTTTATTGAATTTGGCACCCCATCGTATGTCGTGGGAGCTAAATAGGCATATTGCCTTTGGGCAAAATATGTTTTAACCCTAGGGATGGTGAACATTTGATCAGTTGCCATGCATGTCATGTGTCTCTGCTGAGTCTGCATCTTACCTTCCTTTCGATTAAATTAATAATGTATGAGGGAATACGGAATGATATTAATCAGTATATATGTGAACTTAATGTAATACGTTTAATAACACACGTGTAATATATTTAATAAAAAAATGCTGATATATTTACAAAAAGGTTAAGTTTCTTAACATTTTTTTCTGTACTAATAATAATCACTGAAAAAGTAATAATGTATGACGGAATACGGAATGATGTTATTAAGTATGAATGTGAACATAAGGCTGTCGTACTTCGTAACAAGATGAAAAAAATAAAAAAATATACATTTGAAATCGTCATCATTATTGTATTGTACAACATTGGTCACTTCACCATACTAAGGAAGTGTTTGTATGTATGGATATGTTAAAACGTGTGTAAATGGGCGTGAGTGTAAAAAGACAAATATGTAGTAAAAAAAATACTAAGCGGTATTCACTAAGCATTTTTCTTATTTTTCGTGTAATTGTGAGTGAAAGATGTGGTAGAAGAAGACCAAGGAAAGTATGACTGGATCATGTGAATAATATTTTGAAAGAAGGAAATGTAGAAAGTCAGAGAAATCGTAGAAGTATTTGTATGAGAAGGTGAAAAATTTATATAGCAGTAGGAAAGTTCGGCGCACTCTCCTCTCTGCCTACCCCGACGGGGAAACGAGGTGACGATATATATGTTTGTAATCACTACTGGACGGAATTAACCTTTTCTATGTATCAAAAAAGAGTTTTTACCAATGAAATATTCGAATAGTAAGAAATATTAATCATGTAATGAATATAGCTGAAGGTTTGGTTGAAAAAGAGGTCTTCAACTTTTATATTTCTTAAAATGATGTACGAAATTTAAGATTACAAAACGAACAGATCCTGGCTGATATTCTTCCTAACGAATAAGCTAGAACAATTTTCGAGAAAAATATATTCGACTACTAAAAAAGGCACAAGTGTAATAGTTTAAGAAGACGTAGATAAATGTGACATGATAAAATATATTCGAGTACTAAAGAAGGCACAAGTGTAATAGTTTAAGAAAACGTAGATAAATGTGGCATGATAAAATATATTCGAGTACTAAAGAAGGCACAAGTGTAATAGTTTAAGAAGACGTAGATAAATGTTACATGATAAAATATATTCTAGTACTAAAGAAGGCACAAGTGTAATAGTCCAAGAAGACGTAGATAAATGTGGCATGATAAAATATATTGGAGTATTAAAGAAGGCACAAGTGTAATAGTTCAAGAAGACGTAGATAAATGTGGCATGATAAAATATATTCGAGTACTAAAGAAGGTACAAGTGTAATAGTTCAAGAAGACGTAGATAAATGTGGCATGATAAAATATATTCGAGTACTAAAGAAGGCACAAGTGTAATAGTTTAAGAAAACGTAGATAAATGTGGCATGATAAAATATATTCGAGTACTAAAGAAGGCACAAGTGTAATAGTTTAAGAAGACGTAGATAAATGTGGCATGATAAAATATATCGAGTACTAAAGAAGGCACAAGTGTAATAGTTTAAGAAGACGTAGATAAATGTGGCATGATAAAATATATCGAGTACTAAAGAAGGCACAAGTGTAATAGTTTAAGAAGACGTAGATAAATGTGGCATGATAAAATATATCGAGTACTAAAGAAGGCACAAGTGTAATAGTTTAAGAAGACGTAGATAAATGTGGCATGATAAAATATATCGAGTACTAAAGAAGGCACAAGTGTAATAGTTTAAGAAGACGTAGATAAATGTGGCATGATAAAATATATCGAGTACTAAAGAAGGCACAAGTGGTTTAAGAAGACGTAGATAAATGTGGCAAGATAAAATAAATCAAATTCCGAAAGGAGAGACAGTAAAAATTCTCACAAATAGGCATAGTGTATGGATGTAGTAGACGCAAAAGAAGTATTTATGACAAGATATAAAAAAGTTAGAGCCGTTCTCACTACCTATCCCTAAGAACAGACATGGTCTGATGGAGCATAAACATATAAAGGATCTTTCAAATTGAGCGGTTTTTTTTAATTCTATTTTTTTTAATTCTTGAATAAAACACACAATTAGCTTTGATTTCATAAACTTTTTATCGGTCATTGAAGTATAATGTATGAAATTTAAACACAAAAAAACAATATCCGCGAAATGTCCACCTCTTGCAGCTCCACAGATGTCCACTCTTTTGTCAAAATTTTCGATGACATTTTGGCATAATTGCGGTTCTAACTCACCAATAACGCGAATAATTTCAATAATTTGGGGGTCATACTTATACATCTGGCTGTTCACATAACCCCAGAGAAAATAGTCTAACGGGGTCACATCACATGTTCTTGGTGGCAAATTAACATCACCGTTTCCGGAGATTACAATATGGTAAATAAAATAATTCAACAATTTGAACGCGTTCTTGTATTGTATACGACTCCATTTTTATAAATGTCATACATTACACTTCTTAAATGTCACAAGACCCAGGCAAGTTTGCGACACCATCTGTGTTTTATCCAATAATTAAAAAAACAGCTCAATTTTAAAGACCCTTTAATATGAAATAGTTCAAATTTGGAGGGTTACAATGTTCGAAATACTTTTAGTAAAAAAAAAGAAAAGAGTGTTTTTGAGGCGATATTATATCTCGCTACTGTACTATACGCGCAGTTCTAAAATATAACTATTAAGAACACCTTCCAATGCGGGATAACTTCATTGAATGAATTTTCATTCATTGATATTTTCCACATATAGATAGATACATTAAGTATCGAGCTTCTCAAAGTGTCTGTAAATATGATATAACTTAGCTACTTCAAAATAAATCGTGATATATTATTTTCATATACTTTTATTTTAAAATATGTTCAATTGATTACTAGTTTAAATTATTGTAATTTTTTTTTATGCATTATATGATCTGGCTTATATCAACATTTTAAAATACTACGACCTCCAACCTACGTTACCTAGATGGTAAAACACTTGACTTCTACCAAGAAGTCCAGTTCCCGAAGGTTCTTGAAAAAAAATAAGGGTCCCAGTCAGGCAAAAAGTTCGACTGATAACATAGTCTCGCGCGACAGACGTGTTTGCGTGATGTTGCTTCTTCACGTACGTTAGTATTGCTAACATGAACGAACAACAAAGTCTGTGTATATCCATGTAGTTTTAAATTGGGGCCGAATAATTTATTTCTCCAGGCCATACTCTCAATAAATAAATAAGTATAGATTTATTGATAGCAACATAATATGTACATATATAAATACATTCCAAAATCGCACATATATCTCAAGATAAACTGCAGAAAATACATTTAAAAGAGAAACCCATCTCATAACGTCCCATATCTTCTTCAGTATGTCTGAACCACTATTTGGAATAAGTTGAAGGGTACCGTACCATATTAATAAACGAAATTAAAAAGTAGAATACGTTTTTTTATTATGAAAATCAAAATAAACTATAATATTTGATAGTTCTATAATCTTTTATGTATTTTTTCAGTGAAAGCTATTTCAACATACAATGGATTTGTCAACAAATGGGAGTTCTTTGAATTAAAAATCGACAGCATTAATAAATAAAATATATTTGTTATTATTACTAACCAATTGCACATAAACTTATACAAGCACGAGTTTCATATATTCATAGAACAGAAAATGATCTTCGACCCTGGCAGGTTGCATTTCATCAGCGCTACACACAAGTATCACTTTTGTATAGTGTTGATGAAAGGCATTTAGTTTTCAAGTTAATTCCACAGTTAGACGTATCAATTTAATTAATAAAATGTTATTCTCTTTTATTACAGGTGAGTGGATCCTATACGAAGCTAAATAACAGAAGTTGCATTAAGTCACAGAGGTATTGTACGATATACACTTTTTATTAAAATACTGGAATATTTACAAAACCAGATTTGTAAAACAAAATTGTACAGGACCGGTACAAATACTGTAGAATAGGTGGATGGTTGACGCTCAATACTCTGAGATTCCGGCGTGACTTTAATAAGTCTCAGTGAAGAGAATATATTTCTCGTTGGCCGGTAAAACTTTGTAGAAATAAAAATATAGATTGATGTTTCAGAAGATAAGAATATATTTTGTTCATTTTGCGTCCCTTATGTTTAGTCCATCGCACATCGCAAGCACCTCATCGGACAACTTATGCCACCAGCCTGCGCTAGCTCAACGCTTGTCTCGCGTTTACCGTACGCAGAGGTTGTCCGATCATAACATATGTAGTGATTATGCGAGGACCCCAAAAAAGGACATTTTATTACAATACAACAGTTTTACAAGGAATAATTTTCGATCAATGTTTACAGGTAATATACAAAAATCAAAATTACTAATCTATGTGACGTATACGTTCGATACGCTAATAAAAAAAACGTATTAAAAAATTAAACACGATACTCAGAAATGAATACATGGATAAAATGGATGTTTTAAGTAAGAGAAAGAAAGAAGTTTTAAATGACGGAATGAATGACGGAAGAATGACTAAGCGAATATACAAGTCAGGAGTGCAAGGTGTGCGTGGAAACATGACTGGATCAAATGGACCAGATTTTAAAAGAAGTCAAAGTTAGTGTGCAAAAAATCGAACACTTTGCATAAAGAGACATATGAATGTGGAGGAGGCGAACATGTATACTTGGATAGACAAGTTTGGAGATCTGTTCTCTCTAACTAGCCCAGGACAAAGCGCATGACCATATGATATATATGTAAACACGAAACTAGGCCCCAGTGGGCCTTGTAATAATATAACTGGTGTAAATAAGGGCTTTAGATATAAATCTACCCAGCAATATATCCCTAAATTGAAACCGTGGTTTAATATACAGGTAGTCGTCGACTTACGAGCACAATCGGTTCAGATAATCAGGTCGTAAGTTGATTTGGTCGTAAGTCGGCTTATGCAATAATTTCCGGTTTATGTAATGCAAATAAACTTTTAATATAGTGAGAATGTCGCTTGCGGATGAGCCATTGCGTGTGGCTTTGCAAAATGGGTATTGAGTTGAATTCTGGCTGCGACTATGGTCTGGAAGATGAGACTGTAAATCATGTTGTTATTTGGTTGTCCCTGACGGGACAAATTTTATTTCTTCATCATCAGCCTTGTTGACTCCAACGTTGGATATAAGCCTCCACTAGTTCCAATTAAGGGCGCTTTGTTTCCAGACATTTTTCTGGTGTCATTCGACTAATTTGCTAGATGTCTTTCCCTAGATTTAATTTACTAAATGTCATATCAAACCCAAAATATCAATGGCAAGGAGACAAAAGATCCAAAATGACAGACAGGTTTAATCTGCTGCGCCCTTTCGCTAAGCAGATATTTTTTTACATAGCAATATTTTTGTGTTAATTCAAAGCGCCATAAGAGTTCATTATACGCAACAGAAACACATAAATTGAGATGTAAAACTTTGTTTTTATGCCAAGACGTTAACTGAATTGCAACAGCTGTCATACAATAAACTAATACACGCACAGGCGTCCTCCACCCGTACGACTGACAATCAAATTCGATCACTAGGCATTGCTTATCAGACCAAATGCCATATATATCCCCTTTTCCAATAAATGTTGCGTTTCTTCTAACATCGAAAAACTTTTGTACTTATAGATTGATTAAAAACTTAATTTTGTAATTTGTTTAGTCAAACGCTGTTCATTTCATTTTATATAAAGGTATAACCCCAACGGTTTCAAGGAATTCACCTCATCATCAGGAGAGCACAATTGTTTGTGTTCTCCCGTAAAAACCTTGAAATCGGTAAGGTTATACCGTTATATAAAGTGAAATAAACAGTGTTTGACTAAACAAAATACGTTGTCTTTAAACCTCTACACTGTGAATGCCTTAACTATAAATATGATACAATATTTAAAAAATCTATTTTAATCAGCTAAATTTTAATTCATCAAATTTTTTTTTTAAATCTGTTATTATATTGAATCTCTTATAATTTGATTTTTGGCTTTACCAGTAATATTACAAGTCATCCTAGTGTGGGTGGACTGTCCATTAAAAAAACCAAGTGTTTTTGAGATATATTTTACGACGGCTTTAGCGTTATGCACGTTTTCGATTTTATTAATATTTTATAATGTAAGCACAAAGTGGTCTTCATACTTGTATAATAATATCCTACGCGACGGTTATGAAAATCTTCATTTCACCGACGATAAAAGCTTATTCGTTTATTATGTTTACTTATTCTCTCTAAGGACTATGATTTTCTAGTTAGAGCTGAACAAACTGGGCAGACAAAGGGAATTACGTCATTATTATTTTACAAGCACAGATTCACGTGAGATTCGCCAAGGAACGCGAGGTAAAGATTACAGGTGTGTATGCTCGGAGCATTCCTGACTGATCACAGCTTCTATATCTTAAAAGTTCTAAACTTTTTGAAGAGATATCTTAACCCATAGTAACAACATTATAAACAACTAGATGTTACCTATGAAAAATCACGAAATAAAAAATAACTTGCGAAACTGAAAGGATGAATTTTAGTTTAACGAAGTTTATAATCTTAGAAGTCCGGAAAATCTAGATTGCTTAAAAGGAAAGTAACATCGTGGTTCTTTTTTATCTGTAAGAAGAACATTTACTTTATTGCAGCAATATTTGAATGTTTTATCAGGAGATCTTTCAGCTGCAAAATTGCATAATTGACAAAGCTACATTTGAAATTTCAACTCCGTTTTCGTCAATGTTGTCATGATGGCAAACTAAAGATAAATGTGAACTTAAAGCTGATGTGTTGTTTAAGATGAAGAAGATCACTCTGAGATGGTTTAGGCATGCAGAAAGACTAACAAAACATATACAGTGCAAATATGAGCAGAAGGCTTGAGATATGAAGACTTAGAATTTTATGGATGGATCGAGTGAATGATATGTTGAAAGGAAACGTAGAAAGCCGGAGGAATTGTAGTTGTATGTGAAAGTGTATGGATGTAGAAGAGGCAAAGGATTTGAGTTGAGAAAGGAAAGTCTGGCACTCTGTTTTCTCCATCTATCCCATCAGGAATATGGTGTAATGGTATGTATGATTATGTTAAAACTGGTTTTTAATTCATATTTAAACATTTTTATTGAATAAACACTGGTAAGATAGATAGATATGCAAGTACTGGAAACGAAATTTACGATACACTTTTACTAGACGTAGAAATGGGATCACAGTTGAGATAGTGAGTCCAAGTAGATGAATCTATCCTGGTTGCGGGATATAAGACCAGATAAAAGCATTTGAAATAAAAGTGAACGATGCAGAAGGAAAACAAGTAACATATTACACTGATATTAACTGGCCTTTTTATAAATTCTCCTGACAATTTCATCCTTCCAGAGGGTTTTCGTACGTTATTTGTAAAATACCTAAATCGGCAGTACGAAGATCCCTATAATTTCCTGCACTCCTGATACATAAATGTCGGGAATGAAGCATCGATTTACTGCTATAAACTGAAATATATACACGTTATTTATTATGTACTCGTAATAACTAAATTCCATGGTTGTAATCATCGAGGCTCGGTGCGGTATCGATTTATTTAATAATATTTGAAAATTGCAACTAGCTCTGTGATCCTTTCTAAGCGAAAGAAAATGTTATAATTTTCTTACTATAAGGAAGGGTCCGATATCAATCGAGAAAACACGGAAATAAAACGCATATATGTTAGGAAGCAAATCTAAGACTATGTATGATCAATATAATTTGTAGTTCGTGATAAAAAAATACCATCAATCCAGACGTTTCAATGATGAATAAATGTCAAAAATATTCTAGCAAAATAAGATAGATACTAGTACATAAGAATAGCAGTACTAGAAACAAAATGTACGAGAGCGAGTTTGCTGATCGGTGATAAGGGGTGACGTATTCATTGAAGCTTTGAAGATCCTCAACTGGTATGATGGGCAACGATTTTTTAAGTTGTCGTGAACAAGTTTTTTTTCCGATAAAGGGGCTCGCCGCCATCTCACAGAAAGAAAGAAATTATCTCCGTAATGGGGAAAAAGGACTAACTTTGCAATAACGATTATATTTTCATGCCATAAATTACAATTAAGAAAAAAGTTCTGTTAAAGTAACGTCGGACTTGAGTAAAAAAAACTATTTAATAAAGCACATAGGATAACACACCATCACGCCGTGTCCCTTGCGTGGTAGGTAAAGATAACAGATCCCGACTTTTCTATCCAAGCCCACAACTTTTGCCTCATCTACATTCATATATCTTGTCATGAATTATCTTCCATAATTTATACTTATAATTTACATACATACAAACATATTGTTACGTCGTGTCATTTGCGGATAGGTAGAGAATAGATCTCCAAACTTTTCTATTCACGCCCACAAATTTTGTCTCCTCCATATTCATAAATATCTTATACATAATCTACCTTACTTTTATCTTTCGTATGTTATGTCGCTACCCTTATTTCAATGTCCCTTTCAGCTCGCTCATCATAGTTACTCGTAACATACTATCCAGACGATCGAACTAATCAACCTGCTCCTGTTTCTCTAAGTTAAAATATGCACCGCAAACGCTTTATACCACTTTTTAAACCATAACCTTTAGTTTCGCTACATTTATTCTCAAACCGTTCACTAGGCATCACATACAGCGTACTTATCATAACTTTTAAATCACCTGATATTTTTAAAATTAAAATAAAGGAAAAAATTGTACAAAATATTTGCCTGTCATTGATAATTATTTATTCTGTATTGTAATTTGACATAGCTAACAATCTACACGTATCTATCAAACTTCATAATTATCGTTTAGCCCACACAGACGGTCAGAGGTCTAGTCAGAAGCCTCTGAGGAACTGCTCGTTAATAAATATGGTTTCCACATTTTTTTGCTATTCATTAATAGTTTTATGCAGAACGAAAATTCAAACACTTTCCGTGGTTAATTTCCAACAATTTCTACGAGCAAATGTGTGGTGTTTAAACCTCCATAATGTTAATACCTTAACTATTTATTTATTTATTTAACACTTTTATTGCAATACAATCTGGCAGGCTTATTGCCAGGCGGCAATATCTTCCAACCAACCAGACAAAAGTAAATGAAGCCAGTTACATGGTCGCATAAATCATTCAAATGTCTATCCATCCCCACGAAATCCATAAACACATACGTGAGCACATGCCCACGAACCCCACAAAGACGGACAATTACCCGAACATTATTTTTCATATAAAATGAGAAATCATCAATCAAAAGGAAAGGAATGGATGGTGGAGAGGAAAGGAAAAGAAAAATCAAATCAGGAATGAAACACGTTATTTTACTGAATAGAAATTAAGAGTTTTTTCAGTCGCTTCTTAAAGCATGCCAAGGACGGAGCGAGTCTTATTTTGGTTTGTAACTGATTCCAGTCTCACTGCATGGACAGTAAAGGACGACGTAAAAAAAGAGGAGCGGTGAACTGGAAAGGCCAATAAGCAATCTCTGTTTGAGCGTAGCGCTAATCCATGATTGGAGATAAGAGGGTGCGGCGGGACAGTTCATGATATTATACAATAGAGACAGTATGTAAATTTGGCGTCTATTTCTAACATTCAACCAGTTCAATGCCTTCTGGTATGAAGTTATACGGTCGTACTTTCGTAGGTTGAAAATGAATCTTAGACACACATTTTGAAGACGCTGTAATTTGTCCAGTTGTCCCTCTGTAACATCCAAGTAACATACGTCCGCATAGTCCAGAATCGGAAAGAGCAGAGATTGTACGAGTAAAATTTTGGTTTTAGTCGGTAGGAATCTCTGCAACACTTTAAGGGAATGAAGGCTGAAGAAGATCCTTCGACTTACTTCATTTATTTGATCTCGCCATGAGAGAGTGTTATCTATTAGCACTCCTAGGTTTTTAACAGTTTTATGTAATGGTATGATAGAGCCATCAAGTAATATTTGAGGAAGTAAGTCAGTGTTGAATTTACAGAGAAGCTGAAGGCTGCCAATGAGGATCGCTTAAGACTTCTTTGGATTTATGAGTAAGCCATGCTCCCCAGTCCACTCAGAGATCGATTGAAGGTCCGTATTTAGATCGTTCCAAGCCGCGTGAAAGAAATTTGGATCAAAATGAATATATATCTGTAGGTCATCCGCACACAGATGATAAGAACATTTAAGAGACGATGTTAGTGGGTTGATGAATATATAAAAAAGGAGTGGAGAGAGAATTCCACCTTGGAAGACGCCTGCAGAAAGATCAGTCCATTCAGATATACGCTCTTGGTATTTACAGGATTGTTGTCTTCCCTTTAAATAGCTCGAAAACCAGACTATGACCGATTCAGAGAATCGTAATGAACGCATTCGAGCCATAAGCAGATCAAAGTCTACAGTATTAAATGCATTGCTAAAATCCAATAGACATAACAATGTCAGCCGCTTAAAGCTCATTCCACGTCTCACATCATCCGTAATCTTGACCAGTGCGGTAATGGTACTATGTCCCGGACGAAATCCTGACTGCAACGGATTAAACAATTCAAATTGATTAAGGTGGGAGTCAATTTGTACATGAACATTTTTTTCAATAACTTTAGATAATGTGGGCAGAATAGATATGGGCCTAAAATCTTTATATGACGTGGGTGAGCCAATTTTCGGGATCGGAATAATTAGAGCCTTCTTCCATACACTAGGAAAGCTGCTAGTAGACAAAGAAAAATTAATTATATGTGTTATGATAGGAAGAATAGCATCGATAATGAAGGAGATGAATACAATCGAAATATTGTCGTCACCCATCGCTTTTGAGGATATAGTCAAAAGAATACGACGAACCTCATTTATATCAACCTCCGAAAAGTGGAGCTCAGGAACATTGGGTCGAGGCATTACAAGAATTTTTCGGAGAGTATTCTCCTTTGTGTTAATGTCTAAACTGAGTGATGGTGTTGCAAAATGTCTGTTAAGATTATTAACATCTAATGTGAAGTTACCTGAGTTGTCCAACTATAAACAATATACAAATATATTCATTCGAATTTGCAATTAAATACATACATATGTTAAATAACGATTTATTGATAGTATTTACATTTATACATACATATATCCTGGAATTACATACTACCTTGATCAAAACGTTTTAGGACCGGCCACCGTGTGGCGCTGTCAGTCACCCGATTGGAATTCTTTCTATTTTGTTAGGTTACCACATCTATCATTAACACTTCCCTCCAAATTTCAGCGTCATAGCTTGACATTTGTAAAAGTTACGCTGTACCGAGTACATCTACCTTTGTGCGTGTTTTCGATTTTTTACAAGTTTGAAAATGGCATCAACTGTGCATCAACGAGTTTGCATTAAATTTTGTGTGAAAAACGGATTTAACGGTCCGCAGACCTTGGAAATGTTGGAGAAGTGTTGACTTCATATTTCTGCATACATCCTTCGCCTCTTTTACATGCATACATTTTCTCATAAAAATCCTGTGAATTATTTGTCTTTTTACATTCCTTTCTTTAAAAATATTCACTCGATCCATCGTTGATCTTCTTCTATCTCGCTTTCTCACATTTGCACTGTTAATTCGTTTTGTTCGTCTTTATTCATTAATTTGTTCTACGATTATTTTATGAACTAAACAAAAAAAAACTAATTTAAACCTGTGGAAACTATGAAATGGTGTCGGAAGTAAACCCACTTCACAGAATTGGAAATAAATTGTGACCATCCTGTGTTTCACGTAACTCTTGTCTTGTTGTTTTGTGTTAATGGCTAGACGATGAGCGGTAAGTACTAGGCACGTGGTCAGTATCACCTCCATAGCCAGCGCATTGTTGCACGCAACCAGAGCCCGATTATTTCATCATTTTAACGGATCGCACAGTGTCAAATACAGGTTTACGGGGAAAAAATGTGGCGTTAGTCATTTCATTATCTTCAAAATGAAAAAAAAGGATAAAATTAAAATTGCCGTCAGAAGTGCACGTGTCAAACAAACATTATGCAACTACGAGTATCTCATTAGGTTGAAGAGAGATTGAAGTTACGTTCATGTATGTATCTTCTTTGAATACGGTTGTTTAATTTATAATGACATCAGATGTTAACAACTTGACCTCTTATTAAGATAATTCCTCTGGGTCAATATATCATTCACACTTCCATGAGGATGCAACTCTAATGGTAGTCTTGTATTCGTATTATAAGTGGAATTTTTGTGACATATATTGAATTGAATACATAAATAAATATAGGTTTATTGATAGCAACATCGTATGTACATACGATATGTATATGTAAATACATTCCGAAATCCAACATTTACAACCGGTTTCGAAGACCATAGTCTTGATCGTCAGGTGAATATAAACTAAATTGCTAAAAATATATTTCCTGTACCTACAAGTGTAAATAATATAATATAAGAATTATATTTTTAGCAATTTAGTTTATCTTCATCTGACGATGAAGACGGTGGTTTTCGAAACCGGTTGTAAACCTTAAAATAAACCTGTGGTGAACATAAAAAATATGAAATAAGTTTTTTATTTACTTATTTTTCCTTTTACGTAAAACATGGCACCACAAAGTGAAACTATAGTATTTTCGAAGATTCAAGAAAAACAGCAGAAAATACATTTAAGAGAGAAGCTATCAAAAGTTCTGGGTGCACCCTACCAATATATGGCAAGCCCGGCCGCGAGGGTATGAGATGTTTTTCAGCCCACACCTTGTACATGTGGATTAAGAAAAAAAAATTATAAATTGCAGAAAAAATAAAAAAGGCAAACCCACAAATACCACCTAAGATTAACTGTCAGTGAAAAAAGAGAAAAGCTGATAGGAGTTCAAATTTTATCAAAATAAAATCACAAATGGAAAACGATGTTCATACAGTACCCGGCGATAAGTAATACACCCGGCGGGGCTTAAAAAACAGACTGTCGGCCATAATCGGCTAACTTCGGCATTGCATAGCGTCGTCTCTGTCATTCATACACGTGTTCCGTCGCGATTTGTCAGTCAAAAAGTTTAACAGCTCTTTCTAACATAGATACCGGACTGTTAGTGCATCGTGCGACAGAGACGACGCTCTACAAAGCCGAAGTTAGCCGATTATGGCCAGCAGTCTCTTTCTTAAACCCGATGTGTATTACTTACCACCGGGTACTGTATATACAAATCACACCACGAAAAAAAAAAAAAAATAAGCAGTAATATCAAAATTAAAGAGCAGATAACGCACAAAACACGCACACATAGTTCGGTTTGGTTGGTTTACTCTTTCGCTATAAACAGTACAACCTGGCTGACCTTTTGCTCTGTAATAACCCCCTCCAATAACCCCCTCCAATAACCCCCTCCAATAACCCCATCCAATAACCAGAACGATTTTACAAAGGCCTTAATATGTTAGGTATTATTCAGACCGGAATATTTCTTAAAAAAATTTGGTTGCCAACGGGAATCGATCTCGCAACTTCCGAATTGGAAGACAAGCGTTTTATCCACTAGACCACGGAGGTTGTCGAACAATGCTCTTGTAGGGTCGTGACTTGGGGGGTGTTATTCTGTTATTTTTTAACCGAAGTATATTTTATATTTTATTCATATTTTTAAGTCTCGTATTGATTATTTTCGTTGCGTATTTATATGTTTAAGTATCACATCTGGAAAGCTATAGTATATGTATGTTATCATAGAATGTAGGTTTTTTTTAAAGTTATTCATACTTTATCTTTTTGACTTTCAAGTGTTACTGTGATATGTAAAGAGCACTTAAGTGTCGTTTATTGTGCTAATAAATAAACAAATTAATAGTAAATCGAGATAATTCGACCTAAGATAATAAAACGTCTAGCGTTGATGAAGTGTAATTATTGGAGTGACAAAGTAATATCGTATAATATATTCTTAAACGAAATACGACAACGTCTAAGCGAAAACAATTCATACAATTGCAATAAATAAACAAATTAATAGTAAATCGAGATAATTCCACCTAAGATAATAAAACGTCTAGCGTTGATGAAGTGTAATTATTGGAGTGACAAAGTAATATCGTATAAAATATTCTGAAACGAAATACGACAACGTTTAAGCGAAAACAATTCATACAATTTCATCCTCAATTCAATTTTGAATTAATTTTTTTAATTGTCATTTTAAAATATTGAAGTCCGGGGTCGTAATATTTGATAGAATAAAGAATAATCGGATCGTAGCTAGATAATTGTTCATTCAGACGTACGTACGGCAAGTTCTGCATTTCTAAATCTAGGTTATTCCCCACCCAAGCTGGTGTTGCTCGATGAAGCACCGCAATTTCCCCTCTCAAGAACCTCACCAAAATATTTTGCGTGTTCTGATGTAGACCGGTACAGTTATAGTTGAGTTACTGTCTAAATCCCCAGTTATGCAGCACATATACACAACTGGCATGTTCAGTACGCACACGGTTTAGCCTGACGCACAATCATAAATAAAATTAATAAATTAGGAAGAATTATTGAGATGGTTTTGCAATACTGAAAGAATGAATGAATACTGAGAAAATGAATGAGCGAAATGCTAACAAATAAAAAAAGTAGGTCTGAAATTAAGAAAGCAAATCAAAGATAGACCGAGGAAAGAATGGCAGGAGAAATAGATTTTTAACTGAGGTTAAGGTTAGGATTATGAGAAACAGAAGAGCATAAATGATAAGATATAAGGATACGCACGAGGCACAATATTTTGGATAGAAAGATGTGGAGATCTATCATCTGTTTAGTTAAAATATATGTAATGGTTAAGAGAGCTCTCGAAGTTTATTAATTCTGATTGTGTTGAATCAGGGTTGACGTTGTAAGTAACGTGACGTTGTAGCAAAGAGTGATGAAACAGTTTTGACGTTGTAAGTGGTGATAACATGTCATCCTCAAAAAAGAAGAATAGCATGGAGTCTAAAATAAATTTATGAAGAAATTAATATTAATGAAAAAGCGATCTCCGAGGTTAGGTTATTTTACAACTTTCTTCCAACCCGGTGTTGCGGGTTTGACTCTCTGGTGATTAGTACCTACTTTTGTTTAAAAATGTATCCAGTCCGGTTTTCAATTAAGGCCGCATTATCATATGGAGAGTGCCAATAATATGGCAATAAACCCACAAATTACATACATACCACTGTTCCTGATGGAGTAGACAGAGAGGACAGATCGCGAAATTTTCCTATCTCGACAAGCATATTTCCTCTCTTGCACACCTTCTCATAGAACTCCTACGATTTATCTTACTTCTTATATTTCATTATTTTACTTTCAAAATATCGTCCACTTGATCCACCGCACTCTCCTTGGTCATCGTCTACCACACCTTCACAATATATTTTTTACTTCATTGATTCGTTGTATGTGCCCTCAAGGTTGTACAATATAAAACAAAAATAAAATATTTAAAAAAAAACTTTCATGTAATAACTGTAAAAGTTATAAATCAAAATAAAACATGCATAAGAGATGCAAACACAGTACATTTCCTTTTCAATATGCATCACGTCAGGTACGATTAGCGTCGATTTGCAATAAAACTGCACGTGGAATAATTTATTCGATTCTACTATCTCGTTGTCTTATCTTGCTCGTTTCCTGTCAAGCACTCAGTTTACAAATAATGACGTGACTAACTCTGGATTCACTGCACAGTTAAGGTCTTGAACTTGTGATTAAAATAATTAACACGACATTATGACATATTCTATAGAATGGTTTGTAAGAGTAGCAGCGCTAGAAAGATGATCTAGAACAGCTGTCGGCAACCTATGGCACGCGTGCCACTAGGTGGCACGCTGAAGGGTTTTTTGGTGGCACGGCATAAAGAATGACAAATAATGAAATTCGTCGGTACAATAATAAATCAATGCATAATTTCTTAAACGAAACGGCTCGTTTTCTTAAATTATTAGTTTTTGGGGAAACATTAAAAAAATTCTCGCAGCGCGGTTCCTTTTCTTAAACGAAATTACCCGTTTTTGAAGAGAAAAAACTGTTTTTGCTGCGCAAAATTTTGTTTTACTTTTGGGCAGGGCCTCCAATTTATATTGCGCATGGGGCCATGTAAGTAATTTGAATAATAATGAAGTTATATAATAGTGATTAAATAAATATTCGATTTCTTAAATATATATTTTTCTTTAAAAAATCTCCCCTTTCATGAAAAATTCCTGGGTTCGTCAGTGCTACGGGGAGTGTCTGTCCAATAGTTAAAAAAATTAAAAAGTATAACTTCAGTGCATATAGGTTGCCGGCCTAGTTGCTGATCTAGAAGCTTGCAAAAGTAAATTAAAAACTTGCATATTTTCTACTTACAAAATACAACGAATGCATCCTCAAAAAAATTTAAAGATCGTAAATTGTTAGACCATAGAATTGTTAATAAAGGATGGGCAATTTTAATTAGAAGAAGAATAAGTGTTATGTCAAGGAGACTACTGATTTGGAGAAATAGACACATCTCTCGAGGAGTGAAAATACGTCTTGTAAAAGCCCTGATTTTCTCAATATTCATACGTGCCTCAATAAAAGACTTGGACAATAAAGGTCAGCGTAAGATAAAGGATAGAAAATTTCGAGATGTTACGTTCTGGATATTTCATGGACGGAGCAAAAAACAAATATCTCTATATTAGAAAAAAACTGAAGATCTCAAAGCGATCTTCAGTAACGATCATATCGAGTTTTTTTATTTTACTTGAAAGAAAGATCCCTATACGAGTATATAACAGTTTAGGATAAATTATTCACAAAAAATGTAGCGAGGTCTGGTATACTGAAAGGATTAAATTTAGGTGTATCTTACTATTTTTAATTCTAATTGACAGTAACCAAAACTCTTTGAATCAGTTCCAAACTAATAGGTATCATAATTAGAATATCTCGAGACTGATACTACCGATATACTGCGAAATTTGTAATTATTTTATTATTTCTAAAGTAAAATATGCCTCGGAATTTTGGGCTCGCTAACAAGTAAAGTACAAAAATATGCTGGCACAAACACAAAAAAGTTAGAGATATTAAGAGATAAAACAGTGGGTAAATATACAAAATATGCCCACGATATCAAACTTGATGGTATGCAAGTAAAGAAACTTCGAAACAAGAAGGCAACATCTCGTTAATTATATTAAAAGTACTCCAATGTAATTTCAACTGCCCGGCACTTAGTTTTTTATGTCTAACAATTACTACCGTGCAAGAAATCATCCTATAATGTATAACAACTTACAGAACCAATGTGACGGATAAACAGTCAATGACGCGCAGCTGGATATATGGATCCAATTGAGTGATACAGTAGATATATTCACGGCACCGCCTAGCACCTAGCATACTCCCATATGAATACTAGATATATTCACGGCACCGCCTAGCACCTAGCATACTCCCATATGAATAAAAATTAATTAGACCCATTTTCCGTAGGATAAAAAATATGTATAGTGTGAAAAAATAAAAAATATATAAGGTCTAGAAGGTTGACAGGTACAGATATGATAATTAAAATAAAATTAAGTTGCTGTTTTAAGCAAATCAATGAGGGGTATGGCCCTTACGATATTACCAAACAGGAGTTGTATCACTTATATAATAGTTGCACTAAAACTCAAAGAACTGCTCTGACCATAACACGGAAAGCGACCGTCACGCATTGCAGAGTCCAACAATTTAAGCAACAGTAGTAAATCATTAGGGACTCGAGACTTGTGACAATTCGCAGCACGATTTAAATGGATCCCGTTAATAAGGAAGAACCGATACGTGGAATTATTTGCTTCTTATTTATAAGAAATTTAATAGATTTATTCGGTACGACTGTAAAACTAACGTTCAATAGTAATAACGTTAATAATGAGAGAATAAAAAAAAAAAAAAAAAATATATATATATATATATATATATATATATATATATATATATATATATATATATATATATATATATATATATATATATATATATATATATATATATATATATATATATATATATATATATATATATATATATATATATATATGTATATACGAGTATATATATATACGAATATATCGCTCAGAATATTTATTTTTCTTCGATTTTCATTCAGATTAGTTTCTTTTTAGATAATTTGGTATAACGCTGTTTCCCGATCATTAAGATCAACTCGAGAGCGTTTCCTAATTAGCTCAACAAAAAATAAGGGATGTTGAGGGACACCAATGTCGATAACAAGAGCGTCATCTGGTAATCTAGCAAATATGCTACAGAAAATTGTAAATTGAACTAAACGCCCTTTCTGGTATTATAAGAAATTGGTACGTTTTACAGACTTACTTTCATTTTTTAACACATCTAAAATGTATTCATTAAAGTCCGACAAAAGTCGTACCACGGGCTTTCACTATTGTGTAGTGCGTTTCAAACGGTGTTGACTTACGAGTACGCCATTACTTTACGACACTCCGGAAAAAGTCTCATCCACGCGATAAGACCCACCAACAAATAACTTAGTATGTTGCACAGTTCATTCCAACTAAACGGTTCACACTTTGAGACCCATCATATTTTAGTGTTGTGTTCAATTCAAATTTGATAAAATTCAAAATCAAGGAAAATTGTAAATGAATCAAATTCATATGCTTTAATTGTAAAAAAACAGAAGAACTTAATTCTTTCTTTTCTTAATTTTAATCTCATATAGTATATGTTAATAATGAAAAATCTTCAAAATTTGTATTTCGAAGAAATCGACTGAGGTTAACATTAACATACAATGAATTTAAAACGTATATACACTCATGCAAAATATTAAAATAATAAAACGGATACATGAAAGTAAACATTAAGAGGTTGAGTGTTGACGCTTCACGTGCGGGGTAGTATTGGCAACACGTGCGATAATTAACCACGAATTCCATGCAGATGCGTCCGAATCACAAATTCCGATATGTTGAAAAAAACCATACGAATAAACCAATTTGATATAACTTAAGAAATCAATGTATATAATCTTTTAGTTCTGGAGTTTGATTTTTTACAATAAAATATTCATTTTATTGTAAAAAATCAAACTCCAGAACTAAAAGAGGAGAGATCAAACAGCTTGCTTACGAATCATATATGTGTTTATAGCATCGAGGTGTAATTTCTCGGTGAATACGGGTAGTCCCTTGTAGTTACATTTTTAATTAAAGTGCATTAGGATCTGGGCGAGCCCTGCACGCCTCCTCAGTTACTGCA
Source organism: Odontocerum albicorne (assembly GCA_949825065.1). Classification (NCBI taxonomy): domain Eukaryota; kingdom Metazoa; phylum Arthropoda; class Insecta; order Trichoptera; family Odontoceridae; genus Odontocerum; species Odontocerum albicorne. The sequence continues at coordinate 28,288,434 of OX463853.1, read as the reverse complement.
GCATAACGGAACCGAGAAATAATGAGTCTCTATTACCCATTTACTACAGAAAAGATTAATACCAAAGTAATTGGTACCAAAGGCTTTGGACTCGACACGTCCAACTAACAAAAGATGGTCAGATGCCGATACAAGACACTACTATATAGCTTCGTATACAACAATGTGGACTAGAGCGTGTTACAAAATGAAATACTCGTAGTTCAATAATAATTGAGTCGCTAGTTCTGAATCGACCAACAGATCAGCATCGTGTATTTCATTAACATGTTCACAACAAGGGACAGCATTTAACGAAAGGATAAAAGCTGGCACACGTAATGGGTCAAATATTTTATCTCTTGTACAAGGATACTCAATATAAAGTATTATTTAATCACTGGACATTAAGAACTAGACAGTATCAAAATTTGTGAAGAAAATAGTCCTTAAACTAAAATGAAATAGTTCAATAATAATTGAGTCGCTAGTTCTGAATCGAACAACAAATCAGCATCGTATGCTTAATTAACATGTTCACAAGGGACAGCATTTAACAAAAGGACAAAAGTTGCACACGTGTGGGGTCAAATAAGTTTTCGCTTGAACAAGGATATTAAATATAAACGATTATTAAATTACTGGATATTAAGAACCGGACAGTATCAAAATTTGTTAAGATTTTGTAGTATTTTGTCCGAAGTCCTTGATAGTATTTTGATGCCAACTTTGATGAATGGAAGTAAAACATGGACGTGTAAAATGACTAATAGGAGCTGAATGACTGCTGTAGAAATGCAAGCATTGAGAAAAATACATGGGGTGACAATGTATAACAGATTACGGAATAAAGTGGTTAGGGATAAATGTGAAGTTACGGCTGACGTGTTGAGTAAGATGAAAAAGAGCACGCTAAGATAGTTTGGGCATGTTGAACGAATGAAAAAAAAAACAAAATAAATATATAATGCCAATGTACGTTGAAGGCTTTTGAGAGGAAGCCCAAGGAAAGTATGGTTGGATAAAATGAATATTTTGAAAAAAGGAAATGTAGAAAGTCAGCGAAATCGTAGAAGTTGTATGAGAAGGTAGATGGATGTGGAGGAGGCTTATGATGTATGTCGTGATAGAAAAATCTGGCGATCTGTCCTCTCTGCCTACACCGACAGGAGAATAGCGTGATGGTATGTATTTAATCAGTTCTAGTCAGATCCACAAAGTCAAAGCGTCAATATCTATCTACCAGCATCGTTGCATTTACCATCATATACCAATACAATGTATTAAATATCCCCATAGTCTGGAGATTTGTATCACAAGTACCATCACGTTATGTTCCTATGAGGGTAAGCAGAAATAACAGGTCTCCACTTCGTTCTATCCTGGCAACGAATCTTTATTATAAGAGTATTATTTTATTAAACTTTTGTAGTATACGGTAAAATCTGGCGGGTTTATTGCCATAGGGCAATCTCTTTCAACTAATCAGAAAGATGTTGAAGAGCCCTTAAATAAAACCAGAATGGATTCATTAAATAAAAATCTGGGTTCCAACGGGAATCAAACCCGTAAACACCCGAGTCAAGACAGGCGTCTTATCAACTAGGCCGAGGAGATTGCCATATTTCACTTCTACCATGCCGATACATCTCGCCATGCATATACTCCTATTATATTTTTTTCACTATTTTCTCTTTTAAATTTAATTAATTTGACTGTGCCACATTTTTTAAGTCTTGCTCAACTTCTCATACCTTCTATACAACTTGTATAGATTATTTTTGTAAGTAATTTATCATTTATTCTTTCTACGTGGCTGAACCACCTCAATGCTCCTGTCTTAATCTGAACTACTGCGTGGTGAATAGCAGTAAACTTGTTATTCGTTATCGGCATCCAGGTTAAAACACATTTTCATATATCATATAGCAGATTTTTTAAGTGGCGATTATGAGCTGCCTTTTGAAAAATAAAAAAACAAAACGTTCTTACGAAACAGCACTATAGAAGTTATCTACTTGTATTGCGTTTTATTTTATCATACATTTGTTGTATACAGCACTATTATTTTTTCATTTTTACTTTTAATTTAAACGTAGAAATGTACGTGTATGTCGCTTAGATATAAAGCTAAAAAAAATTAAGATATCTTTCAAACTGCGAAAGTGCCACTACTACACTTGGCTATATCCAACCATTTTTGGCGGTGGAACAGTTAAGGATAGAGATAATATGTGAATTTGGCGCCTTTTTTTATTCTCATTCTAATTCTCACGTTCAACCACGTTAAGTTAGTTGTTAAGTTAATTTAATAAATATATTATAGCTATGAACTACTTCAAGTTTACGTTAAGTTAGTTCAAAGTTATATATATACGTGTAAATTAGATTTGTTCTCAAGATATAAATGTGTGTATACGTATAGCGTTTGACAAATGATCGTACTATATATTACTTATTTATATAAAATATAAAGTTTCGCTCTTGTTTCAATGTTAGGTGGCCCAGTAAACAGCGCTTTACTCAGATATTTGATATTTATTTTAATACTCAAAAGACCTTTTAATATTCAGTAATGTTAGGACATCCCTGAATACATAGATTATGAATATTATATAATACACATATGATGTATCTAACGGTCATGTTCTCACGTAACGTGAGGCAAATCACATTGGATATTGAATGAAATTAGTTATTAATGTTCAATAATACGGAATCTATTGGCTTCAAAGGGAATGATGACAGCGCACATAAAGGTGCTTACACAAAGGGTCCAGGCTCAGTCACTGCAGCATTCTGGGCAGCAGCAGCACTACAAGATATTACCTCCAAGTACCGCTGTCTTAATACTAATGATACTCAGTAATACGCATTTTACTCACGAGACATTAATACAAATTTATGATAAATACGTTGATTTATTTGAAACCGCATATTAAAAACGAACGAGAAGGATAATAACGTAAGCTTATTGTGTGGATTGGACCGTTTGAAAGACGAATTGAAGGAAAAAAACGGTTAAGATTGGCGCGCAAAAAAGTGTTCTTGTAACAAGACAACGCGCCGTCCCACAAATCAACCGTAGCAATGGCTAATTTGCATGAATTGGTTCCTCATCAACCATATTCCCCAAACTTGGTATCATGTAATTTCCTATTCCCGAAAGAAAAAAAATTGGCTCGGTGGAAAGAAATTTCCGTCGAATCAGGATGTCATGGTCACCGTAAATGAATAATTTCCAGAGTGGGGTAGGCAAAGTAACTAAACCTATTTTTCATATGCTCTGAAAAATTTGAAAATTAGCTGGACTACGTGTGTAGGTAGTCCTTAAATGAGACTTTGTTGAAAAATAAAAATTTGAAAATTAGCTGGACTACGTGTGTAGGTAGTCCTTAAATGAGACTTTGTTGAAAAATAAAAATTTGAAAATTTGCTGGACTACGTGTGTAGGTAGTCCTTAAATGAGACTTTGTTGAAAAATAAAAATTTGAAAATTAGCTGGACTACGTGTGTAGGTAGTCCTTAAATGAGACTTTGTTGAAAAATAAAAATTTGAAAATTTGCTGGACTACGTGTGTAGGTAGTCCTTAAATGAGACTTTGTTGAAAAATAAAAATTTGAAAATTAGCTGGACTACGTGTGTAGGTAGTCCTTAAATGAGACTTTGTTGAAAAATAAAAATTTGAAAATTTGCTGGACTACGTGTGTAGGTAGTCCTTAATTGAGATTTTGTTGAAAAATAAAAAAGTTTTTTTTCGAAAAAAAATATTTCACTTCCTTTTTCATCAAACTTTTAAAAATCCCGTATGACCACGAGTCACAGCTTCAGAACATACTTTAATGGTAATGGTTCACATTCTGTCGACATTGTTTTGCGTGTTATCAATCCCAATTCTCGTTCATATATTCGCGAAAATTTTCAGTTTCTTACAAAACACGCCGATCTTTTCGAGCAGATCATGGTCCTTTGCACATAACATTTTAAATATCTTCATTTGCAGTTCACTCGTCACGACTGTGGAATAAATTTAGATTTTGTAATTTGTTTTATCAAACACTGTTTATTCCACTTTGTGTAACAGTATAACCCTACCGGTTTCAAGGCTTTCACATCATCATCAGAGGAGTACAAACAAGACTCTTTTCTTATTTAAAAAAGTATTTTGAGAGACAACATTATATCTTTAAATTTGCACTCTTTATATATGTGAAAGCCTTGAAACCGGTAGGGTTATACCGTTACAAAAAGTGGAATAAACAGTGTTTGATTAAACAAATGCCAATGTCTTTAAGCCTCCACAATGTTAATGCCTTAACTTTAAATAATATATTAATTTAGATTACAAAATTATTTATCAGATGTCCTTATTAACTTTTAAGAGATAATTGGAAAAAATATTACATTACTCAAAATATTCCTTCATACTAATTTTCTATTGTTTCTCTTCCTGGTCGTTTCACGAACTGTTTTCGTTTAGTTCTATCATTATCGATAGATGTCATTTATAAGTTTGTTTTACTAAAATTATGGTAAAAGTAACACATTGTTTTGTAAAATCCTTTATAGATAAAAACAGTTTAATGTATCCGAGCTGGTTCGTAGGAAGAAATGTCTTTAGAGAAATAAGCTTGCAAGATGTATCATACTTTACAATGTACTCACAATAATAATAACTAAAAAAAATCTCAATGGCCTAGTTAATAAGATGTCTAGGAGCCAGGTGTTCAACGGCAACAAAAGCCATGTCATAATACTCCGCCCTATTAGATTGATGCGTAACAATCAATTTATGGGATGAAGATGTTTCGTCTTCAAATCTTAACTCCTCTTAGAAAATGTGTATTTTATGTTTAAAATTAGTCTTGAAACATCTTATTTCATACAAGCTTCTTTCAAACGCAGATAGTTACAATATATAGTTAAACTTCTTTCAAACGCGGACAAAAAATAACAAAACAAGTCGGTATTCTTGATTAAGTTTATTAAGACTACATTATACTACAGATGAAAATAGTAACAAGATTTAAATTCGAATAAATTATTTTGATAATTTACTCGCCACATGAACCAAGGATAATATTGTCCCCAGTTTATACCATGGTTAAAAACCGGGTTTAAGATGCAGCCCCTTTGAGCATAAAGAAGCGATAGCTTGAACACGAGAGTATCGTGATGTTCATCAGTTTGGAATCTGCACGATAGATATTGCATCACCAAGTGGTTACCGCTCATCTTGTTGGATGCTGGATTATTATTTTTTTATTGCCGACAAGGTATTCCGCAAAAACAGAAGCAATCTCATGCCGTCATGGCTTTGTATGCGCCACCATGTTTCGTTATTTATGGTCGATGAGAGCTGTTACTTTTGAAATGAAGGAAACAAAACAATACGGGTTCATAAAGCACAATCAATTTTTTTATTAGATAATTTGGTTAAGCGCTGTTTTCTGACCATTACGATCACCTCAAGAGCACTTCCTAACTAGCTCAACATATTAAAGAAATAAGGGTGGTTTAAAGACTCCAACGTCGCTAACAAGATCGGCATCTGAATTATTAAATTTTGATGAAAAATGGTCTGAGTAAAACAGCCCGGCAGGGAATCTGTCGGGAATCTAACATTAAACCACAGTCGTCAACAATATCGTATTATTGTATTGTATTAGATTTTCTTTGTATAACGTAACAGGTTTATTGGTATGTGACCATCTCAAAATATAAATATAACGCGAGAGAACGAGCCAAAATGAAGTCGGTTGAATTACATTCAAGAAATCAAGACCCAGGCAGGATTACATTGCTCAAATTAGATGGATGGAATGACTCTAATGATCAGATCAGGCTAGAGGAACAATTTAGAATTATAAAAGTTCTACTACAATCTCATTGTATACAGTATAAACTGACAGGTTCGTCACCATGTGGCAATTTCTTCCAACAAACCAGAAATATGATAAAGAGGCATGAAGTGAAAATAAGACTGAAACCCATTTTAAGATATATTATATCACAACGGGAATCGAATTCGTAACCTTCCGCCTAGATCTAGAAGACAGGCGTCTTACAAACTAGGCCACAAAGATTGTCGATGAATTCAGAAAGCAGGTTTTTTATTGATAACTATCTGGGGATATCCAGCATGGAGAGGGTTATTTTTAAGAAAAAAATCTACCGTTGCACTTAAGATTCCATTTGATGTACTCTATTCTACTTGATTGGAGGATACAAAATCACTTCATAAGCCTTGCTTTTTGGGTTTTTGACGTTCTGGGTCCACCTGATCCTACCTTTGTCCCATCTAATATACTTTATCCAGAGTGACGTTTGCTAACAGGCACACCCAGACACTTAGAGACGCTAAGCCAAGGCAGGTGGCGCCAAAGATTCTTAAATAAGTTATAAAAAAATGTAAAATAAATATTAAAATTAATGATTTATAGAAGAATGCATTCACTTTAGATCATATTTAAAATTTAATAATAACCGCGGATGTCGTATGCTACAGCTTGGCAAACTAATAATAACCGCTAATGTCCTATGCTACAGCTTGGCAAACTAATAATAACCGCGAATGTCCTATGCTACAGCTTGGCAAACTAATAATAACCGCTAATGTCATATGCTACAGCTTGGCAAACTAATAATAACCGCGAATGTCCCACGCTACAGCTTGGCAAACTAATAATAACCACGAATACCCTATGCCACAGCTTGGCAAACAAATAAAATCCTCGAATGTCCTATGTACAGCTTGGCAAACTAATAACGAACAAAAAAATAGTAACTGTTTATCCAAATATTTACATTATATTATTTATACACACCATTGACAAACTGTTCTGAAGTTTTTATTTTTGAAAAGATTAAAACCTATTTACGATCCACGCTAATAAAAGACTTAAGTCATTAGCCATATCATGAATACAATCAGACATAACAGTAAATATGAGCTTCAAAGACATGGTAGATTCATTTGGGGAGAAGAAAGCAAGACATTATAAACGGTAGTGGTTTGTTATGTAACACGAAACATATTATCATTCAAGGTCGTCATCCAAAAGGGAATGGATAAGATTTTTTTGTTACGTATTTAGAGAGTTGGGGGGGGGGGGGGGAGATTGCTTCAAGAACACCTAAATAATCGAAAATCTAATAAATTCCAATTTACTTTAAAAATTCATATATAGAAGAACAAATCATGTCTTGCAGGTACAGTAGCACACAAACGCATATGCCTGTTTAGCTCGAAAACCTGATTTATGCTGAGGTTGCGGATTTCAAAGTTGTCCTTTGTACATCTTCTGTCAGTTAATAGGTTGAGCTAGTTAGGAAACAGTTAATAGGTTGATGTCCGGGAAACAGCGCTATACCAAAATTATCTAAGAAAAAAAAACTTAATAACATTGTGTATCAAGTGGAATTTTCAATTTTGTAAAGCAATTTGCATCTCGTGCTATAAGTGAGGCTATGGGTTTGTTAAATTTTAAGATGTATCCATTAAAATTGTCGGTGAATTAAATTCTTCTTGTTCTATGTAAGCGTTGTTCCGCTAATGACAAATCTAAGTGCTTTACCATTATAAAATATCTGTCACAGTTACTTTAGATTACTTGGCTAAATTTGGTAATATTTTATAATATACAAGTACATACATACGAGTACTCGTACATTGAATTAAAATATTCATGTTATATATTATTTATAGTTAAGGCATTAACATTGTGGAGGTTTAAATACATTGAAATTTGTTTTGTTAAACACTGTTTATTCAACTTTATGTAACGGTATAACCTTACCGGTTTTAACGTTTTCAACTCATAATCAGGGGAGCACTCTCCCCTGATATTCATATTAATATAATATAATTTTCAAGAATTACTTTGTAATTATTACCACTGCTTTTTTAAATCTACATGTTAGTTTAAAATACAGTTTTGTAATTTCTTCAATAATTTTAAGTATTTATATTAACTTGTCTTACGTGCATCTGCACATATTTTTAAAATACACTGTTGTGTCGTAAATTAAATAAATGAATAAAATATCGGTGAAATGATTTTTAAATAAATCCGCAATGTGATCGTAGTCACAAATATATAAAATTATCATCATATAATTAATGTTACTGACTCCTATAAAAAATAAAATAAAACATTTATCATTTTCTATATAGCAGCAAGTTTTCTTAGCAGTTATTCGGTAAAAGTGTTCAATAATCAAAATGACATTTTTGGTTAATCTTTTAAATCTTTCAATCGATTAAAATCGACACCAATCGCATTTGTGTCTGCAAACGGAAAAGTAAGATTAAACTTCTCGTATCAAGATTTAACTGTTTATTTAGGATAATCAAATATCTGAATTAATATCAACATACACGTATACCGCTACAATCAAAGTGTCAAACTTATCTGTCAAATTAAAATGCGAAGGCAGTAAATTTTGTCAAGAGTTGTTCAGTTATAAGCTACGAGTTTGTCAAAATGTTTAATGTTTTTTTTTGGTTTAGCCTACTTAATTAATTGACACAAAAAATGAAGACAAACCATTTTCAATAAATGCACTATGGAGGACCACCATGGCTTAGTTGGTAAGACTCTCGACTCCTCCACGGGGGTTAAGGATTGGTTTCGTGATGGCACTCGAAAAAAAATAGTCCACTAAAAGAGTTTGTCTGCCAAAAATGCTCACACGTGCTAAAAGTGTGTAAGTGTTATTGCCTCCTTACATGTTATTAATGACGAACCGCAATTGCGTATCCCTGTGGTTCTAAACCCAAAGGCACGATTAATGTCGAAATTACCAGTTCGGTTATTTTGAAAGATACATACCTACAACTTCAATCTTAATTAGAAAGACATCTATCTTCAAACCCGGAGGGTTTTTTACTTCAACTATATTTAACATATTTTTGGTTGGTTAGAAGAGGTTATCACGTGGCAATAAATCCGACATGTTGTATTGTGTACAACGAACGAACTCGATTAATAGTCGAAGATAATATTGCCTATTTGCCACGCTCTTTAATATGTTCGAATCACTAGTTCGGATATGTTGAAGGGTACATACATTTAACTTTGATCTTAGTAAGAAAGACATCTATCTTCCGACCCGGGGGTAGCGGGTTTCAGCCTGGTTTTCACATAAGATCTTTTTCACATATTTCTGGTTACTTTGAAGTGCAACTTTCTCAAAACTTCATTCTAAAAACTCAGCAAATAAAACAAACAAACAAAGCAAGCCCCTTATCTGATTGAATATTAAAAGAATCAATGAAAGTAAAAACAATTTAATACCATCAAAGCCCAGGAAAGGCGCTGGAGAAGTCAATTAAGCCCATGCCCTCCACTGCAGTTCTCTTTTCTTGGGCCTCTTGATTGATTTCTGGCAGCTAAGAAGCACTAAAGTTTTCATTTTAGAAGTAATTAACTTTTTATAGTGTTGTATATCTTTATTGCATTACAATCGACCGTCATCTAAATTGTACGTGTATTTTTCGTCTTTGGGTTCTTTAAAAATATGGATTCAAAGATTCAACAAGCAAAACCACATTTATCTTGTGGGTGGTGTGGTTAGCATGTATGCATATACCCAGACATCCCTGGTTCGATTTCCAGCCGGTTTCAGAATATGTATGAGTATACGACAAAGAAAATTGTCAGATGGGCCTGCCAAAAAAATTGTACAGTTAACGAAAAATATAGGTGGTGCTAAGGACCGCCACATCGTCATTAAAAGTTATCACTCCAGCAGTCAATCACGAAGGCAAGTCTCTCAAAAGAGAGAAAGAAGCTGGCAAATCGAATCTCGAGAGTAAGTAGATCATAACAGATAAAAGACAGGGAAACATTTTATTTTTTTTGTGGGATTGATTCTTGTTTCACGAGTCCCGCGTTTAATTTTCGACGTATTGACTTTCGGACTGGTATTGATTTCACACATTTATTTAAACTTGGAAAAACTAGTTGACGACATCCATGTATTCATAACGCACTTAATTTTTACCCGGAGTCCTCGAGTTCGATTCCCGAACTCTCCATCAACTTTGGCTCTTTGAAGAACCCTTGTGTTGCTGACCATATCCGTCCAGGGTATCCGTTGCATTCTCCGGTGCATCCACATTTCGAATGCTTCCAGTCGGTTCATACTACCAACTTTGAGGGTCCATGATTCCACTCCATGCAATAACACTGACCAAACGCAGCATTTGACTAACCGTTTTCACTTAAGACCTCATAAATATCTTTCTGCTTGGTTGGAGGATATTGCCGCATGGCAGTAGTCCCACAAGGTTGTGCTGTATGCAATGCAAGTATGATTCGCTCGGGCGCTGCTGTAGCTGCCAGATGTGATTTGTTTAATATTACTGGGTTCGAGTCCCGAGTTAGAGCGCCCTTGAGGAGAGTTTGCTCTCTAAACGTAAAGCTATATAAAATTGTCCTTTGAATGTAATTGAAAAAGTCCTGGCAGAGGAAGATCAAGGAAATTATGGATAGATCAAGTGGATGATACTTTGAAAAAAGGAAATGTAGAAAGTCAAACAACTCGTAGGGGCTGTATGAGAAGGTGTATGAATAAAGAAGAGCCAAAAGATGTGTCAAGATAGGAAAGTCTAGCTCTCTGATCTCGCTGCCTTTCCGGCAGGAGAATAGCGTGATGGTATGTATGCGTATATATTATACCATAGACAAGAGCTTTCGCTACCTACAAAGTAATTAAATATATCAAGTGTCAAGTTACAGCAGAAACATGCCCACAGAAAATAATATCCTATCGAACGTAAACTGCAGGCACGACTTCATTGTTCTGGTATCACATAAAATACTTTATGCCTGCTGTGTCTATGCTTTTTATTGGTCATAGATAGCAGCGCATGGGCACGTGTCCGCATATTCGCTACCACAGACAATGAAGCTTTTAAAAGAGAAATTAAAACTATTTGCAACAATGCAACTTGCAGTTCTTTTGACTTGGTAGTTCGCGTCATCGTTTAATTTGACTTCGAGAGGCTAAGAGCAGTGCTTCTTAAACTTTCTGAGATCATAAACCACTTTTCTTTTCATTGCAGTCCAAAATTTTTATAACATTTTAGACTGAATAAAAAGGTACTTTAACCAAAAATAAAATAGCAAAAATACATAGATACATACCATCATTTGGGGAGGGTAGAAAGGACAGAGCGCCAGATATTCCTATAGCGATGGACATATCATATATCGCATATTCCATATCCATAGACTTTCAAATATAGTTTCTACGATTTATCTTACACTTTACTTCAAAATATTCACATGATCTAACCGTACTTACCTTGATCTTCCTCTACCCTGCCTTTCACTTACATTTCAACTATATATTTGTTTTGTAAATCTTTCTTAATTTATTCGTTCCACGTGTCCAAACCATTTCAGAGCGCTATTTTTTATCCTACTCAACACATCAGCCTTAAGTTAACACTTATCCCTAATCACATCATTCCGATTTGAATCATACATCGTCACAGCGTACATTCTTCTTAGTGCGCGCATTTTTACAGCATTCATTCGGCTCTTTTCAGTATTTTTCCGCGTCTACGTTTCACTCCCATACATCAAAGAAGGTACTAAAATATTGTACTATTGTGGACTATAATCTTAGCAGGTTTTATTACGGTTCGAGTATAAATGGTTTAGAAATAATCGAACCCATATTTAAGAGAAATAAATATAAAATAATAATCTTAAAAAATAAATTATATGGTGCTAACATACGAATAAATAGATAAACATATTCGAATTGGCGATGCGGATACGTTGAAGAGTGTGGCCAAGAGACCATATTACCTTCGGCCCCACTAATCGAGTCTTCTGGTTTTAAAACCACTGTACAACAGAGACACGAAACTCTCAGTTCATCATCGCACGTTTTGACAATGCTACCGAATGTGAGAAATCAACAAAACTCAAAAATGTCCAGCGTGCACGAGTATTGTAACCAGACGAATTATTTCATCAGACAGGGGCCCATTTTTTTCGGATTACATAGATAATCGAACACGAAACTCCTAGATGGAAGTCAAGCGTCTTACCAATTAGGTCACAGAGGTTTTCAATAACTTCAGTAACAGTATATCCATACTTTTTTTATTCAAGAACACAACTGTCGCCTCCCTCACATTAATGCATCTCACCATTCACAATATTCTTATTCATACTTCTCACTTAAGCTTCTCTCTCAATCTGGTTCACTTGATCTAGACACTTTTGCTTCAGTTTACCTCTTCCCCTCACACTTTGCACTTCTGACTTGTACACTCGTTTAGCGATCTTTCGTCATTCATTATCTCTACATGTCTATGTTATGTTAACATCTTCATCTTACTTAAAACATCTATTTTATCAATGTATTATTTTCTGGTGTGTTCATTTTGACCTCCTTCATACATTGACACTCCACAAACATTTAATAATGTACAGTAACAGATACTTAACTATTTTAAACAACACCTAAATTTTAACGTTTATAAAATCATTGTATAAAAGTAAGTTTTGGAGGTTGGATAATGTGTTTTGAAAAGCGGGCATAACTTCCGTATTACGCTAATGAAAAATAAACATAAAATCTTAGCAAAGAGATTAGATAATTTAAAAAAAATAATCCGCGCGGAATAATAGTTGCAAAAAGCTTTTTATTGAACGACCCTAATAAAATAAATCTTGCTGTCATCGAGATGAAAGTCGACACCCAGCTTCCGTTTTAATATACTTTAAAGCACCTTATATTAATAAAATAACTTACAAGTTCATTTCAAGAGAAAACAATTTTAAAACTCAATATTCGTTGCAAAATTTGCATGAAAACCAGTAAGTAGGACTTCAGAATTTAGTATGAAATTAATGTACTCGAGTTTCCGTTGGTTGACATACTTTGTCCATCGTAAATGTGATTATTTATGAGCCTCTGATACTTGATAATCCTTCGATATTTACGAATCTAATTTATTTATTTGAATAGTGTATAATCTATTTTGACCATTATAACAGTTAACAATATTCAAATTAAAATACATAAATTACAGTGCACATAAATATAAAAATCTTTGTGATACAAACAATATCAACATAAAAATGATCAACAAAAAACGACAATCAGTAAGAAATAGAATTTCTCGCTGTAACTTGACACTTGGTATATTTCAGGGATGGCCAAGATATATTTGGTATATTTCAGGGATGTTTCAGGGATGGTCGATCGCGAAGCAATTTTTGGTGGATCGCGCCTTTATTCGTAACTTAACAATATGGCATGCAATTTGGCCAAATTTCTTTACGCGCATGCACTTGTCAATGCAGTCGGCACCTGCATGACCTCGGAGTACATTGTCGTTCGGTTCATCTCCTTTCACGGTCTTTCTCTCGTTGAGGATACAACTTAATATTTGAGTCTTCCACCCAGCGTGTCACACAATCGATAGGAATAAACTATTAACTTATTAAGTTTTTATTCTGTGGTGAAAAGTGTACATTAATTTCTTTTGGGATTTTTTAAACCCTTCCAATTACAATTATGAATTCGAAAAAACTAAGACTTACCATTTTCACAAAGAATGGTAACACGCTTACTTTTTTACAATGGTAAAAGAAAATTATTGCTCAATATATCATTCATCTGCAGCCATAACTAAGAAAGGTGATTCGAAGAGAGATTTTGAATCTCTCCATAGTACATATCAATCGGAATATCCCGTTCAACAGTGATTTAATAAGAAGTAAAATTAAAGAGTTCAAGTCTATGTTATTAACACAACAAAATGTGTTTAAAATTCCTATTTTAAAATCACTTGCAGTGACTACCGCATCATTCAATCAGCTATCGTTTAGCAAAAAAATCCATTTTCTGATGGAGAGTTTGTAAAGGAAGCTTTTTGGAAATTTCTTGAAAATAGTGTGTTATGTGTTAATACGAGTATATTAAATCTTGCGAATTCGATAGGTAGATCGCGACTACTTTTTCACGTAAAAAGTTGATCGCAACATAAACAAGTTGGCTACTCCTGGTATATCTAATTACTTTGTAGGCAACAAAAGCTTCTTTGGAATCATATATACAGATACATATATACCAGACGTGGGCAAGTGCGGCTCCGAGAGTCGCATGCGGCTCTTCGTTGGGTTAAGTGCGGCTCCCAATGTCTCTTATAAAAATATAGATACTTTCATTCCCCATTATACTTATATTTTCGCGATTTTCCTTTCTAAATGTTGTGACAAAATGCGCATGTATGAATGCAACTGTAAAAGACGCAAGTATTGGTGTATACGTCTTGGAGATGAACCGAACGACAATGTCGAAAGGAGATGAACCGAACGACAATGTACTCCGAGGTCATACAGGTGCCGACTGCATTGACAAGTGCATGCGCGTAAAGAAATTTGGCCAAATTGCATGCCATATTGTTAAGATTTATATTTGAATAAACTAAACTCTGCCCGAGTCTAGTTTATTCAAATATAAATCTTTTAAAATGAATCTGTTGGGTAAGATGAAATGCCACACGGCAATAATGAACAAGGTTTTGGTAGATACAAAGAATTATAATGCCAAATATAGTGACGGGATGTTCGAGAATATTTTCCTCATTATAAAAAAATCAATAATCACACGCCATTTCCTTGTTAATGTAGGCAGAAAAAACAGAGCGTTATAATTTCCTGTCGATTCGACATCCTTCGTTTCTTATACATACACCTTCTTCCATTTATCTTACTTTCACCTTTCATTCTTTCAAAATTGTATTAATTAGGTGCAACTATACTTCATCGGATGCCCTGTACTACGACTCATGCATTATATTCAAAATGATTTGGTCAGCCTTATTCCATACCATATCAATGTGCACTTTTTTGGAAATTGTATTTGAAATAAAGAAAATTTCAACGTTACTATAAATAATATCGATAATTCACCAAAAAATATAAAAATGCAAAAAATTTACAACTTAATATACCCTATGGAGCAGAAAGACAAAACTGCTTTAAATAAATATAAATCAAGCTTTAACTGCGTAAGCTTCGACGTTTAAATTCATTCGCTAAAAAAATGTGCAAAAACACCGTGGTTCATTTCCATAATATATCAGCAACAGCTTCGCACATCTCGAGAAAGACGGGATGAATCCCATCAAGCCTGTAGTTTGGCGCCTGGGTACAATTAGGTCGTCATAAAGTATACTGAGGATAGGTCCACGGATGCCTGGATGCCCTTCTCTGTAATAAACCCTCTTCCGTTATCAAGACACCTGAAGGTACGGATATTATCCAGCTTGTATTCAAATTTGAGCAATTATCCCGTCACTGTCAAGAAAACTGCAGACCTGCTTGCAGACCGCTATGAAAACGGTTCATTGCTTAACAAACTTGTATCTTTGATAAAAAATATATATAAAATAAATTTTTCAACTGTTGATTTGCTCTTACAAGCCGAAATATATTGCAACAAGACGATTCATCCATGTCATACAGGGTTTTTATTTATATAATATAACGTTTTTGAACTGTCATGTTAAAAAAACCGGTGCTTAAGGACAAACAAACGAAAAATGTTTGAATTCTCACAAACAAAAAAAAAACATCAAAATAATTTTGTATCTGAAAAAACTCCTTAAACACAAGAATACCGCCCCGAAACATCAACTGAGAGCTGATTTCCAAAACTTTAAAATCTTCACTGACGACTATTGTTTATTCAACACTACATCAGGACCTTGATAAAAATAAATTATTTCAATTATATAATTCAAATATTACAACGCGAGTCTCATTTTATTTACGAAAGTGAAAATAAGGTCATTACAAACCAAAACCATCTTAATTACTATCGAAATTAATGTGTTATTCAGGCGATTTCTGTTTTTAGATTTGACTTTTTTTTTATTTCGAGTGAACGTCAGAGCGTTCCGAGCGTTGATTTGAGTAATTGTGATTATAATGTATTGTATTACAGAGTAGTTTTTTAGAACACAACCTGGCGGGTTTATTGTCAGGTGGTAATCTCTACCAACGAATCATAAATGTGGTTTACATGCCTGAAGTGAAAACCAGACTGAAATCCTTTATTTAAAAAAATCGGATACCAAATTGAATTGAATTAAAAACCCCTATGGTGGAAGACAGGTGTCTAACGAACTAAGTCACGAATGTTTGTCATGGTGTTTATATGGTCAATATTAATATAATGATGAATGCGAACCTTGGATAGAATATTTCGCATTAAAATGTGTGATTGATTAAGGTAGTGGTCCCTAAGATCTTTCGGTTCACAGCGCTCTTAGTGTATCAAGATTTTTCCACGGTGCCCAAAGTCTGAACAAACTTAACAGTAGCGCTTATTTTGGAGCGGTTAAGATAGATTGGTTAAAAAATATGAAACACGTATTTAAAATTCTCAAAAAAAGTTTTGCAATAAGCACATATTTTGAACAATCATATAATTGAATAAAAAAATCGTAATTAGTGGGAAACGCTAAATCTACCTAACACCTCAACCAATAATTAGTGGTTTGCATAATGTCCGTTAAATGTCGCTTCTTATCATCGCATCAGCACATCGATGGTTGGATTCGAAAACCACGTAAGTCTCATTTCAGTGAAATTGGGAAACTTGGGAACTACTGGAGTGAGGAATGATTATATAAAAGTAAACTGTTTGTTAAAGACTGATATTTCAAAAATAATATAGTTTAAGCGGTCCTCATCCAAGTCCACTGGTCGTCCGGAAAGCTCCATGACTTTCAGATCGAAATTACCGTCTTTGAAACGCAAAAACCATCGACGAGCTGTCCTTTAATTCATAGCATCTTCACCGTACAGTTCACAAATATCGCGAGCAGCTTTGGCATCTTTATTTCCTCGATTGAACGCGAACAGAAGGAGGTGTCAAAAATGCTCACTTTCGTCTACTTGACTTTCCATTTTGAAGGCTTGTAATCAAATAAAACAATATACGTAACGTAAAAGCAAACACAAAATCTTGTAGAGCAGAAAATTTTCTTTCGAATGACATATAACATTTAACATTTTGTTTTCTTTTTGGTGATCATTTTTAACACTTGCCGTACGGTGATGGATAGCGAGTGATCATGACTTATATTTTATTTAATTTCTCGAAATATACTGCTTGCAGGGTCTTCATACTTTATGTATTCCTCATCGAAACCTCTATGATTTGAATGATGTCATTAGGAAACAAAACATTCATAGTTAATTCAACAGAAATTAATGATTTTAAATCGCGAATTGACGAAATGTCAAACACTCATTCTTTTTTGACAGTTCGTTCCAGGGGTTCGTCACCAGTTTTATAATCCTGATTGTTATTTTTAATTTTTATCTGGTATGTTTTTTCTATTATCATTTTTTATCTGGTATGTTATATTGTACCATTACTCTTTTTATAATAAATGTACATTTTATTTATAATTTCATTTTCAAAAATATAATAATTGAGATGGCGGGAAATATCGACGGCGATGATAGCGATTTGGAATTTAAGGCGACAGGCAATATATCAGAATCAGAAGATTTTGTCGAGGTACAGGTGAAGTATATTCTGATTTGGAGACGAGTGAAGAAGACGAAGAAATATTATTTTCATCAAAACATGGATTCGAATGGAGTTCATTACGAGTACCACCTCAATCTTCGAGGCATCGGTCGGGTATCAAATATTCTCATCGAAGATTCTGGACTGAGAAATTCAAGTATAAATGTACATTCCATAAAAGATATGTGTTGTCTGTTTGTAAATGAAGAGGTGGTAAAAGTGATGTTTAAGAAACAAATCGTCATTTAAATCGAATTCATTCAGAAAAGAACCAACCAATATCAAAAGACGAGTTATATGAATTCATTGGAATATTGCTCGCACCTGGCAGAAATCGAACACAAAAGCTATCTTTGAGTGAATTGTGGATAAGTGAAAGTCCCTTTTGCCAGTCATTTTTCACAACAGCTCTGTCTCGAGATAGATTCATCTATATTTACAGTCATATTCGTTTTGATGATAAAGAAACCCGAGAAGAGAGATATCAGGGTTTTTTCAGATAAATTAGAACCAATTAAGTGGATTTCAAAAATGTTTATGGATATGTGCAAAAGCAATTATTCTCCATCTTCGAATATAACTGTAGATGAACGTTTGCCAAACTTTAGAGAGAATTGTTCATTTCGCGTGTACATGAAGTCTAAACTTGGTAAATATGGCATCAAAATCTGGGTTGCTGCCGACTGCGGCGGCATATGACGCATAACAAATTTACAGGCTTATTCTGGTATGATAGATAATCGTAGAGAGATAAATCAAGGTAACTGAGTAGTTATAGAAATGGTTCAACTGCAATATGGCACGAACAGGAGGATAACCACAGGTATTTTTATTACCTCCATCAAATTAGCCGATAATCTTTTATTAAAAGGTTTAACTCTAACTGGCACGCTTCGAAAAAATAAAAGAGTAATCTCACTTGAATTTATACCGTCTAGAGAGAAAACAATCCATAGTAGCTGAAAATAAAATACTTGTTTCGTGTGTACCACAAAAAATAAAGCAGTATTATTATTATCCACTCAATTCAATGATGCAGAAATTGATTATTCAGAAAAACAAAAGCCACTATAGTAATTATACATCATTATAATAATACGAAAATTGGAGTAGATACGGGAGACTAAATTACTTGAGAGTACTCTTGCTCAAGGTCAACGAGAAGATGGCCTTTCCGTCTTTTTATGGAAATTATAGATATGGCTGCATTGAATGCATACCTCTTATGGATAGACAAATATCCAGAGTGGAAACAAAATAATTAATACCACCGAAAACATTTCAAAAGAGAGTTAAGTTTGGAATTGGCAATGCCCAATATCTTAAAAAGGAAAAATAGCAACAACAAGATGCTTTTAATACAGTTTTAACATATTGTGGCGAGTCAATATCCGAAACATTAGTAAATAATACCCTGTTGGCACCCCGTGAGGTCCTCAAAAGAGGAAGTTGTGGGTTTTATTAAAAACATTCGAGAAAAAAAACCAGGCTATTCTGCAATATTTGTCAAACACGTGCGTGTTTAGTACGTAGAATAGAGTAAAAAAAAAAGTGGTTTCATGCCCCAATTGCGATAACTTTCTCCACAGGATTAAACTTTGATTATATGATATGTTTGTCCTATTTTCAAATTTTCTGTAGTGTTTATATTTTCCAAATTGCATAAATTTTATTGATTTGAATTTCGTGTTTGTTTATATATAATTTTGAATTTCGTGTTTGTTTATACTATATAAATTTCTCGCCCTAAAACCTTGATTTTTGAATTTATATATTCATTTTATATTTTGTTTATATGTTATTTATTGTCTTTATTCGAATTATGGTTTTATTGCCAAAAAAATACACGCTACATTTTATTGTATAATTTTATGAAAAAAAATTAAAAGGCTGGAAATCTCTTATCACGCATGCGCATTCTGAATGTTGCGCAGACCGAACGACGCAGCGTAAAAATAATATTCTTATAGAAATGCCTTTCTGTTTTAGCTCTTATTTTATCATTTCTTACCTTTATTTTATATTATTCGACATTTTATTACATAATAAAATGATGTTTATAGCTAATAACAAAAAATAACCTAGCAGATTTTGCATAATTTTAATTTGAAACATACATGTTTAGTGTACCCTCAGTGTCCAACGCCGTTACTGGCGTAATTTTTTAGCACAGTAAGGGATGTGTTAAAAGGTTGGAGACCTCTTTTCAGTCATGCGCATTCTGAACGTTGCGCAGACCGAACGACGCAGTGGGAAAATTATATTCGTATAGAAATATCACTTCTCTGTTTCAACTATTATTTTATCATTTCTTACACTTATTTTATATTATTCGACATTTTATTACACAATAAAATGATGTTTATAGCTAATTAAAAAAAAAACTAATAGATTTTGCATAATTTTAATTTAAAACATACATTTTTAGTGTACCCTCAGTAGCCATCACCGTAACTGGCGTAACTTTTTAGCACAGTAAGGGAAGTGTTAAATAGGAAAAAAACGGACACAACTTATGTTAACACCCAATATATACGACAAAAACTCGGTTGAAAATATTATATGTTGATCAAGTATCCAGCTGTGATATGTCTTCATAAAAGCGTTCAATATTGTTGAAGTATTTCAATAAAATTGTAAATTTGTCGATAAAACACGACGAGAAAAGATAACGCCAGAGTGTATATCGTCGTTTTTCTTCATGAATAGCGAAACTTTGTAGTAGATGGAAGATTTATTCTGGAATTTAAACGAAGTATTTAAATGAGATAATATCAGAGTCGCACGTACACATGCAAGATGAAGGAAAACACCTAGGGCTTCAATGGACGTGAGAGAATCTTGCAATATTGTAAAAATTATGGCATGTTCTGGTTGCGAGGTGTTTTAAAAAAAAACTCATAATTTTTAGAAACTTGCCAGTTCATCAAATTCAGCGTAAAGTAGAGACATGAGAATTATGTTCGAAATAAAATTTCTACCAAATATCTCTCTTGGCAGTTCCTGTAGATGACTTCTCTTTCTATTTTAGCAAAATTTTAAATAACATTTTCGTAGAATTCCTACTCGATTTCATCCATAACTCGAGAAATGTTCTTCTTGAGTTCTGTTCGCGTACTCTGTCCTTTAAAGAATTATAAAAGAAAAAGTCTAGAGGCGTCAGCTAGCACAAATTCCCCCGTCAGCTAGCACAAAGTCAGTACAAAAATAATATATAAATATTGTATTTTATTTTATCAACACTGTTTATTCCACTTTTTGAAACGGTATAACCCTACCGGTTTCAAGGCTTTCACGTCATCATCAGGGGAGCACGAACAAGACTGAATTCTGTTCGAACTGGTACCGACGTACACGCTTCTAACGGCAAACATTCGGGTTCGGAATTGATATTCCAAAAATCTCGCCGCTGCTCGCTGAGGTTGTCTACTCCCTCCCTCCACCCACAGACCCCAACTCAAATGTATACCATTAGAAGCGTATATGTCGATACGAGATCGAACAGAATTCAGTCTTGTTTGTGCTCCCCTGATGATGAGGTGAAAGTCTTGAAACCGGTAGTTATACCGTAACAAAAAATGGAATAAACAGTGTTTGATAAAACAAATTACAATGTCTTTAAACCTCCACAATGTTAATGCCTTTACTATAAATAATATATAAATAATAAGTCCAAGAGCCTTATGGAACTGTGTCTGGGTTGCCAGAATGCAAAGCTGAGTACTAGCAATGACAACGTTTTACTAAATATGACTTACGTGGTCCAGTTGGTAAGAACTGGACTTCCACACACGGGTTTCGGGTTTAATTCCCGATTATTTTTAAAAGTCCCGGCTTGGTAAAAGAGTTTGCCTGGCAACAGTATACGCGCGTGAGTGTTGTTGTATATCCATGAACCGCAAATTCCGTGCCTACTCCAGTGGTTTTAAAACCCTAAGACTCGATTAATGCAGCCGAAGACAACAGCCACGCTCTGCAGTATGTCGTCAATTGAAGAGTGCCAAACGAATTAATGAATATAATAAAAATAAAATCACTTTATTAAAATTAATATTATTAATCAATTCCACATAATAAACCAACACATGATCCGGTTTCATTTATTAAAAGCGTAAACTGAAAGACATCTTCGACCAGGATGTGTTGTCTTTCATCAGCGCTACGTAAAAATATCATGTGGTGTTGAATGCATTCCACGGCTATACATGTAAATTTTAATTAATAAAATTTTATCTTTTGTTACAGGTGAGTTGTTCTGTTACGAAGCAAAATTACGACGGTCGTTTAAAGCCACGGAGGTAATGTAATGTACGACGCATTTTTTTTTCTATTATACTGGAATGTTCATAAAAATATATTTGTATTACAAAACATAGCGAACTGCGAGTTCCAAGCCTACTTCGTTGTTCAAAAACCTGAAGGCTCGATCAATGATGCCGAAGCAATGTTATCTCGCAGCAACGCACTTCATTACGTCGTAACGCCAGTTCTGGTGAATTGAAGAGTACCACACGAATGAATAAATCAAAGAAGAACGAGAGATTGCCGAGATACTGACAATATCTAAAACCACCGTCCACGAGCTTTTGGTGAAGCCAGGTTACGTGAATCACTACGAATCCGACCCAAAAATACGACATAACTTTCAGGACAACCAAGTAATTAATTCGAGTGTAAAGAAAAATAACAATTTAGCAAAAATGCAGAGATTATTTATGCAATAATAACATGAAGCACATCACTGAATTTTGTACGGCTTTGACAGGTAAACAATATTACCATAGCAAATATTGCACCCATTTGATAATCGCTTTACTTTGAACAAACATACATGTTAAACAAATATTAACTGTGGTTAGTAGGATCTAACACTGACTGCTGTCTGTTGTAAAATTTTTAGATATCATATTATTTTTATTTTTTTGTTTAAATGAAACTGTTTTTATTACAAAAATAATACTCCATAAGATTCAATAGAAACGCTTCTTTGGTGTTTTTTTTTTATTATTGGCAATACAGTGTACACCACTTATTTCGCTTAACGTAATATAATTAAAGAATTTACCTTTGGCACACGCAACCTAGGGTCACCTCTGATGCAAACTGTATAATGACTCCCCGCAACATCAGACCAAAGCGGCGCTAACAGTAACCGCCTTAATTAATAAAGAAAAATTAATTATTCTTCCATTTATAACAGCATCGCGGCGAGAATATTTACTTTGTCTTAATCAAATTGTGTATGGGAAACAATTATTCTAATCGATGGTTATTTCTATATGTCTGTTTCACAATCAAAGCATATGGACGATTGAAGTACTTCGGAAGAACAAAGGTGCCAACAAAGAAAACCTTTTCTTTTATTACCCTTTTTTACTTTTCTCTTTTAAAGAAAAAACATACATATAGTAATATCACATCGTGTCTATTGTGAGGTAGGCAGAGAATACATACCTCTATATCATTCTATCCAAGAACACAACTTTCGCCTTCTTCACATTCATACATCTTGTCATGAACAATTTTCTTTTACGTGTACCTCACCATATTTTCTTTCAAAATCTGGTCAACTTAATAAGGCCACGTTTTGAGAGAGCAAGTCGTCGTTGTTGCCGGGCCTCGTAGTCGAGGATCCCCTCGCCACTCCAACGTCAATCTTGAACCGTTCTCTCACGTCGATCGTGTGATATTCTGTGAGAAAACAGCCCGATCCTAGATGCGCACTCCCTCCCGCAAATGCCACAGACATGTGAATCCTGCTGAGCCGCCTGGTCATGCTGACGCATGTTCGCAGCGCGCTGACTGTTTCTCACATGTATTTTAGAGTGCAAGTAAGTACTTAACAATATCTGTCTCTTAGATCACAGAATTTAAAGGACATAATAACATCTTCATAAACCAGAGATTCCAAAACCCTCCGTCCGAATGAGATCACTGATATAATAAGTAGAATAATAAAAAGCAGCGGCCCTAACACCGACCCTTGTGGAACATCATACTTAAAAATATCATAATGATATTCTATTATTTAGATTAACAAACTTAGTGCCTTCTATTTGATAATTAAGATTCAACCCAGGTAAAAACATTGTCTGAAAACCCATACTCTCCTCTAAGTCTTTGCAAGCAAATTTCAAAACCAAAGAGAAGATTTGGGCATGTAGATCAAATGAATGAAGAAAGACTAATAAAAGAAATATAAAGTGCAAATGTGTGTGGAAAACGTGGTAGAGGAGAACCTAAGAAAGTATGGTTGGATCAAGTGAATGATATTTTGAAAGAAGTAAACGTAAACAGTCAGATAAATCGTAAGAGTTGTATGAGAAGGTATACGGATAGAGAAGACGCGAAGGATGTGTGTTAAGACAGGAAAGTCTGGATATTTGTCCTTTCTGTCTACCACGACACGGAAATGGCGTGATGGTATATATGTATAGTACCAAAGGCAACACTCATATCCAGTATTAAAGCAATTCCAGTCAACAAATCCAACACCAGTCCTAAAACAATGGTCTTCGTCGAGTGATATTTAAGATATGTTAATTTCTAATCTTTCATATCTCGGCACACATCCTTAAATTCCTCCACTTCCAAGCCCCTTCTCATACAACTTCTACGATTTATCTAAATTTCTACGTTTCCTTCTTTCAAAATATAATTCACTTGATCCACTAGGCGCGTCCAGAAAGTAAAGAACGATTGCGCACCACGCCCTGCGCCAACCCCCTAACACCGCGATCGTATGCGCGCCAGTTAGCTCCTTCCCTCGCTTCAGTGCGAGCCGAGTTTTGTTGCTGAACGGTCGTGCGTCTTTGTTCTGTAACCTTCCAAAATGGCTGCGCCCATCGAAAATCCCACCAAATGTGCCTTCACATTATTATTCACTTGCGTAGTGTTATTCGTTTTCTGAATGCACAAAATGTTCGGCATATCGAAATGTATAGGCAACTTTAAGCACAATACATGAATCTTTCCCACAAATTTCACGATCGCTCCTACATCAAATAGTGACAGAGTACCTTGGCTACAAAAAAATGTGTGCTCGGAAAAGAAAAACCGAATCTCAACACCAGAAAAGTGATGGCAACAGTTTTTTGGGACCGAAAGGGTTTGATCCACGTGGAGTTTATGCCAAGAGGACACACAATAAACTCTGAGGCCTATTGTAAAACTCTTCAACGACTTAGACGCGCCATCCAAAACAAGAGACGTGGAATTTTGTCGGGAAAGGTGGTTTTGATTCATGACAATGCGCGGCCTCATGCATCAGCACGAACACAGCGAGAACTTCAACGTCTTAAGTGGGAAATTTTGGGACATCCTCCTTACAGCCCTGTCTTGGCACCAAGTGATTTTCACTTATTCCCGAAACTAAAGGAATTTTTGGGTGGAAAACAGTTCGCAAACGATGAAGACCTCAAACAAGAATCCTGGCTCAAATCTTTGGCGGTAGAAGAGTATAACATCGGAATTGAAAAATTGGTTCCACGTTACAATAAGTGCCTTGTCAGCTATGGCGACTACATTGAAAAATAGAGTAAGGTACTGTGACTTTGTAAATAAAGTTTTGTGTTGATATCTTTCGTTTTTATTTATTTATGTCAAAACGTTCTTTATTTTCTGGACGACCCACGTATATGTCTTCCCCTCAAACGCCCTCCACTCACATTTGCATTATATGTTTGTTTTTTTATTATTATTTAAGTTTCTGTAAATGCGGTAAATAAGAAACCGATCTGTAATTTTCTAAATTATTTGAATCAAGACTTAGTTTTTTAAAACCGGAGTTACAATGCACGTTAAACTTAGAACTTAAACCAAAAGACCCAAAAAATGCTCCAAAGTAACAACATAGCATTGTTTCAATCAAAACCAAGTGATGAATATCTCGTTCGGAGTCTCGGTCCAATGGTAGGACGCCTTACTCCTTCATCGGATAATTTCTGACTGATATGATATTTAATTGGATATTTTGGTTCCTGTTTTAGGAGACGGGGAGGGATAGTTTTATGTAATTTGTTTGATGAATGATTATGAGAAATAATAAGACGTTAAATACTTGTATACATGTGATGTTATATAAATGATATTACATACGAATATACATATATTTGTGGATGTGCGATGTCACACACGCTTATATATATTAGATGGGTGGTGAGAAAGAAATGGAGGTGAGATGATGGTGAGTAAATCATAGGATGTTGTATATAAATATGGGTATTTGGGGAGACGTGTGTGACTTTTAAAAATATATTAATACATAAATATGGGAAATACGCGATTGACTATGGTGGGAGGCTGTCGTCTGCCGCTTGAGGAGTCGGTGTCGGTGTATAAATAGGTGTAGAAAATGGTGTAGAGAAAGGTGTAGAAAATGGTGTAGAAAATGGTGTAGAAGATGGGGGGGTATTCAGAGTGACGGGGTCATTTGCAGTTGGGGGGGCGTTTGCGGGTGGGCGGGTGCGGAGAATAGATTTTGGACGTGGGTGCTTGTAGTTGGTGTTCGCGTTGTAGTTTCCGAGATTTTGTATGACGGGGTTGGGATGTCTTGATATTGAACTGTAAAACCTTTCGGCCAGAGCTCGCATGTGATCGGGGATAGTTTCGAGTGCGGTGTCCGCGTGGAGTCTAGAGTTACGAACTATGTAGGGCGCGTTTAATATCATGCGGAGGGCTTTGTTTTGAACGATTTGAAACAATCATTAACAAGATAATGTATGCATAGAAATCAAACTATTATAACGTCTTTAAGATATATTTTACTCGACTATCTCAAAAAACTTAAATGGATGGTTTTTGGGATAGTTTCCTTTAGTGGATTTCTAAATTTGTTAGCTACAGCCAAAAAGAAATATGTCAAAAATCCTGTATATAAAAACGAGACTTTTTTGGGCACCTAATATCTGGAATAGAACCCAAAACTCACATGTGGAAAACAAGCGTTGCGCCAAATAGGTCACGCAGGTCGTCGTTTAATGTGCGGTAACATATAAATTATATAAAGTTCTTAATTCACATTCTCATTTAATTTTAAAATCCTGTACCTAACGAACTGCAAATAACAAATCGTTAACTCACGGTTATTTATCAAATTAAAAAGTAACTTGAAAACAATACAAACGGTGCCACGTTCCGTGCCGTCTCCTACATTGTAAATCCACACCGCAATTGTTAACGACGTCCGAGGACAATCCGACAAGAGAAGCATAACTGAATCGACAAAGGAGTTTTGGACGTCTAATTTCTCTGGTGTTGCGAGGAACGAATCTGATCTTCTGCATTGAAAGCATTCGTGAAACAATGATAGATCTATTTCTGGAAATTAAGAATTCAAATTCTTAATTAATCATTTCTCCGTTTTCTGTTATTGTCCGTTTTTAATCAGAAGAATAAAATAAAAAGTCAAGGTTTAAGAAGTGCGAGAAGAAGACGGGTTTCTCGGTTGAAGAACTTATACAGTACATTTTAAGGTGGTACCGTATCTTTGTTTAGAGCTACTGCCATAAAGGTCAAGATAACCATGATGATTGAAGAACTGATTGGAGATTTTACTGTGGTACCATATGTTTATTCAGAGCTGCTGCCTCAAAGGTCAATATATGAACGATGATTAGCGTGTTCCCCGCGGGTAGCACAAACGCCTGTGATCTGACGACAATCCAAGTTTCAAATCACAAATACTTAAAAAAAATGACACAAAACCGGAATAAAAATTGAACTAAAATTTAAAATAATCTTTATTCTAGCGACATCTCTGAAAACCTTGTCAAATAATATATTAGTTTATGAGATATTGTTGAATAAACAGAGCGCCGAATTTTTTTGGTTTCTCAATATTTCCAGCATTAACGACCTGTCGCGCGGATCGAGTCCTGCGATGAGTCTCTCTTACGTAAATAAACATTACTAAGTCTCTCTTACGTAAATAAACATTACTAGTGATATATGCATTTGATTGGGTGAGTGTCATGAAGCATTGATTTAATCGTAGCATTCCTTTGTTTATTTTACGTAATGTTAAGTTTATCTCCTTTATTTAATGAGTCTCCTTAAGAGTAATGACTATTATTTATTATCAGAAAATTACTTAAGTGTCATGTTTACTTGGTGTTGTAATCAAATATCAGTGGTTCTAAACAAAATATGTGTTTAAACTTAGAAATTAAAAAACGCTGAAATTTTGCCGCGCACAGGATTCGTGGAATTTGATTTTTAACGCGGGGAACAGGTTAAAGAACTTATTGGAGTTATTTTATTATGGTACCATATCTACCATATATTCAGAAATGCTGCCTTAAAGGTCAAGATATTCACGATGATTGAAGTACTTATTGGAGTGATTTAATTGTGGCACTATATTTTTGTGCAAATTCTTTCTTTTATAATATACCTTAATTATCATCATCTATACGTTATATTGGTAACACAGGAATGCCACAAAACCCTCAATGCTTGACCCAACCACCTCTAACGCCTCACCCTTTTTGAGATGGTTATAGACTGCTGCTATAGTAAAAGACGAACCGTCTCGTTAAGTCACATGATCTGATAAGCATAATTCTTTAAAAGCATCTGTTCACAAAACTGGGAGTCTATTGGGCCTCGGTAACATGGCATACATAATATGTTAGTACCATATTAGGGCCACACAAAGTTCGCAATCGTTAAACATTGGAAATAATTTATTGTAACAAACACTTCTTATTTATTTAAATCCCGATATTATGTTGCTTTCAGGACTTGTCGACTTACGTTGACTAATTGGTAAGACGCTTGACTTCAACCCGGGGGTTCCAGGTTCGATTCCCTTTCGAAGTAAAAAAAAAATGTCAGTCTGATAAATAGTTCGATTGGTAACACGCGCCGAGTACATGTGCTAGTGTTGTCACTTCACGTGCGGTAGTGTAGCCAACACGTGCAATAACTAACCTTAAATCACATGAGTATCTAGTGAATCTAAACTCGAATGTTTGACTGAGTGTTGATGCCTCTTCACGTGGGGTAGTGTTGCACAAACGTGCAATTAACTAATCGTAAGTTCCGCGCCTAACGTGTTAAACTCAAATTATTGATTATTGAGGCCAAAGACAATATTGTCTCTCAATATGTCTGAAAAGGGTACCATACGAAAGAAGAAGTTGCTTTCAAACCTCATTACACCTGAATGTGCGGTTATTATAAAATGCCTATTTTATCCGAATAGCATTACAAAAGACACTGGGCGTCGCTAGATTGGATAAGAAACAAAATGAACGAATTTGCGGAACAATTCAAGTGACGCCAATAGTACAATAAAACCCGAGAAACTAGAATACGCTGATATGGGCATGTGCAACGGCGGGATGAAGGGTCTACGCTTAAGACAGCCACGAATCGGGCAATCTCAAATAGATGCAAAGGGAGATCCAAGCAGAGCCTATATAAGAAAGTAGAGAAGAACATGATGAGACTCGGACTATTCCCGAGTGATTGACGGGATCGAGAGAGATGGAGGAAATATGGCCAAGCAGCCGACCACAAATGGGTGGGATAAGGCAAGGCAAAAGAAAAAGAAACGTTATACAAGTACTTTATTGATGCTTAAATATAGACGTTATAGAAGCATAATCAATAATATATAACATTTTTTTTATAACTTTTATTTCAAACTACAACTTTTGACAAAACAAGAATACAGAGAACGTCTCTTTAATTAACCTAAATTGCAACGTTAT
This sequence comes from Odontocerum albicorne, assembly GCA_949825065.1. Lineage (NCBI taxonomy): Eukaryota > Metazoa > Arthropoda > Insecta > Trichoptera > Odontoceridae > Odontocerum > Odontocerum albicorne. Next base: position 28,259,154 of record OX463853.1, on the reverse strand, counting down.
CAGGTGACAAATTGAAAAAGGAAATACAAAAAAAAATGAGAACGAAAGCATTGTCTCTCATTAGATTTACATTCCGCCATGGTAAATTACCGCGAAAAAACATAAAACGACAATATTTATTCGCATGAAGTGGACCGAGAAAATCAGCACAGCATCCGTGCAGCAAATATTGGTGACAAATCATCCATCAATTCGCGGAAAAAAATTATATTCAGATAAAATACTCGTATATATAAATAGAAAACATCACTTCGTTTGAGGCTTATCTTAGCTACTGGTCGTCGACGTTTCTGGTTAGTCGTAGTCGAGGTCGTTCCTCGTAGTCGAGGATCCCATTGTCATTAAAAAGTCAATCCTTCCTTTCTCCTCTTTAAGTGAGTGAGCCGTTGCACACCAGCAAACTCACTGGCCACACCGTTGTACTGGATCCGATGGCAGGCCGAAGTGAGACGATAGGATACACCGGCATGTTTTTTTTTAAGAATAGATATGACATCCTTACATCACCGAACATTATACGGAAAAAATGGATGTGTCATTCGAGGGGAGAAACAGTTGACGACCTACGTGGTCTAGTTGGTAAAACGCTTGTCTTCCAACCCGGATGTTGTAGGTTTCGATTCCCGTTGGAAACCAGATTTTTTTTAAAGAATCCTGTCTGGTTTTCACTTAAGGCCTCTTTAACATCTTTCTGGTTTTATTGGAAGATATAGCCACATGGCAATAAGTCCACCAGGACCTTCCGAACGAAAGTCCAGTGCGTTACCGCGCGGCCAAACACTTCAAAAAAGTTATTCAGAGATACTGAAATGTTCTTCTTCGTCTTACGTGGTAGAAGCGAAATGTGTGTGTCACAATAGAATTAACTGGAGATGTCGGCCTACCCCAATAGGGCCATGACGTGATGGTGATTATGATGACTATTTTTATTGTAGACCGGAAAAATTACTGAATAAATTCCAAGTAATGAAAAATACATTAGTGTCGCAATTCATACTAAAAACGACGTCGAATAATAATACGAGCATTTCGCTGAATATGTATGTACTATATGTACCAGATGTTTTGAAACTGTTAATTATCCAAAAAGAAAATCTTTCAGATGTAGGTAAACACGCAATCCATAACTCTTCAACCTATCAAGATGCCGCAGTCAACGCAGAATAATGTTCCTTCCTCACCCTCCTACGTACATCGTACAGAAACTCGTATCTACATGAGGCGGTGGGCGAAGAAATTCTCTTCAGCGGTTTAATGGTATGAGTAGTATGATCGATGATCGTTCTTATCCCTCCGTGAACCGTTTTCACTTAAGAGGTATGACCTACTAACAGGGCTGTTCAGCGACAATTTATATTTCAAGTTAACGCGTATGAAAAAGAATGCATGCGGAAAATAATGACCAAGAACTTTATGATAGACGACTTCCGTGACCTAGAACGGAAGACACATGACTTCTACTCGGAATATCGGGTTCGATTCCTGTTGATTTAAAAAAATAGTCGTCCTCGTTGCTGGGTCTCGTAGACGTGGACCCCTCGCCATTCCAAAATTAATTCAGCTGGAAAGGAAAGCTGTGCCGTAGAGTTTTATCTTTCTTTCTTCTTTTTTATTCCTCTTAAAGTGAATAAGTCGTTGCACACCAGCAAAATAACCGACCACACCGATGTACTGAATCCGATGGCACACCTAAAGTGAGACGATCGGAGCACACCGGTATGGTTTTTTTTTCTTTGCTTTTGAATAGAATAGATATGACCGAAGTTGTACCGGCCTGTATACCTACCTAAATGAATTGTCAAAATAACGAGTGAATTGTTAAAACACAAATAAATTAAATTAATTATTGTTAAATTCGTAAACATACAGGGTCATTGACCGATCAAGTATTCATAGATAGCTATACGTCAAGAACGGCGACAATGTTTACTATTTTTATAGTACCCGCGATTTGTCCAGTCATCTCCAAATATAAATAATTAATCTACCGCCAATTTACGTGCCAGAGCGAGACGGAGCATGTAACGCGAACTGGTTCACCCATTTGTATAAAAGACTGGCGCTCCGATAAATAAACATATATTCGTATTGTCATTCAGTCAACTGTCAAGACTTTGTTATTTATTTACCTGCTGTCCACTTATCGATTTATATCCGCATTCCTGAGTCCATATTTATTGACAACAAATCAAGATCATCATGACTTATAGAAATAAGCAATCCGCTATATTGATGATTCTGTACGAGAAGTAACGCAGAATCAACTAAAACGAAGATAACGATGTCGATATCAAGATCATCAGCACGTCCTAATAGGACACATGCTACACTGATAGCGACCATCGTTACAAAGTCATAGGTATCCTTATACTCCCCGAATACTAGACGGAAAAATACCTGTGCCATTCAAGGGGAGTAGCCCAACGCGAGGTTCGAACAGTCGACCTTCCGCATGTAAGTCATGTGCGGTCGGCGGTCATGCACCTAATTAAAAAAAGTGGTACAAATCTGGTGAAAAAGTTCGTTTGGTAACAATACCCGGAGGCGCTAGACGAATGCGAGTATTGTTGCTTCTTTATGTGCGGGATAATATTCCAAACACGTGCGATGACGAACCGCGATTCCAAACACATGTGATCGAGAACCGCGATTTCAAATACGTGTGATGACGATTTTATGTCTACTTTAGTGGTTGTAAACTTAAAGAGACGATAAATGGGTTCGAAAACATTGGTATCTCTAGACCATGCTCTTCAATATAGCCGAATCACCAATTCAAATATGTTAAAGGGTTGCCGCGTACTAAACTGGTTTATATGGTGTCATTGTCGCTGTGCCACGATTTCCACGTTGCGGCAGGGGAATCCCTCAAACTGTGCCCCACGTTGTTTAATAAATGTCCTAACTTTTATTTTCCTCGAGGTCTTGTCGAGATCCATGAAGTGACTTCCGATGCAGAAAAGTAGTTGAAGAGCCTTTCGTGAATATTATACGAGTTTATCCATACGAAAGAAGAAGGATTGCTATTGAGTATACCATATATGTTATTTTATATAATAGCTTATAGTTAAGCATCATTATCATCAGCCTCCTTCGTTTCAACAGAAAACAAGGTTTCTCCCATTGTCATTCACAACGCCTCATCTACCCCATCATGTGCCCATCGTCTTCTTGCCACCGCCACATTTTTTAATCAGACCAACTGCCTACAGGTCATCCTTATCTTCTTCCTACGATCCACCCCACCTTACTAACAATGTCCATAAAGCTCCTGAAGCAGTGAAGTCTCCATGACGATACCATTCCCAACAATATTAGGTTTTTGTCCCCTGTTTTCCTGAATTCCACACCACTGTATGTCCTTGAGTACATTGTCCAACAGTATTCACCTGGACCGATCAAAGTTATTATGTTTTGTTTCTTTAAGTGAAAAAATGTAAATCTCACACGTTTAAAGATTTTGTTTTTTTAATGTTCTCGCCAGTTACGAGAGTATTTAATTGACACATGTTGACATAACACATTAATTACTATTTAGTCGGCCATCAGGTCTCACAGTATTTAAGCATAGAAATTAAGCATGATGGGGGAATATAATACGTTTTTTATATGATTATTGAAGTACGAGTATACCTTTTAAATGTTGTTTTATAATTATTATATATTTCCATATCATGTAAAAAAATTATAAATAAATATAAATCAGGCTTACAGCCCATGATGGGTCTTGGCTGCCTAAAGAATTATCAGCCACATATATCTCTCAACAGCATCCCTCCATTGGTCGTACCCAGTGTGAGGCAGTTCTCTGTCATGCCATCCAGCCACCTCAAGGAACAACATATACTTTCCATAATGAATTCAGTTTCAATTATTTTGCATTCTATAAAAACCTCTTCATGATGGACTGACGATCACGTTTGCATTAATTAGGCGACCTTGTGACCCTGTCGGACTTATGGCAAAATAAGATTTTTTTAAATCAACCAGACGTGAAAAATAGACGCAAAATTCACATGTCACTATTGCATATGTAAAATATCCTCAACTGTCCCGCCGTATCCTTTTATCTCGCCGAAAATATTCAACGTCTTTCCGATCATGGACTTGCGTTACGTTTAAACAGATTGTTTTTTAGCTCTCCAAGTTCATCGCTTTTCTTCTTTCACGTTTTCCTTGACTGTTCATGCAGTGAGACTTGGTATGTTTTCAAAAGCGACTGAAGAAACTCTTAATTTCAAGTGAGTAATAACGTGTTTTATTCCTGATTTTTCTTTCCTCTCCACCATGTCTTTTTTTTTCTTTTAATTGATGATATCTCTTTTAATTTTACTATGTATTTTGTTCATGAATTTTGCAAAGGTGAATAATTATTTGATTTTTTCTGCGACCATGTAACTTCCTTTATTTACTTTTGCCTGGTTGGTTGGAAGAGATTGTCACCTGGCAATAACCCTGCTAGATCATTTTACAGTAAAGTGTTAAATACACCAATAAATAAAGACTTTGAAGGTTTGAATATACAAAAACACCCATCCTACATCGTAAATAAAATTCATAAACCCTGCTTAGAACTTAAGCAATTAATAATCGTTCCACGAAGGGTGCCTATTAAAAGATACAATATAAAAACTGTGGTATTGGTTTTTTTTTCAAACAGCACAATAAGGTTGCAGCAACCAAAACATGTCCCCAATTTAGATAGAAAGTTCAGAGACATCAATAATTATTATTATTAAACGTGAAATGCATTTTTTAAGTACAAAAGTTCTCATCAACGTTTGTAGGTCGCACGATGACATGTCGAAATCTAAAAACCCGAGGAAGGGCATGCATTAATCATTATTAAAATAAGTAATTGAAGATATCTATACAAAATAATGCATTTAATTCAATGCTTAAACGATCAAATATGACACTAATTACTATAAAGATATACTTTGATTGATTGCAGAAAACTTTATACCTTAATACTGCATTGCTTAACGGGTCCCAATTCAAAGCAATTAGAAAACATGATAGACAAATGTCATGCGTACTAAGATCTAAGATTAGACAAATATGTAATTTTGACAGCATATTTCAAATTGAGACATGTTATATTGAAATACGAGTAGCAGCAGGTAAAGACTGGAACATTTTCAAAGAAACAAAACTGGTTGCCCACAATCCCAAGTTAGGATATGCAAACTAGGTTAGGAAGTGGCAAAATATTGATAAAAGCAAATATATGCGGAAGAAGTGCAAGAATCGGGTAAAATGGGTGGTATAACAATGTTCGATAGAACAAGAAATAAGAGAGAAAAAATCTGTTTGAAAGAAGACGAAGTGCCAAAGTTGAGAAAAGGCGAGCTTAGATGGTTTGGTTACGTAGAAAGAATGAATGATGAAAAACATACAAAGAAAATTTAAGTTCTGTGAAAAGACTTAGAAAACCGTGATATGTTCAAATTATTGTAATTTTGAAAGAGGAAATAATGTAAATTGAAAAAAGGTAAAGTGAGAGAAGTACAATATGAATGATATATATTAATACTGAGGAGACGAATGCTGTATGTTTGGTTAGAAAATTATGGAGGTCTGTTATATCTGCCTACCGCGCAAGAGACACTAGCCAGTACTAGAACTTCCTTGCATATGGTCCTAAAAATTATGGAGGTCTGTTATATCTGCCTACCGCGCAAGAGACACTAGCCAGTACTAGAACTTCCTTGCATATGGTCCTAAAAATTATGGAGGTCTGTTATATCTGCCTACCGCGCAAGAGACACTAGCCAGTACTAGAACTTCCTTGCATATGGTCCTAAAAATTATGGAGGTCTGTTATATCTGCCTACCGCGCAAGAGACACTAGCCAGTACTAGAACTTCCTTGCATATGGTCCTAAAAATTATGGAGGTCTGTTATATCTGCCTACCGCGCAAGAGACACTAGCCAGTACTAGAACTTCCTTGCATATGGTCCTAAAAATTATGGAGGTCTGTTATATCTGCCTACCGCGCAAGAGACACTAGCCAGTACTAGAACTTCCTTGCATATGGTCCTAAAAATTATGGAGGTCTGTTATATCTGCCTACCGCGCAAGAGACACTAGCCAGTACTAGAACTTCCTTGCATATGGTCCTAAAAAATCCCATATGAGATCTTCTAAAAGTGTGCTCATGATATCATTTATCAGGCATTGTGTATGAAGTATGTTCTCTATAGATAATAAAGAAATTTATCAAGGCTTTCTAAATTAGAGTGTAACGGATGTATGTCAGTACTTCTACTTTCGTGCCAGTGGCCTCAAAATGATTTGATCTTCTGAGAAGTTCTTCAGTCAGGCGAGAAGTTCTTCAGCTCCGCCCCCCATGGCGCCTACTCTATCATTTGCAGAGGTAAGAGGTGAAGTCTACCCAATTGGTTCCAACTATCCGCAAGGTGTTGGCATTTTATTTAATGATATGTTACACACAAATCCTCATTAGATACTCTTTAAAACTTGGATTTTTAAAGATGTTTTCCTCGTTGTCACGAAACGAAAAAATGTAAACGATTCTTTCTCAGAAATACTTTCTTTCTTTTTTGCAAGTAACTGATGCAATTTTTTCAACATATCGGTGATGGGTATGTGGATATAGGCGATATCCGTGGTCAAGTTGATAAAACGCCTATCTATCGACCCGAAGGTTGCAGGTTCGATTCTCTTTGGTAACCGATTTAAAAAAAACTGTTCCAGACTGGTTTATCGGTGATGGGATATGGGCCATCTCCGTGGTCAAGTTGATAAGACGCCTTTCTATCGACCCGAAGGTTGCAGGTTCAATTCTCATTGGTAACCGATATTAAAAAAATGGTTCCAGTCTGGTTTTCACTTTAAGCCTTTAGACGATACCGATACAGTGTATAACAGGTTTATGGTTGGTTGAACGAGTTTTCCATAATAATAAAAGGGCAATTTATGAGGTATTGAGTAACAATTATTTTTAACATATTTTATAACCAACGATTGTACTATCTTACTGAATCTTAACGAACAACTATTTAATATATAATCAGCACTCTGAGATGGTTTGGGCATGTAGAACGAATGAATGATGTAAGACTAACAAAACAAATATACAGTGCAAATATAAGTGGAAGGTGTGGTAAAGGATGACCAAGGTAAGTGTGGTTGGGTCAAGTGAATCATATTTTGAAAGAAAGAAATGTAAAAAGGTCAGAGAAATTGTAGGAGTTGTATGAGAAGGTGTATGGATGTAGAAAGGTGAGATGTGTGTGTGTGATAGGAAAGTATGGTGCTCTCTCCTCTATGCCTACTCTGAGAAGAAAACGGTGTGATGACATGGATGTGTATAAAAAATCTGTTAAAAAGAAACAAAAAGAACTTTATTTTATTGCTCAATTTAAATGGGCCGAAATTGTGTAAAGGTTGATCCATACAAGTTCAGTCAATTTCTCTTATGTGCTTCACATTTATTAGATTACTATCAGAAAATTCTTTCGACCTTGTGCCTTAATAAGTTAAAGATAGACTTTCATCTATCCCGACACACACCAGAGTTAAACCGGGCTCGACCGCTAGTTCTTAATAAAGTTCTCAAGACATCATTAAATAGTTTAAAAGCATTGTCCGGTTTCACAACATTAAAATATACATAAATCAATACCATAAAATCTGAAGAAATATTACCGGAAACGATTCACACGTGGAGATTTATAGTTTAGTAAAATCAATAAAATGAACCGAAACGTACTCGTACATTAATGGTCGCCTCCAACTATAAATATTTACCTACATTCAATTGAACACGCGACCGTCCAAAAATAACCAGACGCGGCTCGTACTTTAAAAAATCAAATTCAATTGAAAAAGCATTGATATATTTTGTCTTACAGCCAGTACAATCTGTATTATCAGTCAAAGTAAGGAATTTTATGATTTAAAATTTTTTGTCTAATTTCCTTTTTGAGTAGATAAGCTCATGTGTTTTGGCGGTAACAAATGGATTGCATCCACTTGAAATACCCATTAGGAACTCTATAGAAAGGTGCATTTGGAACGAAAACAAACTTGACACATGCATTTACACTACACTGCACTGCTCTAAATTCAAATATCTTGGAATACCATATAAATCATTACACTACACCTAAAGCCGAATGTGTTACTATAGCATATCGGAAGATCTAAAAAGGTTTCTTTGTAGTTCATTTTTCGTTAACACTTTCCTGCGGTTTTTTCACCAAATATGTTTTTTCTGAATACATGCAGATGCGGAGATGTGCCTCATCTAATGACGGCAGTCACTGCCTCCTACCCTTACACACAACTTGTTTGTTTTTTTTTATGTATTTTTAATCTGATAATAATCTGATAAGACGACCTCCGTGGCCTGGTGGTTAGACATTTGTCTGCCGATCCGGAGGTTGCGGGTTCGATCCCCGCTGGAACCCAGATTTTTTAAAATAGGATTCCAGTCTGGTTAACACTTAGGGCCTATAAAAACATATTTCTGGTAGGTTGGAAGAGATTGCCACATGGTAATAAACTCACCGGGTTAAAAAAAAAATAATAATGTATTCGAATGCCAAATAAGAGCGCCCTTAAGGAGAGTTTGCTCTCTAAACGGTGCTATATAAATTCTCAATTTATTATTAAGTGCTTTTCCTTTGTTTCGCAGGCTGTTCCTTTCGCATGGGGCATCAAATATTGACATTTTGAGCATATCAGAAAATATATTTGAAGAAAGCCTCTTGAGATTTCTTTGTAATGGGAGTAGTTATTTCGACTACACAATTATTTCTAATTATTTTTAATGTATACATTTTTTTGTGAGATTAAATGAGTTATGACTGTATACCTAAGATGTATAAAATTAATATTTATTTTATATACTCGTATAATAATAAAAAAAATATTACCTTAGAGCAATGGAACGAACCCCACTTGGAATAATTCTAAGAGAACATATCCAGTGTGACGACATCCGAAGAAGGAATCAAGTCAATACCAAGACTTAAATTGAGCTAGAGGTGCATGTGACTAGAAAAGTGGAAGACCGGTTGAGAAAGATACTTTTCGAATTGGGGCCAAGATTCACAGTCACCCCCCCCCCCCCCCCCCCCCAATAGAATGATGCCTTAAAAGTAAAAAAGATAATAATGAGGAGACTGCGGGATTTGGATGGATGTAACGTGTGAAAAAAAAGGTAGAGGAAGTCTTTAAGGCTATAAAATACGGTCTAAATAAACGCTGCGGTAGATTAAACCTGCCGATTGTCTCGGAACATTAATACTTTGCTATCGGAACTTTTCGTTTGCTCTGTCTAGAGTGTGTGCTTGCTGAAGCGCAACAGCTTGCACATTATAAAATCTACATGCATAGACTGTTTCCATTCACAAGATGGCTGACAATCATACTTGACCTCTAGGGATAGCCTTTCGTACCAGACAAATTCTAACAAGCTGACACCTTTTATTTTTAGCCTTACTAACTAGGCCACGTAAAGTCGTCATCGTTAAGTATGCCACGATGTAAAAGTATGTTTAAATTATATAAATAATGAAAGAATTTTCTCTTTTGATAGATGTATAGAAAGAAAAGTGTACACATACGACAAGAAGAATGCCTGAATGGGAGAGAATCAAGGTTATGAGGAAAGTGAAACGGAAAACGAAATGAAACGAGAATGACGAAGTAGAAAAACACGATGAGTTAGCAAATAATCAAATAGTTTTCACAGCATAATCTGCATCACATTGGAAAAGTGAGGTATGAATATACAATATGAATGTGCATTTGTTTAGATGTTCGCTATCGACATATTACAAATGAAAGAAACATGGCATGAACATTGTGTTATTTTTTAATTACACTACGTCAATCAACATTTTACACTCTTGTATCGAAAATGGTTTTTTGTACTGAAGAATCTACGCACACATAGTCAATCAATGATCGTTCATTTCCTATTTCCCACGTATACATATTTTATTTTATTACAATATACAGTATTTTATCGACCATTAAAGTAGTTACAAAAATAATACGCATAGAATTTTGAGTGCACATGAATATAAATATTTATTTTTATTTATTTATTTAACACTTTTATTGCAAATACAATCTGGAGGGCTTATTGCCAGGCGGCAATATCTTCCAACCAACCAGACACAAATAAATTAAGCAAGTTGCATGGTCCCAAAAAACATTCAAATGACTATCCATCCCCACGAAATCTATGAACATAATACGTGAGCATACGCCCATAAACCCCACAAAGACGGACAATCATCCGAACATTCCTTAACATATAAAGTGAGATATCATCAACTAGAAAGAAAATTAAGAGTTTTTTTCAGTCGCTTCTTAAAGCATGCCAAGGACGGAGCGAGTCAATAAATACAACTTGTCACAAAAATTATAAACATTTATATGTCATTTACAAAAAAAATATCGAAATGTAGTACACACACGCATACCGCTCATTACACATAAAATACAAACCTGAGACAGGTTAAGACTCAGATAATCAAAGGCCTTAAGAAAGAAAATAATAATCAAAGAGAATAACAACAAAAATATGCAAACGCATAATCAATTTACTCTAATAAACAAAAAGGAAAAAACGCACATCGAAAATTCAACATATTTACAGATATCTCGAAAAGTGAGAAACAAAGTCAACGAAAAGAGAGGTTAAAAAATAAACGAGAGTCATGCCGTGGCGTCTGACTCATGGTTCAAACAAACAAAAACGTTCTCTACGAGAACTTTTAAAGACATTAAGACTATCATCAAATATCCAAGACTGCAGCATAGTAATTACGCAATCGATGGAATCTGGGTACGGAAGAATTAAGTATAAGTTCTACAACTGTCGCACCTGAATATATTATCCTGTAGTCTCGTATTTCTCGAAGGAATTCGGAAGTCAATAAATTCCAGTAACTTTGGACAGTCAATCATCTCATTAACTATTTTGAAAAGGAGGATCAAATCAAACATCGTTCTACGATCGGGAAGTCTCGTCAAGTTCAGACGCGATAAAAATATATTGTAGTTTACATCATCATTTCTAAGACCAAGTCTAAACCTGATGTGACGCAAAAATCTTAGCTACACCCTCTCCAGAGCGTTCGAATGAACTGCGTAACAAGGAGTCCAGATACTGGAGTTTAATTCCAGTTTACTCCTTATCAGAGTGCAATAGAGAGTCTTGGATGCGTGTACTCTCTTCAATTTCTTCGAATATGAATTTGTTCGTGGGAAAAAAACGTTTTTGTCCCTCTATCATCAAACTTGTCTAACACCGATTCAATCCCGTCCCCTTTTACCCATGCATTCAAATCCCCTGCCAATATAATTAATCTGAAAATGAATGTTGAGAAATCCAAAACCATGGTGATAGTGTGAAAAGAAAAATAAATGCTATATATAGGTGATCAATGCGATATATAGGTGATCAAAACGATATATAGGTGATCAAAACGATATATAGGTGATCAAAACCATGGTGATAGTGTGAAAAGAAAAATAAATGCGATATATAGATGATCAATGAAATAATAGAGCAAGCTGAAGAATTCTGTTATTTAGGTTGTGTTTTCTCAGATGGAAAAATTACGAGATATCTCAAACGTCGTGTAGCGATACGAAACAATGTCAATGGGACATTAAAACATACATACTCGAACCGGACAGTATCAAAATCAGTTAAAATTATAGTCCACAGCAGTATTTTAGTACCGAATTTGTTGTATGAGTATGAAACGTTAAGGTGAAAAAATACTGAAAGGCTAATATGTTAAGCAAGATGAAGAAGTGTACTCTGATATGACCAAGGAAAGTATGGTTGGATCAAATGTATGATATTTTGAAAGAAAGCAATGTAAAAAGTAAGAGAAATTTTAGAAGTTGTATAGATGTGGAAGAGGCCAAACTTGTTTCACGATATGTAAGTCTGGCGTTTTCTCCTCTCTGCTTACCCCGGCAGGGAAACGGCGTGATAATGAAAGCAAGAGCATATTCATCTGCATAATTCTCCGAGTTGGATCGCCTTTCAAAAGAGTTTGTTCTCTAAACGGCGCCATATAAATTGTCATTTTATTATTATTATTAAAACCACGAAAACGGTGTCGAGTAGTTTTATTGATGCATACTTTGGTTGTATACAGTAAAACCTGACGGTATTATTGCCATGTAACAATCTATTCCAAGGGTCCAGAAATATGTTAAACGGGCCGTAAGTAAAAATAAGACGAGATTTTTTCAAAGCTGGCAATCGAACCCGCAAGCCCCGGGTTATAAGTTCTTCCACGGATGTGGGTCAGTACAATGAGGAACCTGAAATAAACTGCAGTCACGTTTCCTGTAGGATGATAATAGTTAATTACACCAGTTCGGCAATAGCTTCGGTTAATATTCATTGCCTGGGTCGTGGTCCGTTGCCATGTTCGAGTACCGGTGGATCGTTCATTAGCATGGAGCTGAGAAGCAAGTTCCGAGTAACAGACGTAAAGGTGCAAATTACGATATCATTTACCTTAAATTACACATCAGATTGGCTACGTGAAGGCCATTAAAGTGGAACGAAGACTTAAAGATAAAAAAACAACTTATTCATATTCGAACTTTTTAATAAAAATAGACAACACCGTTCTTAATATTTTATCATAAATAGGTGATATTTTATCATAAATATTGACCTCCGTGGCCTAGTTAGTAAATATGATATACATTTGACCTAGGAGTTGCGGGTTCAATTCCCAATTGAACACAAAAAATAATTTTAAAAAGGATCTCAGTCTTGATGTAGATAATGGAAATAACCTATTTTTCGGTTCCATTCATCAAGCCTTCTCGTTTAGTAAAACGCATGTCTTCCATATTCCAAGTTGTCATATTTATTAAAAAAAGGATCCAACACACATTCTAATTCCTTTAAAATATTTAATTTTGGAGTATTCAAGGGTTTCTTCTACTTTATTAAATATATTTTATTTTTGGAGTTAACATAGGGCAATCAATATGGATAGTGCATGGACTTTCATATGACTATTAATACTTCTTCTTCTTGCCGTGCCCTATCAGGTCCCCCCGACGTTGGCAATCACTCTGACAAAGGTTTTTCTATCTTGAGCAACCCGGAACAGGTCCTCCACACACCCCCTCCCCGTCCAGTCTCTTATATTGCGCAGTCAAGATGTTTGCCTTCTACCAGGACCACGCTGCCCCTCGATCTTGCCCATTAGTATCAACTGGAGAATTTCGTACTTCTCTCCACGTAAAATGTGACCCAGATAGGATATCTTGCGGACCTTAATATATGTCAGCAGCTGTCTACGGCAATTAGCTCTCCTCAAGACCTCCGAATTGGTGACCATATCAGTCCACGGTATACGAAGCATTCTCCTGTGCATCTCGAACGCTTCCAACCGATTCATAGTATGAACCTTCAGCGTCCATGTTTCCGAGCCATACAACAGAACAGACCAAACATAGCACTTCAACATTCTCTGCCTTAGTTTCAGATTCAATTTATCATTGCAGAATATTGATCTCATTTTGTTGAATGAACTACGGGCTGCTTCAATCCTGCACTCCACCTTCATATCTGGGTCGACATATATTAATACTTACAAGAGTCAAATGAAGACATCGTTCTTGAAGGGATGTAATTAATAAATTATGGGTTTGCTTTGTTATTGTATTTGATTTTATTGGTAGATTATTGGATATTTGAGTATTTAAGCTGTGCACAATATTCCATTATATTTATAATCTATTTCTTGGTTGGTTTAAGTCGATAACAAAAGAAACAGTGGTGTGAATTTACTCAAAGGGTAAATGAAAGCACAACTATTTTGTACAAAAAATGTAAGGAAGCACTACATAATACGAGTATATAACAAAACGTAGAACCAATAAAAAAAATTAATATTTGCAATGAAATAAATACGAATACTCGTATCGTAGATGTAAATAGTCGACACCGGTGATCTGAAATTAATCCATTCCGAAACTACCGGATCGAAAGACAAGCATTCAACAAGACCACTAAGATTATCTTTCATTTAACATATATTTCTAAATATCTAATCTGAAAGAAGGGTAGCGACAGGAAAAAAGGTGAACGGGGGATTTAATGTTATATACAACAACCGCGCATTATTAACAATAGCAAAAATAAAAATACTCGTACATAAGAGTGTGTTGGTGCCCACTTTGATGTGAGGAGGTGACACTTGGACTTTGCAGAAGAAGGATTAGATTATGATTAATGCTGTGGAGATGGGTGCACTAAGGATTAGATTATGATTAATGCTGTGGAGATGGGTGCACTAAGAAAAAACAATATTTGAATGAAGGCGGAATGAAGACATCAGAAATGAATACATGGATAAAATGGATGTTTTAAGTAATATGAAGAAAAGAGCTTTAAGATGGTTTAGATATGTGGACAAAATGAATGATAAAAGAACGCCAAGGTGGGCGTGGAAGAGGTAGACCAAGGAAAACGTGACTTGACCAAATGAACCAGATTTAGTAAGAAGGTAAAGTGAGAATTAGGAATAATAGAAAATTACGCATGACGAGATGTATGATAAAAACGTTCGGAAATCTGTTATCTCTACCTGCCTCGCATGGGACACATCGTGATGATATGTATGTATGTATAAAAATGTAACGGAGAAAAAAATATTAATTTTGTCCAACTATAATTGTTCGCGATAAAAGTTACGAAAAAATTTCAGCGCGCAGTGATATTTAATTATGAGTAAAAAAATTATATAGAACTTTGAAAGGAGTCATATTCAAAGCAGTAAATCAAGCAAGCTAAGATTTTTCATGGATGCAATACGCAATAAACAACAGTTGGACGCATCTGGACCGCAGCGTCACGGTTAGAGACTGGAATCATTCACATTCCTCGGCCAGTGAGTAACATTCATTGGATCATTTTTTTTTCATTGCCGTATCGAACATTACCAGCTGTGACCGTAACATGCTTACGTTCTAATCATTAGGACAGAGTGCCAGACGTTCCTGTATCGACACATACTTAGATTCTTCTACATCCATACACCTTCTCGTGCAGCTACGATATCTCTGACTTTCAACGTTTCCTTCTTTCAGAATATCATTCACTTGATCCAACTATACTTTCCTTGGTCTTCCTTTCACACGCCTTCCACTCACATTTGCACTATACGAGTATATCTATTTTGTTAATCTTTCTTCATTCTTTCGAACCACATGCCCAAACCATTTCAACGTGCTCTTCTTCAACTTACTTAACACATCATCCCTTATCACGTCATCCCGTATTCCGTCATATATTGTCACATTTATCCCTTATCACTTCATCCCGTATTCTGTCGTACATTGTCGCTCCATGTATTCTTCTCAATACACGTACACAACAGTATTATTGTACCATCATTGATGTATGAAAGTGACACGAAGACGTGGAAATAAACTGAAAAGAGCCGAATAAATGCTGTAGAAATGAGTAAACTTAGAATAATACATGAGATGGCAATGTATGGCAAAATACGGAATAAAGTGATTAGGGAAAATTCCGGGCTCACGTCCGGACTCGTCCTCCTATTGGTGGGGATGTATCTCGATTGGTAGGATGTTAGGAGATGAGCCCAGAACGTTTGATAACTTCTCTCTGAAATGTATTTTCTTTTCCATTACCTTAACATATATCTGTGATTTCATGATATACAAGCATATTTACATAAAATGTTGCTATCAATAAACTTATTATCCATATATTAAAAAGAAAAAAGAACAACAATTACAAATACTCGGCGCATATTGTTTTAGTACCATCGGGAATCGATCCCGAAATCCCTGGATGAAAGTCTTACCAACTAACATATGCCACGAATATCGTCAAATATAGTAATGATACGAACTACTTTTAGAATGTGAGTTAGCCTCGTTTAGCTGCCGTCCTGATAGAAATCATACAGGCAGGCATACTCGTATAGCCGGCCGTACTTGGGACTCGCGGAATGAATTATTTATACCTTGCATTGACATGCCTGTACATCAAATTTTCTAACTGTATTTCTCGTTTTATTGCAACCTAACCCCTTATACTTCAATGTCAGTTATGTAAAGGTTTTCTTCAACACATTTTTAATTATTATCCTTGCGGTAAGCATGTTTGCTTCGTACACAGGTGTCCTGATATAGATTTCCGGCGGGCCTCAATCTGATTTTATTTTTATGCCAATTTGTATTTCAATTAATTATAATTATTGAATAGGCGATTAGTAGTTACCTTACATAAACTCTTGGAGTTCTCTTATAGTAACACGTGTTACTTAACAACGTTATCATTCAAAAAAATCTATGACATCGTTTATTTTATTTTATTTCATAGGTAAAATTACATTTTCTCAAACCATTTCAGAGTGCTCTCCTTCATCCTCCTCAACCTTTCAGCCTTAAGTTTATATTCATTCCTAATCACTTCATTTCGTATACTATCATAGATATTCACCCCATATATTTTTCTCAGTGCGCGCATTTCTACAGCATTTATTAGATTATTTCACAAAAATAAATCAATTACAGAAAAACGCGGAATGTAAACAAGAAATTTAAATAAAAACTAGTCCATAAATTTGGATCAAATTCAGAAAGATTTTTATTAACTGAGAATGGAAAGGTTTGTGAAGGGTTTATTATACCTTGAACATTCTGTTCAATTCCCGCAGTTATGAATGCAATCCATTGCATTGAATGTATTGCATAGAAGTGCATCCAGTCGGAACTTGTAGTTTCAATCTTCATAATATCGGCATTAATCGATCCGTGTCTTAAATATTAAATTGTAAAAAAGACGTACGTTGAGTTACAACGTTTCAAATCAACGATACCTTCTTAATTGAAAATACTTCATGACTTGAACCAGCCCTATCGGAAATGCGACAATTTAGCCGCATCCTGAAGCGCTTTTTGTAAGGCGACCATAATTAGGATAGAAATTTATGTTTATTTTAGCAATGTGTCAATAAATAAATAAAAGTATCTGAAATCAAGACAAATCTTTTGAAAAGTGTAAATTTGATGACCTTCTTGAAGACTTGACGTTCGTTATTTATATTTAAGAAACCTTCAGTGAAAACAAATCTGAAATTGTTTTGAAATGTGGATATCAACGGCAATCGAACACGCAACTCTTAAGTTGGAAAACAGACGTCCTATGAACAAGGGACGGATATCGTAACCCAGTCCATCAAACTTCGACCATACCGTTAGAGTCTAAAATCGTTACTACCTGTTAAAAAGCTCGCACCTTCGTTGGATTGCCTCAAACAGAAACATAAAAATCATTTTATCTGTCTTCAGTGACGTAGTGTACTTATTCTCCATTCTATTGTCCGTTCCCATCTCCTTTCATCCAATAATTGGTGACATTTGTAGATGTTTGGATTTGGCTCATTGTTTTTTATTGTTATCTTATGATTTTATTTATAATGTGATGCGTTCATTTTTTTTTCCTCTTTTTACATTTTAAAAATACCTTAAAACATTACTATACTCGTATGCTACCCAGCAATTATCATAAACGGTGTAACTCTTGTAAGTTTGATCAGAAGAGATTGATAATGACCTGTGTGTAAAATCGTCAATTGTGCTCTGTGCAATGAAGTGTCAGATTAATATCAAGTAGTTCGACTTATATAAAATGAAAACTATAATTGTTATAGCGGATACGCCACGCACCATTTATATTGTAAGTACCAAACAAGAGATCACTTAAAAAATAAACTAAGTCAAAAGATCATAGGAGCAAAAAATAAACGCACAAGGTATGTAATCGTATTTCTTGCCCTATATTACATTTCACATCCGAACAAATATGATACTTAGATGTGCCTACCCACGTAGCGTCACTAATCTATTATTAATTTCCAAAAGCGTAACACTTTCCAGACCCCCTCGGATGGGGAATATGGAGGTCCAACATCGCTTCAGTAGCTGCGACCATATCAACGATCAATTGAGGAGGATATCCTAATAACTATCGCATGCCTGGATCAAATAAATTATATCCCAAAAATAACATGGCGCTGAGATAGAACCATGTCATTTTGATGCACGCCTATTAAAAATTAAAATAGGTTTTATTTAATCCTATTTAATCTTAGGAATCTGTTGAGCGATTAATATTTGAATTTTGGAGAGCTGTAGGAAGAGAAAGTTAACATTTTAAAGAACGGTGTATACTTTTTTTTTGTTTTGAATACTTTAATCAATTAAAGGTTAAAAAAGAAGATATTTACGGTCTGGCAGTATATCGTATATCGTTCATTTTTTGAGTTATCGGTCCGAAGTTGACAATCAATTTAAAAAAGACAATTTTTATGCCCAGAATGAATGTTGAATTTCAAAATGTAAACAGAAAATATGTTGTAAAATCAAGTAATAAACCGTTGAATTCATCCCACACAATGCAAATCAAAACTGTACATTACTTGAAGGCTTTACTTAAATTGATAAATTAGAATTTCAAAAGAAATAAAAGCAGAATAAATGCGTGCCTTGTAAATAATATCTGGAAATGTTGGCAAAGGGATAACTGTTTATAAGAACTCCATTTAATTTGTTAAACAATCATTTGTACATTACAGGTTTCCCTAATTCGTACAGTGAGAAAAAAATATGTCAAAGTAAAATTCAATTTTACAAATATAATAATATTGACGATAAAGAAATAAAATAAAAATATACTTTTGAATTGTAAATAAAATTAAATTAAAACCTAGTTACATTAGAGACGACAGGTGTTTTAAGGCGACAAGTGTATTAATATTAAGATATGAGAAAAAATATGAATAGAATATATATGTACAGTACCCGACGATAAATAATACACATCGGGCTTAAGAAAGAGACTGTCGGCCATAATCGGCTAACTTCGGCTTTGTAGAGCGTCGTCTCTGTCGCACGATGCGCCACGCTTACGCTTGGCAACGACTGACAAATCGTGACGGAACACGTGTATGAATGACAGAGACGAGGCCCTACAAAGCCGAAGTTAGCCGATTATGGCCGACAGTCTCTTTCTTAAACCCGATGTGTATTACTAACCGCCGGATACTGTATACATAACTGAAAAAAATTACAATAAGAGTAGCAATTTTTCTTTCAAGTGGTTGAAAATAGTAATTAATTAAAAAATCTTGGTAAAACCAAAAAATAAGTAAAAGTTCCAACAAACGTGTATAAAATGTGTCAGTAATAATATTCCGATAAGATATACCTATGCATGTATAGATCCACCTCCACTCGCTCTTCACAAGTTAGTGAGTCAGTCATCTACCACAAAAGGTACTTCTCGATATATTTATTACATAGAACACTCGATAATAATAATAATATCAAAAACAAGAATTTCTAAAGAACTATTTCAAGTATAACCACGCCATAAAAGCGCTTTATTGGTATAATTTATGCACATTCAGGTGGTTTGGGCATGTGGAAAGGTTGACGAAACAAATCGACAGCGCGAATGTTAATGTTAGTGAGAGGCGTGGGTGAGGAAGACCGAGGAATTTATGGTTGTAGTAAGTCGACAGCCGAATTCAATTCCTGGCGGATACACTTACGGAATGGTTTTACTCTTAGACTATTTAACTAATGTATATACGAGTATTTTTCCATAGCTCATATGCTAGATAACCAGTTGGCGCTCTTGTTAGAAACATTGGTATTTCCTCAATTGAGCTAATTAAGAAGCGCTCTTGAGGTGATCGTAATGATCGGTTAACGAGAGCTCCTGTCTAATCCGGTGATTGCCGATTCATTCTCGCGATAACAGATTTTTTAAAAAGGGTTGAAATATAGTGTTCACTTAAAGCTTCTTTAACATCTTTTTGGTTGGTTGAAAGACATTGATACATGGTAATAAACCATCTAGGTCTTTATACAATTAAAGTATAACACAATACGACAACGTGAAGAACGACTTGATTGGTTTCTACTACTATTTCCGATTGACTACTCCGATATAGTGGCGTCAAAGGATATTTTCGCTGCATTCGAAGTGTTCGAATGCAGCGAAAATATCCTTTGAAAGTACTGGCAACTTGCTAGGCCATTTGAACTCATTAAGTTGCTTCAGAAGTATATTAATTGCACTGTACGTAATTTTTCTACTCGAACCTTACGAGTAAGTCCGTCGTCGCTACTATTATTTTCACACTCAGGTGTGTCGCCACCGGAGGAGTCCCTTTGGACAGTTCTCTCTAGGTCATTAAGTGACGTCGTGCTCATAAACAATAAAGAAGATTTCGATCTTTTAGTGTGGATCGCGCTGTATGGAAACTTGAAATGTGTCCCCCATAACAGCGTGGGTAGTTGTGAGATCGAACTGAACTAAATACTTTTGATTGGCGCCTCCTATGCTCGAAAATAACCATATCTGGGAGAGGTTGGTACTACAGTTATGCCAAAAAGATCATTACTATCTATATTCAATATTGTCAACTGACCACTTCTAGTCTTTACATTAACATAATGCGTCAGATAAATGCAGTTTAGTTTCTAGATCTACATGTTAAATGTAATTCAATACGTGGTCAATTAATGTTAACCTCATTCGAACGAGTTGGAGCCTGGTTCATGAATACTGCTACTTTGTCTCCTCCGCAACAACACGTGGGCCGGTTCAAATCCAGCTCGGGCGCATTTCTGCCTATGTACGGTATTTTATAAATCTGGTTCCGATTGCATACGTTTATGCATAATAAATCCAAGGCACAAAATGCAAATATCATCGATATAATGAGACAATCCACTAAAGGGATTTTTTACAATATTTTTTCTGAGAAGAATATATTATGATATCCCACTTAAAACTATTATATCTCAAAACTTAAGGTTGTACAGGTCCCAAAAAAGGTTTCTTTGATAATCACCACTTCCATGTGCTACAAGGGTCGAATCCCATCGCCTGCAAAATGCCCTATACATGATTTTTTTACGCTTATTAAAATTTCCAGAAAAGTCGCATACAATTAACCTAGTTGGTGATCTCCGTGGCCTTGTTAGTAAGACGCTTGCATTTTACCCAAAATTGCGAGTTCGTTTCCCAATAGTATACAAGGTTTCAGTACCGTTTAAGAGTTCATCTGGTAACAATGATTACACGCACTAGACGTGTGCGAGTGATGTTGCCTGGCCCATTCGATATGATGTTGAGCTGTGAGATACTTGTATACTTCAGTGGTTCTTAACTCGATAGCTCTTTTATTGGAGTCAAAGACAGTATCTCCCGATCACGCTCTTCAATATGCCTGCATCAAAATTCAGATATTTTGAAAAATAATCACTTTTCGTTCTGCACGACGATATAAAGCGCTTTTGAGGAGAGTTTACTGTCGAAACGGCGCTATAGAAATCGTTCTTACTTAATTATTTATATTATCTCGTTGTATTTGGGTTTGATTCCAGAAATACTCATATACTCGTATGTTTACAAAAATATGTTTAGCAATCTTGTTCTTGCAATGCACGGCTCAAACTAATTAATTGTAGCCGATAGCGATCGCCCGTAATGGAATCGCCAGGTTTCAGCACCTCATAGTAAACATCACCCCTTTAGTCCCACCAGATACAGAGCATGATCTTCGAACCATGTATGTTCGGTTTTGGTGTTGATGTTGAGGTCGATGGCAACGATTGGCCGGGCTTAGGGTAGTATTTTTTCTTCTTGGGGTTGTCGTAGAATATTCACTTCTCATCTTGTTACAATCCGATGCAAAAAACCTTTTCTTTGTTGCCTTTGAATCAGCTGCTCGCAAGTGAAAAATCGCCTTTCAACCTCTCTCGGTTTCAGTTCATAAGGCACCCAATTTCCTTGTTTTTGAATCGTTCCCATGGCTCTCAATCGTACGGAAACGGCTTGTTGAGTCACTCCCAATGATTCTGCAAGCTCCTCTTGCGTTTGACTCTGATCTTCTTCGAGTAATGCCTCTAATTCTTTGTCCTCGAATTTTTTGGCTGTCCAGAGCGATGCTTGTCTTCGACGCTGAAATTTCCATCCTTGAAACGTCAAAACCATTCCCTACATGATTTATCAGTTGGAGCAGAGTCACCATAAACTTCGACAAGCATTCGATGGGCTTCAGCTACACTTTTCTTCCAATTAAAGCAGAAAATTAAAACCTCCCGCAAATGCTGCTTGGTTAACACAAAATTCGACATTTTCAACACTGTACAAAACAAGGTTTTTGCATGAAACTCAAAGCGATATAAACTGAATATTATTGGCAAATGTCTAACCTCTCTGAAACCGCCAAAATCGGCTGTCACTATGAACCATTCATAACTGCCAGAGCCAACTTTTGGAAACGGACCGAAATAATTTTTACCCCTAATACATAATGCGTCTAACTTAAGTGCAATGAATATTAAATTTGTCGTAAATTTGAGTAACTTAAAAAAGTTCAAAAACCTTTTGACCGATCAATCAAGCAATAACATTTTAACTGTTGCGAAGATGCACGATTGGTTACAATAAAATTATGGGTAATAAAAACTCATGCAAGCTTCCGAATAATGGACATAATCAACATGCAGTTTGGTTTCATCAAACTTCTTTTCATCAAAATTTACATGCTCTTGAATTAAATATCTTTTTGCGATAAAATCTGCATTTTTTTTATATAATTGATAGCTTATTCGTCAGATTTCCAATTAAAAATCATCGTGTTACATAAAAAGTTATAGTATACTTATAACTTTAAAAATGTATTACTTAAATACAGGCAGTCTGCGACTTTCGTACATACGACTTTCGCACAATCCGCTATTTCGTATATATATTTCATACTTGTCCATTTATTAGCGAATAATAGATTTTTTTTTCAAATAATCAATCAAATGAATTAACTAAAGATGAATGACAACCATGAAGATGATTATGATTAAATTGAATAATTGACTTATAAGAGGTAAATAGAATACAAACGGAAACAGGACAGGCTGATAATGAAGAATTCATTGTTAACACTTTGATATTCAAGAATACTACCTTGATCAAAATGTTTTAGGACTTTATTCATAAAATCGAAAATACAAGTTTATTCATCAAAATCGATATGGTCACCATCAAAGTGCTCCCCATCAACTGCAACGCACTTACGCCAGCGCTTGATCCAATCCTCGAAACACCGCTGGTACTCAATTTTCGATATATCCATCAGAGCCGTCTTCGATTTTTTCATGACATCCTCTCGGGTGCTGTAACGCGTTCCGCGAAGCGGTTTTTTAAGTCGGTTGAACAGGAAAAAGTCGCAGGGAGCCAGATCAGGTGAATTCGAAGGCTGCTGGATAGTATTCGTGTTGTTTTTGGTCAAAAACTCATGGAAATCATGTCTTTCGCGATTTCAAAGCGGTCCTTTTTTTTGCACGAAATTGAGGTCTTTCGGCACCAGTTTTGCAGCGACTAACTAAAATGTCTTGAGCGGATCCATAAGCGATGTAAAGGTCTTCTGCCAGCTGTCTGATGGCCAATTTGCGGTTTTCGGCCAACATTTCTGATCACGCCATAACGTGACGCGGAATGTGGGGGCGCTCTTTTATCGCGGCCGCATCGTCATCATCCCGGCCCTGTCGCGCGCGGGCCGCATCGTCTTCGTTCCCGGCCCCGCCAAGCGTATTATCACAAGTTGAATTGGAGATTATTGTTGCGTGTGTCGGCTACCGCTGTCTCGACGACGATTTCGCCCGGTCTCGACCACTTGTTCATAGATCATCGCCGGGAGAAGACCTCAAATCCGGGCTAGCCAGTCGCCGGCACGCTCTTCATCGCCGAAACCTGGGCCGAGTTACCTGTGACTAGCCGCGACCACTATCGAGAAGTGCACGACGGGTTACCTGTTGTTAGCCGAGAACTCCGAATCCTGTTACACCACAACCGTGAGTAGAATTCCCTTATATCCTATTCTTTCCAGTTTGGCTAACGCCAAACCAATTTCTTTGATTTTATCGATGTTTTCATCAGTTTTCGACTGCCACTGCGTTCGTCATCCTCGACCGACTCACGACCACTTCTGAAGCGTTCGTGCTGCCGAAAAACACTTCTCCAACATTTACAAGGTCTGCGGACCTTTAAATCCGTTTTCCACACAAAATTTAATGCAAACTCGTTGATGCACAGTTGATGCCATTTTAAAACTTGTAAAAAATCGAAAACACGCACAAAGGTAGATGTACTCAATACAGCGTAACTTTTACAAATGTCAAGCTATGACGCTGAAATTTGGAACGAAGTGTCAATGATAGATGTGGTAACCTAAAAAAAAAATTTAAATCGGGCGACTGACAGCGCCACACAGTGGCCGGTCTTAAAATTTTTTGACCAAGGTAATATTGATGAAGTCTTTATGTATCTTGATATTTTTAATATTATGAAAGAATCTGATTCTTATGGAAAGTGTTTGATATATCATAAGAACGTAGGATAATTTATCTAAATACACAATGCTATATAACTGTCCAAGAAAATAAGGGTAGTATTCAACAATATTTTGATAAGTTTACTGTGTATAAAGAAACCCCCTGAGAGTACTAATACGCCCCCTACAATATATTAACAATGCGTCTCAGTGACTAGTTTCGTGGTAATACGAGTATTTTGTATGTATGAATATTATACTTATGTTAAAAAGACACTTATCCATGTCTTTTTATATTGTCTTACTTTCGTACATTAAAATTTTGTACACATCTTCAGGAAATAATTATGTACGAAAGTCGACGACTGCCTGTATCAGTTTTTGCGAAAGAAGTAAATTTATAAAAGTACATGATCAAAATACATGTATCTAAAAACGTTTTCCATTTTTATCTAAATCTATGGTATATTTCCAAATGCAACAAAAACCAAAAATATATATGTACTGTATGGTGATGATGCAGTAAGCGATCTTGAGTGTCAAATGAGCTAAAAAACGTAATGGTGACACAACACTCGAAGGTGGTATCCACTCTGGAAGGCCGATCACCAGTGATGACGAATAAATCAAGGATTTGAACGAGACTGAAAATGTCGAAAATCGTCGTTCACGAGCCTTTGGTTAAGCTTGGTTACGTGAATCACTGCGAATTTGATCTAAAAATATGAAATTACTTTCCGGACAACTTACTATCACAAACATTCACATTAGCTCAAAAAATATTAATCTAATGAAATGAAAAAAATAATAATGATAAAACAGCTGCTTATTAGCGATTTAACAAGAAAAAAATCACACAAGTATAATCATCACTTAACACAATATCAAATCACACGTATTACTTACTTCATTCGCATTATTCTCATTCAAATATTGTCAAAGCCTGAATAGTTTCTACTTTCCAATGCATTATCAACAACGATGGCCTGGTTGGTTGGTAAGCGCAGCACTTGCTTTCTATTCATTAGGTCTGAGGTTCGATTCAAAATGGAGATAAAAAGTTTTGATCGAAATCACATACTTGTATTTTTTCAGCGCATTATTTTATTTGAGAGAATTTTAGGGAGATGAATATTTTAACGAATTTAAAATGCTCACAATAATAGCGCATTTTTTATCCAGTTTAAGATAAGTTCAGATGACTGTCTTGAAATGCATCATAATCGATATAACATAACGTTGACACTTTTCTAGATATGCTTCGAGTAATACTCGTAGAAGCGCTCTTGGAATTACTTAATTTATTTTATGTCTACCCTTGTGGCATAGTTGACACACTTGACTTCTATCCAGAGGTTTCAAGTTCAATTCCCGATGTCACAAAAAAATGAAAGAGTCTGAGTATGATAAAATAGTTCGTCTGTTAACAATACTCTCAATCGTTTGACGTGTACTTGTGTTGTTGCCACCTTACGTACAGGTTAGCATTGCCAACCTACTCAAGTTGTTCTAAACGCGAAGGTTCAATAAATGGGACCGAAGACGTTAATGCTTCCCGGACACGCTCTTCAGTATGTCAGAATATCCATTCGGATGTGTTGAAGTGTACCATATGAATAAATAAATTTGACGTCGCTTGAGAAATAAATTTATTGCGCTTTATTACGACACAAATAAAATTCTCTTTTAACACACTTTTAGCTCAATCTTTCAGGATATTTAGTCCGAATGACAAGATGTCTTTTGCAGGTGACCTAAAATCTAAGCATAGGACATCTCTAGTTCCTCTTGTCGTCTGCTACTTAACCTTAAGGTTCTTGGCGTCCGCTACTATCAGCACACCTTGGCGTCTACTACTACACTATACAGCAGGTTTTTGGAGTTTTTTTTCATACATTTTTACTACTTGGCCGAGACAGCGTAGCCTTTTAATTTGATAGTCGCCAATATACTAAAATATCAGCTATCGTTTTACATGTCACTTTAGACTATCGGGAATGTGACCAAATATTTATGAGACATTTTCCCATAGGCAGTCCATCCCAACCTTATTCGACAGTTAATTTCAATTATTTTCTCTCTTTCTTAAGTCTTTATCCAGCTTTTTCAAATGTACCAGGTATAAATATTCCCCCAAACTCCCAATAGTGGCGTAGTTGACTATAACCGGCGTGCTGCTGTCTCTCATAATTTCGGTTTAACTCATATTTATTTTTAAGCCAGTACTTTCATAAAAAAATTAAAAATCCATCAACATACTCGTATGATATGTTCCAGTTCCAGTAAAGTTGGCCAGTGATCACTTTATCATTCGCATGTCTAAAATGGTTCAACCTGACGTCATCTACAATATATTGACACCCATTTCATTCCATTCTAGGTCTTTGAGAATAAACTCGACAACAAATGTGAAAATCTTAAGCGATATCATATCTCCCTGGCATACAGCCCAGTTAATAGCAATATGACATATGAATGAATCGTTCATTTTCACAGTTATGGTTGATTTTTATATATGTTGTTGACGACTACTTGAAGTACATTCTAGCCGCATCCATTGCATTTATAACGGTTTTCCAATTTACAGACTCAAATGCCTTTTTCGAAGTTCACGAATGTTAAATGCAACACAAAGCTGTATAATATGTTATTTTTTTTTAAATAAATTCCGCATTCTGAATAAATGAACGGTACGTTGTTATTCCAATAGCCTCATTTATATATTTTATTTTATTTTCTTACAATGTACGGTTGATTTCGATCATTAAAATTAAAATTTTGATTTTAAAATGCACATCAATACAAAACACAAGGTGTTACAAACTACATTAAAATTTTTAAATGATTTATAAAAAATGTAATCAAAAGAAACACACATATTAGGTCCTTACATATGAAATTGGCGTTTTGTTTGGGAGGAACATAAAGTTGATTTTTTTTTAATATAATATATTTATTTAATCAAAGTATGTACCATTGCTATCTATGCACTTTTGTCATCTCATAGGTAGTTCATCGATCCCTTTACTAAAACAACCATTCGGACGGGAATCAATAAAATCTTTGAAGTCGGTTTGAACTGCCCCATCGGAGTTGAATTTTTTCCCTTGCAAGAAGTTATCCAAATTTCGAAAAAAATAGTAATCTGTTGGGGCAAGGTCCGGAGAGTACGGTGGATGTCTTAGACATTCCAATTGAAGCTCTTCTAATTTGGTAGCCGTCTGTTGTGCAGTGTGTGGTCTAGCGTTATCATGAAGCAGCAGTGGCCTAGAGCGATTAACCAGCCTCGGTTGTTTAGCAGCTAGCTTTTCCATCATGGTTTGCAGTTGCTGACAATAGACATCTGCCGTAATCGTCTGGCCAGATTTAAGAAAGCTGTAGTGAACGACACCAGCACTAGTCCACCAAACGCTCACAAGTAACTTTTTTGGAGTCAATTTTCGCTTGGGGCATGGTTTGGCTGGTTCGGCAGGGTTCAGCCATTGCGATGAGCGCTTCCGATTATCATACAGGATCCACTTTTCATCACAGGTAATGATTCGATTCAAAATCCCTTCATTATTGTGCCGGTTGAGTAATGCAACGCAGCAGTCAACGCGCGTTTGTTGATTTGCTTCACTCAATTCGTGAGGTACCCACCTTTCAAGCTTTTTCACCTTCCCAATTTGCTTCAAGTGGATTAAAACAGTTTTATCACTAACACCGCAGCCTGCAGCTAACTCGGACGTGGTTTGCGATGGATCCGCTTCCACAGTAGCCTTCAATTCTTCATTATCAACTTTGGTCTCCGGCCGTCCACGGGGCTTGTTTTGCAGGTCGAAATTTCCAGAACGAAAACGTTGGAACCAAAAACGCACTGTGTTTTCTTTTGCGGCACCGTCGCCATACACATCATTAATCTTTCGAGCCGTTTCTGCAGCACTGGTGCCACGGTGGAACTCGTACTCGTAAATAACGCGATATTTCAAGTTTTCCATTTTGTAAACTGAGTGACGCAAAGAAAAAAAACAATTGAGGAAAAAACAAATGAATTATAATTTTCGAAACACAAATACTTGAGTAAATAGCTGTATAAATTTGAATTTGGAATTCCTAACCAAAGAGAAGATATTTGAGATCAAAGTTGCCAGTACGGCAAAACGCCAATTTCATATGTAAGGACCTAATATATTCAGATATACAAGAACGCAGCAGACCGAGAGATATATCCCACGTATCTAAGAACTTTCAAAAAATAAAACAAAAAATCCAAAAAAAAAACAGTAACTAAAAATCACTTGCATAATTCATCCACTTGAACCATATAAAAACAATCATTCTCACGACAATTTGAATCAATACCCTAATCAAGAATTAAATACCCATTAACAATTTGGAAAATGAAGGAACAAAACTCAACATAATAAATAGTTATACATATTAACATTTCCAAGTTCAGAAATGTAGAAACCAAATCCCCTGCACCAATCTTCAATTCAAATTTATTTTATTTTATTTATTTTTATTTATTTTACACATGACAAGAAATATACATCATTTGTGAAAAAACAACAGGTAATTTAATTAATTAAAGAATAATTTAATATATCGCCGTTTAGAGAGCAAACTCTCCTTAAAGGCGCTATAACTAGGGATCTCGAGCCGACTTTTATGAAACAAATATTACGTCTAGTAACTATAGCAGCGCCCAAGCGAATAATGAATAACACTTTCTTTGTATACAGTACAATCCTGCAGGATTATAACCTTGTGGCAATCTCCCCAAACCACCAGAAAGGTGTTTATAAGACCTTAAGTGAAAACCAGCCTGAAAACCTTTTTTAAAAAAAATATGGGTTCCAGCGGGAATCGAACCCGCAAAAAGGGTCGGAAAACAGGCGTTTTACCAACTAGGCCACGGTAGTCGCCAAATCATGATTTAAGCATGATAAAAACACAAACAATAAATTGCTTTAAATTTAATCACACAATATTGAAACGTTCATGGCGCTAAGTTTACCCGACACAGAAATATTCCGACAATGATCATGTTGAACAACATACGAGTACAGCCAATAGGCATGAGAAAAATACTAGTATTTAGATTATGACTGTAGCGTTTATTACGTTATATTAAAGTTGGTGACCAAAATGTGGCTTACAGTATTATTTCCCCAGGCTCTTCGTTTGGTGGATCTCGTCTTGTTGGAATATAAATTTTTGAGGTTTGATTTCACGTGTTAATGAAGAATTTAAGATTTCAAACAGTCATCAATTATTGGATTGAATAAAAATATTTCATTGTTATCTTTCTCCTTTATTTTGTTTTTATTTATTTTATGGGTTGGAAATCTGCACATTTCAATTATATTTTTATATTAATATCTTGTGCATTTAAAAAAACTTTTTTGAAACGTTCATAATAAAAACGCTTTTTTATTATGAACGTTTCAAAAAAGCTAAATCAATATCAGTCGGAGGCTTATTTTAAATTAAAAAAAAAGGTAAACAAAAATACAGGAAGTAATCAAGATACAGCATTAAGAAAGTTTCCGTCAAATTGGCGGCGAAATAAATATTTCAAACGAAATTAAAATCGAAAATAATTAGTTTTTTGTGTTACTTTTCTTTAGATTTCTTAGCCACCTTGGGGCAAAGAAATATGAAGAAATTCATTATTGAAAACATTTTAAGGCGTGAAAAGTAAACGTCTCCCGCAAATTGTTTATTTTTAACATGTATGCACTAAGAAAAGAATGTAAAGTGTCAATGTATGAAAGAAGGCGGAGTGAAAACAGAAATGAATGCACGAATAAAATTTATGTTAAAAGTTAGATGAAAAAATTAATTTTAGTCACCGATAAAATTTATGTTTGAAGTTTAGATGAAAATATGAAAAAAATTTAAGATGGTTTGGACATATCGAGATAATGAATAAAGAAAGTATGACTAAGCGAGTATACAACTCAAAAGTGTAAGGTGTGCGTGAAATAATGTATGCTGGACCTGCTGGCCGACTAACTAAAACTTCCTGTTTTGATTCAACCATCTTACCTTTATTGGTGAAATATTTTTGAATTTATATGATGGACCTATTTCGGAAAACTTTTATAAGATAATAATTCCAAATAAATAATAAATAAATGTATTTACATACAACGGTATACAGACGAAATCGAAGCCCAAAAAGAATCATTCCACGCTTTATAAAATGCCTACAAAAAAAAGTAATAAGAAACGTTCAAGAGATCAAAAAATGCAATTACGATACAATATCGAATATACTCCAAAAAGAAAACAATAATACAACAATATATGTCGATCTCAACACTTTTATTTGACCATCAAAGAAGTAACAAAAAAAAACGCACCACAGAAACTCAATTTATCTACAGCTATCAACTTTCATCTGATCAAGTCTCATCAGAATTATCTCTGGTGGAATCTCCTCCCATGGCAAGGCATAATGTAGTTGAATCAATTAAGGACAAGCGATGAGTTAAGGTGGCCTCGAGCTGCTTGTTGAGGTCGCTTCTTGCTCTATAGACCACGTGAAAAATGTAACACAACACGAAAAATGTCTGACATTTAGCGGTAAACAAAGTAAAAAAATCTTGTGCGGTAATTATCTGATTAGTGACGGACTTATTTTCCATTAGTTCAGAATTTCTTCAACTTGAAACTTAAAATATTCGCGAGGAATTCAAATACATTATATTTTATACAAATACATTTGAATTGTTCGCGAATTCTTTATCAATAATAGTGGGTTCGAGTCCCGAGTTAGAGAGTGCGCCCTTGAGGAGATTTTACTATCTAAATGGCACTATATAAATTGGTATTTATTATTATTAAAAAATAAATCAATAAGACTTATGGCAAATGGGCGTGTTGTATTGTACTCGTTTTGTATGAGTATTAAACTTTTGTTGAGTACATTAAAATCTATTGATAAGTGGCAATATATTTTAACCAGCTAGAAAGATGTAAGAGACCTTAAATTATAACTATACTCAAGAAAATGTAGCATGGTCCCTGTGACGTTTAAAATGTTATGTCTCGAAGGGATGGTGTAAAATCGTTTTTTTTTTACAAATCGAATCGTTTTTTTATAAATCGAAAAATTGTTTTTCTCTAAACTGACGTTTTAATTCCTAATTTTCATTATACTGACTTTCTAACTTATTGTATGATTTGTATCTATCTTTAAATAGGCCAAAATCCACTATGAATTAATACTAATTACGAACATTTTATTATATGTATAAAAAAAACGAAAATCAAATTATCGTATACCCCATCCCTAGCCAATGCAGACTAACGTAGTGACATTTGACGAACGTCGCCAAATATTATTTGATTTTAACAAACTGACATATTTTTGCTAATTTGTAACAAGATGTATTAATTTGTCATTATTATTAGTTTCATGTAATGTATTTACCTAAATAACTTGATATTTATTAGAATCGAAGCTTATATTAAAGATGATAAAATAATTCAAATTACTGAACGTCGTTACAAGGTTGTATTGGGGCAAATTTGTGAAACGTCACAGGGACAATGCTACTCGTATATTTTCTTTAGTATAGATTGAAACCCTTTTGAAAATGCGTATCACCGAAAATCGAACCCCCAATCCGCAGGTTGGAAGACAGGGATCTAACTAAACAAGTTTGGTGTATAAATGAATAAAGATTCAAAATACTTTTTATGGTTACTTTGGACCCCCGTTTCGTTATTCCTACTTAAATTTCCTGTGAATATGATGAAAATAATTGGTGACAGGAGGCACACTTGCCTCAGTCATGAAAATACCCAAAACGACTCGTTTACAATAAACATACTCGTATATAGCTACAACTATCTACACACAGATTTCATTGAATGAGATTGTCTCCAATGCCATATTCAAACATCATTTTCAATAATTTATGTCATAATATTTTCCAAGTATTAGAAAACTACACATATTAGTTTGCACATGTGCGATCGTTGTTGCATTTTTAAATGCGGTTGTGTTGCCATTACGTGTAATGACGAACCGCGAGTTCCATTCCTACTTCAGTGGCTCTAAACCCGAAGGCTCGATTACTGAGATTGAATATAATATTGTTTCCCGTCCACGATCATCAATATGCCAGAATAATCAATTCGGATATGTTGAAAGGCAGCATACGAAAAAAGATTAGTTTATTTCAAACAATAATATTATTTTTTACTGTAGAAAATATGACAATATTTTTCAGCTTATCATTCCCATGCATTGTTAACTAAAGAACTACAAACATACTATCTTGATCAAAAAGTTTTAGGACCGACCACCGCGTGGCGCTGTCAGCCTCCCGATTGGAATTCTTTTTTTTTTGTTAGGTTACCACATATATCATTGACACTTCCCTCCAAATTTCAGCGTCATAGCTTGACATTTGTAAAAGTTACGCTGTACTTTAAATGTACGACATAATACGTAATGAAGTGTAGAAATATTAATCGTAAGAGTTGTATGATAAGGTGCATGGATGTGGAACAGGCGACAGAAGTATGTAATGATATGAAAGTGGTACGCTCTGTATTTTATGCCTACCCCAAAAGGGAAACAGCATGATGGTATGTACGTAAGAGACGATTCATGGACATGAATGAGGCAAAAGTTGTGTACATGGATAGAAAGGTGTTGTGACCTGTCCTCTTAGTCTACCGCAAAAGGAATATTACATGATGACATGTAGTTTTTGGCCAAATAATTTTCTTGCGTTTAAACCCGAGTAGAGTAATATTGAAATCCAGTTCATCAATGAAATAACTGAACTATCAGTTTACTTGAAACTAGATCCACCCACGCGAAAGAGGAAAGCTTGCAGATCATTTACTTCCGGATGTATTCAGGTCAAACGATCACCCAGAGCTGCTGCAGCGGTTCAAGAAGTTGTCTCCTGCAACACAGACAGGTTTAGCAGCCGCGGCTGTTACGCATGACGTCTCGGTTAGCCCTGATCTGCACCAACTAACTGGTTGAAGGTTTATCGACAGTCTAGCGTCAAACTTACACGTCAAGTGAACAACACGTATGCACCGAAGGTAGGAAGTTTAATATCTTAATGGATTACAAATTATTGCCTAATGCCGTGAAGTCTAAAATGAAACAAAACAAACTGTGACCATACAGTAAAAACTATTACTTAAATAATCAAAATTAAACATACAAAAAGATCTACGAGGGATCTTCAGAACGAGGAAAATGTGTTTTAAATAACGAAATTCCATAGAGTATTAACACATTCTCACCGACAATATTGAAAACAATATGATTAATAACATAGAGGTTTCATTCAATACCTTTATTTATTTAGCTATCAGTCGGTATGAATGTGCCTTTTGCTTAGAGTAGGTACTGTTATTCCTTTGAGAGATACTTGCATTGAATATTGCGTAATCTTTATAACTTGCATTGAATTTGAGAAATATGTTATAAAGATTAAAATTAACAATGAATGAAATGTCATTCCGTCTTCTTACGTAGGCATAATTACACTTGAGTAATACATTATCGGTACATATCAATAAATCATTCAGTTGTTTAATTTTAATATAAATTTAATTTTAAAAAATCAATAAAATATTCTAAAGTTTCCTAGAACAAAATATTCAAATGGAAACTAGATGTGTTAATTAATATACCATAAACGTATAATTTTACCTACGGTTTAAAAAAAGAAACAATTAAATAAATTATACATACCTACCACACTGACGACCTCTGTGACCTAATTGGTAAAAGTTTTGTCTCCCAGCCCGGAGGTTGCGGGTTCGATTCTCATTGGAACCCAGATTTTTTAAAAAGGATTTATTTATTATTATTATTACACATGACAAGAAATATACATAATTTGCGAAAAAAACCACAGGTAAATTAATTTAGACATACATTATTTTAATGGATCTGGGTTTGTCGCCTTTCATTTGTCGTATCCCCAGTAAACTAGGCTTTTGCCTATATCTCACTGAGGAATCTGCTTTTCACTTAAGGTCTATTTTTACATCTTTCTGGTTGGTTGGAAGATTTTGCCACATGTCAATACGTCCGCCAGGTTTCGTTGTACAAATATACTGTATACAACGAAAGTGTTATACAAAACAATACATCATGCCGTTTCCCTGTCAGGGTAGGCAGATAGGAGATAACGCCAGATTTTCCTATCCTAATCATAAACTTTGATAAGATTTCCCAGTTTTGATAAGATTTTGAATACTCCTCAAAAACTTCCTGAAGCTGCACACACCACCCATATCTCTAAACACTTAAAGGTGACTCATTACATTAATAATATAACGAATATAAAAATTAACTAAAATCTTTTAAGCAATCTTTAAAATCATGAACATTTCTTGATAAACGAAGCAAAAATTTGTTAAAAAACCACGAACAAATTATCTGACATGGCTTGAAAAATAATGATTCGACAAATAATACAAGGAAACTGTGTCAAATTCTTCAGACCGTACTCACTCTGATTCAATAAGTCGATTTTAAATGCCCCCGTACTGAAAATAAAACCGTTCGAGAAGACAGGAAAATAATAAAATATGAACAACACAAAAAAAAAAAAAATATGAATACGAGTACATTGCAGTAAGTTATCCGTAACTGATTTCACCAGCATCGGATAAATAAAATAAAAACATATTTGACATGTGTATGACAGGTGAGTTTGTTCAACTTTATATTTGTTGGGCTGCGGCGTTGGGACAATCATATTTTATGATTAAAATAACCCTGAAAATATAGACTTAATTTAAAAAAACTTCCTTCACTATTTTATTATAAGCGGCGATCTTCTATGGTTTTGAGACATTTTTTTATGAAAAAAATAAGACGCCGATAGTGCTGCCAGGTAATCACGAAAATATTTTTTAATGATTGTAACTAGAGATCACATTTTATTTACATCACCGTTAAGAAAAAGCGATACTGAATAAAAGTTGACCGTTTTACGTAATTTGTCAATTTACAAGAAATCCCCTTATTCTGTGAATTCCTCGATTTGTTTTGATTCGATCATGCAACACTCTGGCCAATGACACATACTTTGTATAAAGAAAAAAACGGCAGTAAAAAAGTTCGATTTTAGGTAAAATGGGTGATGACCGTTGATTTAAAACTGTTTTTACAAGTCGTAAGTGTTCAATTAAATATGCGACAAGCGTGACGTCACATATGAACCAAAAATTCGTAAAGACGTTCTTGGCATGTGTAGATGTGTCATTAAAAATGTTTTAAGGCGTCCTGGACTCTTAACGGGTTATGTACACCTGGGTGACTTATGAATGTTGTGACTGACAGCTCTTGCGTAGGTGGGTCAACACTTGAAATGACAAAATTAATCGGATCTTAGCCTTGTCCACCAGAAGGAATCCCAAAAGTGTTTCATTTAGGAAGGCCCTTACTCAGCAGTGGGTAGAAATGGAAACTCTTGGTATTTCGTCAAAAATGTTCAGCGATTTTCCGATCACGCACTCGCGCTACACTTCAGCAGTTTGTCTTTTGACTTTCCAGTTCACTGTTTTTCATTTTTTACGTTTATTGGCCATGCTATTCGACTCTGGAACCAGCTGATAAAAGCACGCCTTGCACAATCGTTCTGTGACATAGCGTGTTTTTCTTGGTTTCATATTTCCAATCTGCCATTCATTTTCTGGACATCGACGACCTTGTTAAATTTGAATTTTTTTTTACTTGTTTTAATTATTTTGATACTGCATTTTTTTTACATCGATGATGTAAATCCCCCCCATCCTTCACTCAAAACTTTATAAAACAATGATATGGTTAGTTGGAACGAATTGTCTCTTGGCAATGTTGTAACCTGCCTTATTGCATAATAACGCATTGAATAAATAAATGTATTGATAGTAACAGTGATAACAAAAATATTGAAATGAGCCCGCCATATGGTACTCCAGTCGACGGAGAATAGTTAGAAAGCTTTGTCAATTAGTTTTGCCACAAAATTATTCACAAGCATTATGCTAAAATCAACTATTATCTTTAACACACAAACTTAACTTTTTTAGTTGGTTGGAAGAAATTTTAAATATGGTGTGTATGTTTTGAAGATTCAGCCCTGTCTATGGAGTTCGTGATTGTAATGAATTATCGGTTACGGCATAAAACACAATTTTGAACATCATTAAGCATGAAGGCATAACAGCGGCTGTAGTCTAGCCGGTGCACGGTGATCTGTGGTTACTGATTACGTTAACAATTAAAAAAAACAATACAGTTAGCTGGCAGCTGGGATCAGCGTAACTATGGATGTTCCGTCAGTTTATTGGAGCAAGGGATTTTCAACTGTTATTCGAAAAACCTAAAAAAAAAAACAAAGTAATATGTGTGGTTCACTCGGCGCAACTGTGGAACTAACTTCCATGAGTTATCAGATGTGGACCATCCTTATTAACATTTCAGACAGAATTAAAAACGTTACATTACTCAGAATATCTTTTCGTTCTAATTTTTCCTTTGTTTCCATTCCTCATCTCCGAACGAATCCCTTACCTCTAGTTCTGCTATTAATGTTAAGAAATTAGTAAATTATTCGGTTTTTTCCTTAGTTTTTGGGTGAAAAATGAAATATTAGAACGAGTTGAAGAATTCTGCTATTTTGGGAAGTACGTTCTCACCCAACAAAAAGTGGAAAAGTGTATTGAACGGCGAATTTCAACAGGAAACAAAGTCAATGGGGTACTAAATTTCATATGTTCAAACTAAGCAATATCGAGACCTGCAAAAATTATGGTCCATAACAACGTATCAGTGCCAAAATTGATGTGTGGGTGTAATACGTGGACGTAGCAAAATGAATGAAAGGAGTCGAGTAAATGCAGTAGAAATGCGTGCACTGAGAAGAACATGTGGTGAGTCGTTGTTTGACAGAAAAATAAATAATCACTAAGAATGAATGAGAGCTGAAAATTTATATGTTAAGTAGTGATTTGGACATATTATGAGTGACGAAAGACTAAATTTTGATGCTAACTATTTATAATGCAATTGGGAGTCTTGGAAGAGGATAACAGAGAAAAGTATGGTTGAAACAAGTGTAAAATATTTAAAATAAGGAAAGGCAATGAAATTAAGAAACAGGAGGAGCTGTGTGAGAATATGAAGAAGTATGAATGTCGAGGAGGAGAATAAAGTATGTTGTGATAGGAAAGTTTGAGACTCTGTTCTCTTTGCCTACCCCAACAGAGAAATGGTTTGATTTGTCGAAATTGTCTCTTTTGAGAATTTGACTTGTATCTATCAAACTTTCTAGGTTCCTGAAGGACTTTCAACTGCTTAATACATTGCCATGTGGATGAAACTTGAAATGATAATCTTTTCTGCATGACCTTGCTAATGTCTACTTTAATATCTTGGCAATCTTATAATAGCTTCTACCTTTTCTGCATGACCTTGCTAATGTCTACTTTAATATCTTGGCAATCTTATAATAGCTTCTACCTTTTCTGCATGACCTTGTTAATGTCTACTTTAATATCTTGGCAATCTTATAATAGCTTCTACCTTTTCTGCATGACCTTGCTAATGTCTACTTTAATATCTTGGCAATCTTATAATAGCTTCTACCTTTTCTGCATGACCTTGCTAATGTCTACTTTAATATCTTGGCAATCTTATAATAGCTTCTACCTTTTCTGCATGACCTTGCTAATGTCTACTTTAATATATTGGCAATCTTATAATAGCTTCTACCTCTCACATTTATTTGATGCGAAAGTTTCTCACTTTATTTATAATATTACTCAGAATGGCGCTAAACTGTAAATCTCGGAATATTTTGATGGATACGAGAAAACAGTAAAACGTTGGATAAAGTCAATTAAAAAAATGTATATATAATTTACTGAATAAATAAACTTTATGAGTAAAAGTCTCTCTCCCTTTCTTTACTTTTAATCGAGTTGTCATATTTAATGTCTCTTTGTACAACATTCAGTTGTTAGACAAACATTTAACATGATATTGGAAATAAAACGAATTAAAAAGTTATGTGTTCAGAATTCAACAAACTGGGCATTTTTTAAGACGAATTAAAGAATTATATCTTCAGGATCCAATAAACTAGGCGATTGCTTGTGTTTTGTTGAACCATCTTACATCAATATTTTTGTTTCAACTTATAATTCCGGTCCACATTACAATACATTTTCAACCTCATTGGTTTATTTTACTGTGCAAGAAATAAACACTGGGTGTTAATTTGAATTTGTTACTTTCTCATATCGGAAGATCTACAAAAGTT
Source organism: Odontocerum albicorne (assembly GCA_949825065.1). Classification (NCBI taxonomy): domain Eukaryota; kingdom Metazoa; phylum Arthropoda; class Insecta; order Trichoptera; family Odontoceridae; genus Odontocerum; species Odontocerum albicorne. Next base: position 28,220,449 of record OX463853.1, on the reverse strand, counting down.
TCTTTGCAGTTATCCCATGTTAAATTTTCTGCGGTTTTCTTACCAAATATATTTTCCTAAACATATGCAGACGTGGAGAAAACCCCAATCATTAATGGCCACAGTCGCCCCCTTCCTATCATTATACTCATAAACTTTTATTTTTTGTAACATTTTTTGTATTTTGTGTTAGTAGTAAGAGCGGCTTTAAAAGCATCCTGCTCTCTAAAACGGTGCGTTAGAAATCGTCCATAATATTATTCAGTGGGTTTTTGAAAAATTTTATTAAAATTAATTCAAGACAAAAGCATCGTCTCCATCAGTTGCGTCAAGATTTAATATCAAATGTAAAAAATTAAGAAATTCGGAGAGATTTATAAACATATAATTTAAATAATTGAAAACATCCAAAATCGAAAAATAAATTTCATCCCTGATATGGAGCTTATTGACTGAAGGCTAAAAACACAACTCCCGTATTATTGGCAGCAGAGAATTCAATAAAAATGCAAATTCTTTGAAGTCGAACGAGATCGTCTTGTATGCGAATCTAATGAACAACGGATTCTTTGCTAATTGATATGATACTCTGAAATCATGTAGAGAATTCCAAATCGCATAAAAATGCTTTAGATTGGCGTCTTAGATAAAATTAAAAGTAGGTGCGTTTATTTACATCTTTGATTTATTATAATTGTTTAAAAACATATTTAACAAAACAATAATAACAATAGGATTGATCACTGAGAAATATTTATGGGTCTAGGTACCTAGTCGTCGTCGTCGTCGTAGTCGAGGATCCCCTCGTCATTCCAAAGTCAATTCAGTTGAAAAGCGAAGCTGCGCCGTGGAGTTTTCGTTTCTATCTTCTTCTTTTTTCTCCTCTTGAAGCGAGTGAGCCGTCACGCACCAGCAAACTCACCGGCCACACCGCTGTACTGGATCCGATGGCACACCTGAAGTGAGACGATCGGAGCACACCAGCATGTACTCGTATTTTCCCGTTTTTTTTTTAAAGAATAGATGTGATCGAAGTCATAGGTATCCTCACACCCCGAATACTAAACGGGAAAAATGCCTGTGTCATTCGAGGGGAGTAGCACAGCGCGAGGTTCGAACCGGCGATCTTCCGCACGGAAGTCCAGTGCGTTACCGCGCGGCCATGCACCGTACTGAGACACAATACATGGGACTTACACACGGAAATGAAACAAAAATGTGATTTTATACGAGTACTTAAATATTTTGAATAAATATGTAAACGAACGTAATGATTGATTTAAAAGACATAATTTTATATATTATTTATACTCGTAGTTAAACCATTAACATTGTGGAGGTTTAAAGACATTGTAATTTGTTTTTATGAAACACTGTTTATTCCACTTTTTGTAACGGTATAGCCCTACCGGTTTCAAGGCTTTCCCCTCACCATCGTCTTGTTTATGCTCCCCTGATGATGAAGTGAAAGCCTTGAAACCGGTAGGGTTATACAAATACAAAAAGTGGAATAAATAGTGTTTGAGAAAAATAAATTACATCATTTTATCATAATTACTATCATAATCTCAAAATAAAGACACAAACATGATATACTCGTATATTATTTTAATTTAAAATCCCATTGACTTTCCTTTATCTGCCATAAAATGTTTTCCAAAACTCTTGAACTTCAATTAAGTGTTGCCATATTATTTTCAAATCTTTCATTTAAACACTGATTTTATATTCGACCGAGAAACCTCAATGATTTAACAACTGCATTTTAATTTGTAATCACACCCTGGTGACGGAATAATCTACTTGTATGTTAATGAAACCTTTTTGTGTCAAGTCCTGTTATTTTTCTGACATCAGAGATAAACAGCCAATCAAGAAGATAAAAGTTTACGAGGTTTATGGGACGCGATTACGATTACCATATTGCTTCTCACCTTTCCCAAGTCAACCTTTTTTACATACAATAGTTGGGAACGAGGTGAAGAACTTCCATCAGATCCTACTCGTAACTTGTCATTTGCAGTCTGTCGATCAAAAAGTAATGGCGCGATGAATAATCTTCATTTTATGCACATACTCATTTTTAATGATTAACGGCAATACATATATGCATTCGATCGTGGATCGAAAGGTGTGAGAAGTATTGCAAGGTTATGACACAAATTTAATGATAAATTGATATGTACAACTACCTCCCTCCATGAAAATAATAGTGCATGTGTAAGAGTAAATTAAAACCCTATGGAATTGTAATTTATTTTATCAAACACTGTTCATTCCACTTTTTTGTAACGGTATAACCCTACCGGTTTCAAGGCTTTCACCTCATCTTCAGGGGAGCACAAACAATACCAAATTATGTTCGAACTGGTATCAATATACACGCTTCAACGGTTGGGGACATTCGGGTTGAGGACTGAGGGTTGAGGGAGGCATGGGACGATCTCGGCCAGCAGCGGAGAGATTTTTGGGATATATGTGTTTACCAGATGTTCGCCTCGATGTACTGACTTAGAAATTTCTAGGGCCTCTAATCTGTCCAATTTATTTCCGTTACTACTGATATGTAAGAATTTGGCATCATCGATAGAAAAAGTATGGTTTTCACGGTGACAATGATTAGCCATTTCAGAATAAATTAGAGGATTTGTTAAGGCGGATTTGTGTTCACGAAATCTCTTTTCAAATGATCTTCCTGTCTTTCCTATATATAAATGATCACAGTCAGCACATAAAAGTTTATACACACCACTGTTGCTAAGTATTCCATTTTTGCCTTTCCCGTTAAATAAGAGTTTCCGGAGATTAAAATTAGTGTAAAAAGCTGGCTTTATGTGACTTGGATTTTTTTGTGGTTATTTCGTATGATATGTTTTTATATAAATAGAACTTTGCTCCATTTATAGGTATGCTTATAGGTGTCGTTAAATATATGATCTTTTTGTTTTGTTTCTTTATTGTTTTGTTTTTTAAAAGTGAATCAATGAGGCTTCCAGAATAGCCATTATTTGTAGCAATTTTCTTCTCTCTTAAATGTATTGTTTTTGGAGTGTATTTGAATATATTATGTACATACTATGTTGCTATCAATAAACCTATATTCATTTATTTATTTATTTAAGAAGGATATATGTAATAATATATTTTCCATTTCTGTTTCCAGACAGTGCCACTTCCCGATGGATCCACGTCTGTGCTGGCCAAACCCACCAAGTACCACTACTACCCACACAACCAGCACATTTATCTATTGCCAGAATGTGCGATACAACAGGTATAATAAGCGCTTGAAGATTGTTTTATAATTTATTTTCCATAATTTGAATGCACATGGTTAAATATACGAAAATACTAAATTAATTAAAATTTAAAAGAGAGAATGTGGCAGAGGCGAAATAAGTATGTCAGGACAAGATAAATTACTGTATGTTTTCTCTGGCTACCCTAATAGAGAATTTGTGACACGATGGTGACGGTGATATTCAAATCAATAAAAGAACGTCCACTTGATAAAAAGTAATGTTTAATTTTGATGGTATTTGTAGGTCTGCAACGCCGTGTACGTGCGTCTCAACTATACCCAACCACTCTGCGCATGTCCAGCGAGGCACAGGGATCCTTGTTCAGCATCCCTCAACGCTGATGATCTCCATACCACGCAACTCACTACAGACTCTAAGAAAAAGGTAAATTAATTGATATATGTTTTTTTAAATAATTTGTTTGGTGCTGAAAATATAGGCATAGTGTTCTAATTACTGACTCGACGTGGTTGCGGAGGATTCTCTTTGTCCAGGATCAGGCTTCGTTGCCACCAGAGATAGTACTGCTCGTAGCCACAAGTCTCTTAAGATGACAGGTGGCCCAGCGGTTTGTATTTTGTTTACTATGCCTTTCCATCTGTAAGTTCGTGAAATCCAAATCAATTTCCAGAAAGTAGTATTGTACAAGATTTCCGGCCCAAGGATATGAAAATAGTGATAGAATGCAATGAAAAATTTATTCACCGTTGTTCGACACATTTTTTAGAACGGTGGATTGATTTTTCATTAAAAAAATATTCTGAAGTTTTGTTCTCAAAATGGTGTAATGCTGTGAAGATTACTTCTTCGTCCCTTTAAAAAAATCACTAGGGGCCAAGTCGGAACTATAGGGTGGGTGATTCAACTTATGGAAACCAGTATTGAATAGCAGCCTTTGCAACAACAGAAGTGTGCACTGGCGCATTGTCGTGTAATAATCTCACGCCTTGTGACAGCTTTTCTCGGAGTTTTCTTTTTATGGTATCCTTGGATTTTTACATTAATGACGCATAATACTCGCCAGTAACCCTAGCGTTTCTCTCGTTGAGGTCAATTCGTAGATTTTTTCTGCTGATTTGCCTTGACGAAGGTCATCTTTAATCGATTCTAAATAGTTTAGTCATGATTTTTCAATATGGAATATGGCGGAGAATATTTTCCGTAGACAACATCTAAACGTTATTTAATTCGCCGCATTTTTCCCCTTTTTTGAAAGAAACTTGATAACCGCTCGATATTCAATTTTTCAGATTTCAGAATATAACGAATCAACACGTCTATCGGCTTTACTTGATATACTACTGAGAGTACATGTATCAAATATTAATAGTAACGTCGAATTTCACTCATCCTAGAAACTATTATTTTATTTTCATCGTCTTTCCGAAACGAGGCATTTGGCGTAACGTTTTCTCGGTTATTCAAAATGTTTCCTTAAAAGCATGGATATGTGTTAAAATAACATGTACAGAGCGTCCCAAATACTGTATTTATAGAATCACTGATGGCAACCGTCTGGTGAATACTGGACTTGTTATTTATTATTCACGATTTTAAAGTTCACTGACTTTCCGACAATTAAAAAAAACAAGGCACTCTTGAGGTGATATATTATTAAATAACAACTCTATGCAACAATCGATGCAATTTTGATAAATAATATCTACAACAAGTAATCAGGCGAAAATTACTTAATTTGTTTACAGAAAATTCTATTTAATTTCACAAACCGTAGAACAGGTTTATATCGTACATCGCCCTGTTGTTTTTATGTAATTTTTTCCATTGACGCCATCATCCGCTATAGAATGCACTCTCACGAATCATCTTCGAGTAATTTGCAACCGCTGTAAGGTGCACCATGTTCTTAGCAATCAGCAAAATTGCTCAAGTGTATTTTCATACTCGTTGGAACGCGTTTTTACTTCCCTACGCAGTAATCATGAAGATTCAAAAAGTTTATACCCCATCTTCGCGTATCTTACTCCCATTTGAAGGGTTCATTGCCGTAATATACTCGTATTAACAAATTGCAGACCATTCTAAATAAGAATATCTGCCTGATAACTGAGTAATGAGTTGTCTAACAGTTAGCATTCACGCTAAGTAAACGAGCGCCCCAGGTTCCATTCCTGGTGGGTTCACTTCCGGACTAGTTTTACTCTTAGATAATTTTACATCTAAATCTATGTTTTTCTGTAGCTTATAATGCTACCTATCATAAATTCTTACAGCTCTATTAAGCAACGCAATATTAGCTCTATACAAAACTCTGTCTTACGAAGCTATAGCATATTATTAAACCTGCCGATTATTTTGGATTTCATCTGTCCAGACTGTGAGCTCGCTGAAGTGTAATAGTTCATACATTTTAAACTAATACACGCGCAGGTGTCTTCCATCAACAAGATGGCTGACAATCATATTTGATCACGAAGGATAGCCTAGGCATCCATCGATTGAACTGAATTATCTCGCACACAGTTAAAATCGTCGTTGCTGGACCTTGTAGTCGAGGATTGCCTCGTCTTTCCAACGTCAATTTAATTAGAAAGAAAAGCTGTGCCATGTTTTTTTAAGTGAGCGAACCGTTGCACACCAGCAAACTTACCGGCCACACCACTGTACTGGATCCGATGGCACACCGAAGTGAGACGATCGGAACACACCATGTTTTTTTTCTATTTTTGAAAGAATTATATATAACCAAAGTCATAGGTATTTACTTCTACTGCCGAACACAAGGCGGAAAAAATAACTATGGCATTCGAGGGGAGTAGCACAGCACGTGATTCGAACCGACAACCCTCCGCAAGGAAATGCAGTGCGTTACCGCACTGTGCTACTCCCCTCGAATGACACAGGCATTTTTTGTCAAATATTCATATAAAGATACCTATGACTTCAGTCATATGTATTATTTCAAAAAAAGGAAAAATCGTCTCATTTCGGTGTGCCATCGGATCCAGTACAGCGGTATGACCGGTGAGTTTGCTGGTGTGTAACGGCTCACAGCTTAACTTTCCAACTTAATTTACATTAAAATGGCAAGGGGGTCACTATGAGGCTCAGCAACGATGGATAACGATGAACCGTTTAGTTAAGTACACCTATATTCGACGACCGTTTCGTATAAATACATTGAACACTCTCGTATCCGTTTTCTCTGTAACTTTTGCAGATCGAAGTGCAGCAGTAAAATTAGTACGATTTTTTCTCTCTTTTTAAGCACTTCACAAATAGAAGATTTATTATTTTCATACATTTTAGCAACAGCAGCAATAGCTTTCTTCTTTTCGTACTAAATAAAGAATTTTTAGCTTTTCTCCAATTGCAAGCACTTGACGAGATATCTTTGCAGTTTCTGAGTCACCAACATCACTAGCGTTTTGCGTTTCAAAGGCATATTACGGTAAATAAGGGTTATTTGAATGCAAACATTAAGATAGCGCAAACGAGGCGTCACAGCGAAATAGAAGCGATCGGATCACGTGAGTGACACGAGATGATATTTGGGTGTTTGGTAGTGTATGTGTCTTCATTGTTAGTGGTACTAATTCGGCGCGAGATTTAAAAAAAAATCGCGAAAGTTTAACCGCAGATAAATGAAACCGTGGATACAAACCCGCAGATAACGAGGAGCAACTTTATTTTTTTTTAGTTAGAAAGCAGAATATGCCATTTTTAAAACATCATGATGCACATTAGGGAGTTATTTTTTTATGAGAATAATTATTTTTTCCAGTATGCTCACAAAGCAATAACCCTGGTCAAGACTTGCGAAGCCACTTCCGAGATGAGGGAGTGTAGAGCACCAAGAGACTGGTCTCTCTTGGCTCTACAGAACATCAGGACTGGCAAGTCTCACTACCTCGTCATATGCCGGTGTCCCGAGGAGTTTGTTTTAGGTAAGTGCCTGATATTCTAACTCACTTATCCCCATGACCTAAAGTCGAAAACAAATTAAATAAAATTAAATGCAAAAATTTCTCAAGGCAATTGAGGAGGCCCTCCCCTTCTAATACATACATACCATCACGCCATTTCCCTGTCGGGGTAGGCAGAGAGGACAGAGCACCAGACTTTCGTATCTCGACATACATATCCTTAGCCTATTCTACAGTCATACACTCCATACATCTTCTACGATTTCTCCGACTTTCTACGTTTCCTTCTTTCAAAATATCATTAATTTGATCCAACCATACTTTCTTTGGTCTTCCTATCACACGTCTTCCACACACATTTGCATTATATATCTGTTTTGTTAGTCTTTCTTCATTCATTCGTTCCACATGCTCAAACCAAATCAGCGTGCTCCTCTTCATCTTACTTAATACATCAGCCTTAAGTTCACATATATCAGTAATCCCTTCATTCCGTATTCTATCATACATTGTTACTCCATGTATTCTTCTCAATGCACGCATTTCAACAGCATTTATTCAGTCCACGTTTCACTCCCGTACAATAAGTTGGCACCAAAATACTATTATTATTTTGTCTGTCTTACAATTACTATAAATTTGTCTGTCTCACAATAACTTATAATATAATCCTAATAGCCCTGATTAAATGTTTAAAATGTGTAGATTTATGAAGCAGTCAAAACAAGGCAAATTGTTTTTATAGATTTTCAAAAGCAATATATTATACACTCATTTCATATATAATATACTAAATACTTTTCACTATTTTAATGATAGCTGCAAAAATGCTAAATGCGTACGAAATGAATATTACACTGCAGGAATTTTTTTAAGTAAAACCAAATGAATCCATTTGTTAATTATTTTATGATAACTATTAAAATGAATTACTTTTACAGAGGGACCAATGTCACATGACCAACCAACATACGCATCTGTACCAGGAATACGAGTGTATGGAATGATGTGTGTACAGCCACCGCAGTATTCAAGTTCAGGTTATAGATCCCTTATTATTTCACTAAAATACTCTGTTTTTGTCTATCAAAAATGTTTCAGTACTTATCAAGAGAAACCTTTATTTTTATAACACTTAGTGTAAAAATATAATACATATTATAATTTAGTTTTTACTGCAGATATTGTTCATATATATTTTTAACTAAAATATGATAGTATAGCTTTACAATTGAAAATACTAATTTAAGAAAGAAAAATATGTTTAACTGCTTTCAAAATTAACAAAATCATATCATGGGTGTAATAAAAAAATCCATAACACATTAGTCTATCAACAACTAGAAGTTTTACCTTTAGCAAAACTGACCAAATTGCTATTTTTTTAAACAAATATCTGCAGTAAACCAATGATCAATGGTTATTTAATGATGAAAATTCCAGAAATAAATTAACTAAAGAGTGCAAAAATATACTCGTACAATAAAATTAAACTAAAATAATAATTACATGAACCAAAAGAAAAAAAATACTTTTGATGCTTACAGTCATGTTTCTTCAAAATAATTCTACTAGTCTATCTTCTACCTTACCTTGCATCATCAGCTGACTGATCTAATATTTTCCATATTTCATGAATCATGAAAAATATCAGAATATCTACAAGTATATATAGTATGTATGCTCAAAGTTAACAAGTTATTTTTTATATTGGGTATTAATTCAGTTATCTTATTTAATCTGTAAAACACATTGACAGTGTGTACTTTATCCATCCTCAATATACACAGCATACATCAATAAGTCCATTTTTCAAAGGCTTCTAAATCCTGGCTTCTAGTTCATATAGAATGATGAGGTGAGAATAACACCAGAACATGCATATTCGCAGATCCAATTTGAGGTCTCTACTACAGAAGTTTTTTTCATCTTAACAAATGCATTGAGAGCTTATTCTATCCGTATTTTAGTTGCTGATTTGTATTATAATTTTCGGTTAGAACAGCCGAGGTATTTAACATGTTTAGTGATAAAGACACACCTCGCTTGTCCATACAAACATATACCCAGTGCGGACGACACGCCAAGCGTATTTTGTTGGTTATATGTTTGTGTCTTTGCAAAATTTCTCAATACAATGTGTATTTATGTAAAATTTTATTCACACGGAATGTGTTAAACTGTTTACATTTAACCTTTTTCCTTCCCTTGTGATTTGAGTTAATGGTTACCGATCCATAGTAAAAAATCTTCCAAAAAACACTTTAATATCAAAACTAAAGTTGACACGCATTTGAATAAAAGCTTTGAGTTTAGCTAAACAATTTTAAATTTAATGCGCAGAAAACCTATGTAGACACATCAAGAACTTGAAATTAAAGATGATTTTAAACACAATGGTGAATAAAATATATTTATACATTGTTAACCAACTAACATGTGGTGCTTTTTTAATGCAATATTTGCATATAAACTATCTGCAGAGTCCATAAAGGTACTACTCGAATGTTTTTTTTTATTAACTCAATAGGCCAGCATCAATTTAAGTAAACCAAAGCGATCCACTGCCAGTCCCTGAGAGAGATGTTACAGATTTTAACTTTACAATCAATATTTTCACATTTTGAAATAAATATTTTAATGTTACAGAATATGGAAGCACACAAAGGCCAGTAACAAGTTCGTACAAAGTCGGGTACTCACAACCACACTACAACCAAGATGGCTACACAAGATATCCAGGATATATTGGACCTGGTGCCTTCTATAACAGAATGGCTAGAACAGCTCGAATGACCAGAGATACTAGAAGTAGAGTCTACAAAGATTCCCCTCCTTTCCCATGGGAAAAAGCTAAAGAATTAGCTTTATCAGCTGACTGGGAAAATTAATAATAAGAACGTGTTGAAAATTAAGAAGAAAAATATCATAAAAATGATGACCATAGTATTTATTTTGTACCTTTATAGGATTAAATTTTTTTTTTTAATTATTAACTGTTTCCTCTCTTTTGAGATTGAAATATTAAAATGGTGATATTAAATAAATTATTTGATTATTTTTCTATTCACAGTTATTCTCCAAATAACATTTTTGCAAATTTTTAATATTATTTCCGTCACTGTGATTGCAAATGAATTTCCTTTTATACACCCACAACAGAATGGAAAAATAATCACACAATTTAATTTCTTTGCTTTTTTTCATCAAACTATTTAAGCACTCGGGATTGGGTGAGATATTGACTGATAAATTCAAAATCGATTGCTCGCAAAGAATCTGATAAAAATTCAATTTATAGAAATCGAATTTCTATTCTTCTTTCATTTTCTACTTAATGAGAATTTATTAATAAAACACATGTTTTCATACAAGTTGCACTTAAAGAAAAGTAAAAAAAATCAGTTTAGAAAAATATTAAAATGTTAATACATTTTTTAATTAAATAATTATAGTATAATTATTAAAAAAAAAAACAAAGACACCTGTCATATGAGGATCTCCTGTGAAACAAAATTTTGAATAAAAATTTACCATTTTTTACTTAAATTTTTGTTGAGAAGATAACGCAAATACAAAATATTAATTTAAACTGTTTATGTTCAAAATTTCTTCATAATTATTTTCAAAAATCACGAGAAACTATTTGAATTCAAAATTATTTAAGTATATTGAAAGTTATATAATTATATTCTCATATTTTATTTGTTTAAAAATAGTATCTTCCACTCCGTCTCAGTAAGAAAAATTTAATCATTTTGTATTTTTTTACAATTTAGGCTATGAAATGGAAAAATGTGTGCTTCTTAAATTATTCATTTAATATATTCAACCAGATGTGTAGTATTTAATACCTAGATATTATTCATGAAATTTATTTTGTAAACTAATTTTGATTATCAAAATACATAAATATCTTAAAAGATTGCTTGCTTAAGCTTACAACCTTTCATATACCCATAATATGATCGGTTGAAATCTGAAGATATTTATTGTTTCTTTATAGATAACTCAAATAAAGGAACGGTAAATGTTTTCTATTAATTTAAAATATTGGCAGTAGTGAATTATTTATCTTATTTTCTTAGTATGGCATTCAGTAAATTATTATAATATATTTACATAGAAACAAATACATATAATCTAGATGCCCTAGTTTGTGTTACCGCTGATATTAATGAAATAATTGAATAGATTATTTTGACAGAAAGGTGAGATTTAGTTTGCTTTTCACAATAGGGCCTCTATAAAAAATTACACTACTTTGCAAAATCATACATTCTTTTAAAATTAAACAATGTTTTAAAGTGAATGTTGAATATTTAAAAAAATACACAAAACAACAAAAGAGACAAATCTTTTAGAAATAATAATACAAATTTAATCATTTTGAGGGAAAGAAAACTCTTAAGGTTTTTAACATTATTTTTTCATTCCGAACAATTTTACACTGTAGTGTACATAGGTTTAAGATCTTTAATTTAAAATATATGTATTGAGTATAATTTCAGTTAATTTTAAGTATGATATTGTAAATATTATTTGAGTGAATACTAAATATTTAAATTATTTTTGTGATTAGGAATTTATTAAACATTTTAACTAATCATAATGTTTCTGATATTACTACCATCTATTTCCCAGCACCTACCAAATATCCGAATAAATGTAACGGTTAAATGAATAACATCTTTTTGGACTGGAAGCATAGTCAAAAAATAAAGCATAATCGACGATTTCATGAAATAATTGGTCAAGACAAAAAAAGCAGCTGAAAATATATATATTCTACAAAGCACAAAATGAAAATATAACTTACCTAGTACTTGAGCCTTTGCATTAATTTGACAGGAATACATGGCTGCCATGAGTCTCTGTGGTTGGGCTTGGAATGCCTTCCGGCACCCCTCCTTCACTGCTGACATTATTTGACCTATAAGCATTATTAAATGAATAAATAATTTATACATATACTATGCACTTACATATAAAATGCATCATACCATTTTCATGCCAAGGTAGGTAAATAGGAGAGAGCGACAGACTTTTCAATCACAACTTGAGCCTTATAATACAGCTGTTTCGATTTCTCTTTATGTATTTATGGATTTTTCAGGTGGGACTAAATTGCCATAGAGAGATAAATACCCTCCCATTTTAGACTCCAGGGAAAAGCACGGCCTATCAATATGCGTTATGGCAACAAACTTACTGGATATAAAATACTGCAATAAACTTACTGGATATATATTATTATTTGAATTACTATAGTTTTTCCAACTCTTAATAAAATTGGCAACTGATGCAAACTGGTTAATACCAATTAGACATTTTGGTATTGTATTTATATCTGCTGTACAAATAAAGTAAATATTTAACTGCAGAATTATATTCTAATTGCAATTATTCCAATTTAATATTTGGACCAGATACTGCACATACATAAAGTTAGTACTATAAAGAATAGGGTTATACAAACTTCTTTATATTCTTATATTTGGTATGAAAATGATTTACAAATGTCACGTGGACACATAAGCATAGACAAAAAACCAAATTTCCTATACATGGTGAAATCTGCTTTGTGATGAATTAAAAAAATAGATTATCATGTGAATTTTGCAACGTACAACATTATTTGCTAAATATAAGACATATACGAGGGTGGTCCGATAAGTACTTAGCCTACAAAAGAAGAAAAAAAAATTTGGAAAAGTGGCCATTTATTTCTCAACATAGTCTCCTTTGAGTTCGATACACTTGACCCAGCGATGCTCCAACTTCTTAAACCCGTCTGAAAAATAAGTTTTCTGGAGGTCTGCAAAGTAGGCCTCTGTGGCGGCGATAACCTCCTCATTCGACTCAAATTTCTGCCCGGCGAGTGACTTTTTCAAATTTGGAAACAAAGTCGCACGGGGCCAAATCCGGATAATACGGTGGATGGGGCAGCAGTTCGTAGCATAATTCTACCAATTTGGCCGTGGCGACGGCGGAGGTATGAGCCGGTGCGTTGTCATGATGGAAGAGCACTTTTTTCTTCGCCAAATGGGGCCGTTTTTTCTGCAATTCGCCGTCGAATCGGCCCAATAATTCGGCATAGTAGAGCCCTGTGACCGTTTTGCCCTTCTCCAGGAAGTCGACGTAGATCACACCTTTTGAATCCCAGAAAACGGTGGACAACACCTTTCCGGCCGATAGGACAGTCTTCGCCTTCTTCGGAGCACGTTTGCCGGGTGAAGTCCACTGTTTCGACTGTTCCTTGGTCTCGGGTGTGTACCAGTGTATCCATGTTTTGTCGACGGTCACGAAACGACGCAGAAACTCCTTCGGATTGCGCTTAAACATCGTCAAACACTGCTCTGAAGTGGTCTCACGGTTGCGCTTGTTGTCCGGAGTGAGCAAACGCGGCACCCATCACGCTGACAGCTTTCTCATGCCCAATACTTCATGCAGGATATGACCCACGCGGTCTTTTGAGATGCCTACTGTCTCAGCTATCTCGCGCACCTTCAATCGGCGGTCTGCCAATACGAGATCGTGGATTTTTGTCACGTTATCCTCCGTGGTAGCCGTTTTTGGGGCACCTGGGCGTGGCTCATCAAAAACCGACGTGCGACCACTTTGAAACTTGTTAAACCAATTTATGACGGTCGCCATCGAAGGAGAAGAGTCACCGTACACAGCATCCAAGCGCTCTTTGATTTCGCTGCGCGATTTCCCTTTCAAAAACAAGAATCGAATCACCGACCGATATTGCTCTTTTTCCATTTTTCTCAAATCCACAGGCGGTCAAAACAAAACTACGCGTCCGATTCGGCTGAAATTTTGACAGTAGCTGTCAACGAGAATGTACTACGCGATAAAAAATTGCTCTTGCGATAGTGGTGCCATCGGGCGGTGAGGCTAAGTACTTATCGGACCGCCCTCGTACACTACACTCCACCTATAGCTGAATATTTCATTATCAAATCAAAAGGTCTACAAAAATTTCTTTGAAGAACACCTTCTATTGGTAAGGTTTCTGTGGTTTTCTTAATATACTCCTATGTTTTTCTAAACATATGGCGTTGCGTAGAAGTAATTAATATAATGGTCACAGCCACAACTTTAATATCTTCAACTTATATACAAATATTTATTTTATAATATTTTTAATGTCAATAATAGTGGGTTTGAATTCAGAGTTAGAGCGCCCATGAGAAGAGTTTTCTCAGTAAACGGTTCTAGATAAACAGATCTTTTATTATTTTATCAAAAAAGAAGTTAAAAAAGTGCTGTTTTGTGTTTAAGATTTTATTTTCAGGACTTCTTTATTTTATTTACACTCTTCCTGGTCAAAACCAAAAAAGAAATATTATTATAGGTATAAATTTTCAACCGCAGACTATGGCCTACATATTTTGGTAATGGAAGCATCTTTGGAATTATTTTAGTTTTTGAATAGCTTTAGAGGAATAAATTAATGTTACGTTGAATACCATGAAAAATTACATACCTGAAAAAGGTCCATAAGGTTGACTTGCAGCTCCTGCATCTTCATATTCCTTTAAAATAGTCCATTCTTCAACAGCAAAAGCAACACCCATCATAGGTTCTTCACATAAGGGTCCAGCCAATGAAGCAAGTTGAAAACCATTCAGAAAACTGCTTGTAAAGTCATTTCTTAAATCATTGCTTAGTTTTGTATCAACATCAAATAATGACTTCTTGAAATCTGTTATACGATTCAATAGGAGGTTTGGTCCACATTTCCTCGGACCCGCAGACCAAATTTCTTCAACTGCATTTTGCCATTCGGGACCGGCAGTTTCAAAAGCAGTGTTCAAGTCAGTTTTCAACATTTCTATTCTTTTTAATGATCTCTCATTTAATTCATCTGCAAGCCTTGCACTCTCTACATCATTTTCTGATTGAATATCTAATTTAATAAAAATATTTTCCAAATTTTCCGGTACTTCTTTTATGGATGATTTTAGATAATATTTCACTCGATTATCCAATAATTTCAAAATTTCAGAGTTTTTTTCTAAAATATTTGTTACTTCTTTTGGTAATGGAATTGCTTTTATTTTAATAATGCATTGTTTATTGGGTGTTTGCATAACTATTGTTTTATCAGCTTCTTGCTTGTCGTTTGATTCGCCTACAGCAACTGCTTGTGTTTCTATGTCCTCATTTACCATATCAATTTTAGGTGGTTCAACAATAGTCTCTCTAAATGGAACAATTGGATCTGACACAGTTATTGGCACTTTGGCGTATCTTGTACTGAAAAATATAAAAAAAAAATTTTAGTTACATATTTGTAATAAAATAGATATTTGATGATTTAACATAGTTATCTCCAGCAAAAAAAATTATAGAAAACATAGAAAACGTCATCGTAAAAACAAAATAGATCCACTAAACATATAAAAAAGGATTTGCAAAGCTGCAATGAAAATTTCAACCTAATAATAGGCACCCAGGTCACTCTTTTCATTATTTATTATTTAAAAAAAAAAAAAACGAAATGAATAAAAAATATAAAGCAGCAACATTTGTAGTGTTTAAAAGAACTAAAAAAAGCCTTTTTCAACATATGTATGAGAAAACTTAATAATATTAGAAAATTATGCATGCTTGTGTATATTTTTTCCTTTTTTAAGTTCACTTACCTCAAATCTTCTAAGCACTTCTCTAAATGCACCTCACCAGCCGTAAGTAAAACATGTTCTCCAGTCTCCTGGACCATGACTTGAACACATGCATCAGCTTGATTTAGCAATTTAAGACCTAAAAGTTATCAAAATAAAGTATAAATTCGATTAGTTTCATTATACATACAATATGGATAAGTTGGATTTAAATGAGTCGTCCCTTTGATAGTGTAGAGAAGTTAAATTAACCGAGCACATAATGGAGACATGTCCCATTTACGCCTTTCAAAGGGAATATGTCTGAAGTTCATCCAACTACTTCAAATGTGTTGACCTAGCTAAGGAGTATATCTGTGCCACTTGAATTAGGATTCAAAACCACCATACGACACAAGATGTGCCAGTACAAATTCCAAGAAAATAAGGTCAGAAAGTAAAAACCAGTCCTAAAGTCAATCCATTTCACTTTCAAACTGGGGTGACTAGATGCTAAGTCGTTGGCAACCAATGCGATAGGTATTTTTAACATCTATTATTTTAATATACTCTTCCCGCCCTCGCCAGGATGTAAGCTAGGTAAAAAAAAAGTTCATGAATAGGATAATGAAATCAGAAAAAATAACCTTTTACAAGTTTGGGCATATCAGCTGGATGCTGTGTCTCAACAGCCACTCTAACAATAGGCACAGCAAACATTCGCATTTCGGTGAAGGATGGACAATACAATGTGGTACTCAAAGTAGCAGTCTTCAAGACATGTTCATCTAATCCACCAATACCTGTAATATAAAGAAAACCAATATAGTAATAAAATATGATGTAAATTTTATTCTTAAACAAGATTAAAAAAATTAATAATAAAACAATGTTCAACAAAAGAAAACCGCAACAAAACTAACTCAGAATACATATATTTTTCAAAATATGATGCATTAATATATGTATCAATTCATATTACGATACAAAAAGTAAAAAAATAATCAAATTAAACCAACAATACAAGACTCGAGTAGGAAAAAATAAAACCTTTCTCAAGCAAGGGTAATGAGAATACAAAGTAAAGGGCAAATTATAAAAAAATATCTAAGATAAAATGGAATAACCAGTCTCCCAGTCAAGACAAGAGACAGAAAATGATGGAAAAGGGCCAGCCCAAAATCAACAACATCTACATTAAAAATATCCACAATGGTATATCTGTACCCAATTTTTACAGTCTCATAATTGATTTATTACAATGTGCATAGCAAATTGCTATTAAAACATTTGAATTGTAAAAGGTTCCGTGTGTTTCTAGCAGGAGTATGGAAACCAATTTGAGCCAATATATCGGGAGTATCAATGATATAATACTTCATTCAGACAGTTTAAGAAGGTGGGTGTAATTAATTAAGTCGTTAAGATACAAAACCCGCTCTGGAGGACTTTTTCAGTTTTGAGTAAAATCAACTACTTCAAATGCAAATGAAATGTTAACATGGTATATTTTTTGCTTTACGCTTTTAGAAACAATAAATTATATAAGTCCCATAAGTTTTAACATAAACACACAGAATAATTTAATATTTTTTATTAAACTTCGTGCACAGCGGATTTTGACACTCGCCATCTTTCAGAGTGGGTTTGCATCTTGATGACTAAATTGATATTTAGATGTGTATGAAAATCTTCTTCTTCTTCTCCCTGGCTCCATCCCAACTCACTGTCTGCGAAGACTGTTGGGGTCAGCTATCCTCGTCCTCAGGTTGTATGCTCTTCTGTCCCGGACTACGTCCCCCAGGCCATGCCTCTGCATCAGATTATGTTTTTGCACCACCCACGAATTCTTTGGTCTTCTTCTGGTTGTTATTCGAGGAAGATCCATAAAGATTGCCTGGTTCACAACGTGATAGGGTGCTCTGCGTTCAACATGCCCACACCATCTCAATCCATCCGCCTCTCCTCCATCTTACTGTTGATGTCTGTAACACCTAGGCTTCCACGAATGCGTGAACTTTTTATTTTGTCTCTTAGGGACACACCAGCTGACCATCTTAGCATGCGCATTTCAGCAGTTTCTAGTTGCCTGGAGTAAGAGTTATACATCGTTCAGCATTCGGAGCCATAGAGGAGTGGGGTCTGACAATCGTTTGGTATACTTTTCCTTTTAAATTTACTGGCATTTTTGGATCACATAGAACTCCCGTCATTGATCTAAACTTCATCCATCCCACACTAATTCTATGTGTTACATCTGCTGCACATCCTCCATCGCTATGGATGAGTGACCCAAGATACTTAAAGGAGTCACAATTTGGTAATGTTTCTCCATCCATTTGCATTACGGGAGTGACAGCATTTGTGTTCTCAACCGGTAGGTACAGCTACTTTGTTTTCTTTCTGTTCAGTCTCAATCCATTGTCCTCCAAGATTCCTCTCCACCTTTCCAGACTATTTTGCAGGTCTTCATGTTTTTCACTTATTAATACGATATCGTCTACAAATAGTAGGATCTTTTCATTTCCTGGTTAGTTAAATAGTCCATGACCAAGATGAACAGTAGCGGACTGAGTACCGATCCTTGATGTACCCCCCCCCCCCTTTATAGGAAATTCTGGTGAAATTCCCGAAGTGCACCTCACTTGCGTTTTCACGTTATCATACATATCTTGGATGGCAAGTACATACTTTTCTGGTACACTATGTGCTCTAAGTGCTGTCCAGATCAGGCTTCTAGGGACCCTGTCAAATGCCTTTTCAAGATCAACGAAGACCATATGAAGGTCTTTCTTGGCATCACGGTGTTTTTCGACAAGGATTCTAACGGTTTGAATGGCGTCTACTGTTGATTTTCCCGATACGAAGCCACACTGGTTGTCATGTATTTCCACCAAATTCCTGATTCTCGAGTTTATAATTCGTTCATAGATTTTCATAGTGTGTGATATTAGCTTGATGCCTCTATAGTTATCGCATTTCCTGGAGTCTCCTTTGTTTTTGTAGAAGGGAAGGAGAAAGCTTCTTCAGAATTGATCTGGCATTGGGCCTCCGGCCAATATTTTATTAAAGAGCTTACACAGCCAATTCTGTCCCCATTCACCGCATTCTTTCCAAAATTCAGTTAGTATATTGTCTGGTCCTACTGTTTTTCCTATTTTCATTTGACATATGACCAACCATACTTCTGCAGGAGTAGTTTCTACAATTGGCCCAAAAATTTGTTGTTCTGAAGGCTATGAGGTTCTCGGAAATTCTTCATTCAGTAGTTCTGAATAGTACTCTTTCCATCTTTCACATATTTTACTTTCCTCAGTGATTAACTTGCCTTCATTATCCTCTATGTACGAGTACTTAGGGGTTCTGATCGATTTAGCCCTCTCTTTTCTTTGTGCCGCAATTTTATACATTTTCTGAGCTCCTTGTTGTGTTTCCAGTTCTTCGTATATGTCTTTCATCGCCTCATTTTGGGCAGAGGCTACTAGTTTCTTTGCTTTTTTTTTGGCTTCCCTATATAATAGGAGGCCTTCTTTCTCTGTTTAATTTTCACAGTTAGACCAATTCTTAAAAGCGATCCTATTAATAGTGATCTCCTTAATACCCCTTTGTACATCATCCGTCCACCACCAGGACTCTTTCTTAGTTTTTAGTTTACCTTTTGAAACTCCAAGATGTTGCTTAGCATATTGTATGCATATCTGTGACAATGCCTCCCACATTTCATTTGGGTTAAGTACGTCGGAACTTTGCACATTTTCAATCATCCAACTTTTCACTTTAGATGTTAGTTGTTTGCCTTTTTCATTTGAGATGTTGAACCATTTAATTTTTTTTTTTTTGAAAATGAAAGATTAATATCTTTAATTTCCATATTGGACCTACAAGGGTTGTTTTGATCACCAACTATTAAAAAAATAAACCTGTTACAAATATAAGAGCTCTTCTTTAAAATTTACCACAGATGCTACTGGTTCTTTCTTTAGCTAATATATGTAAAGAAAATCATATTAACACAGTAAGATATGATTAAAATGTCACACATGGCTGATATTTCAGATCATCAATAATTTTACAAATATGAATTATATTCTAATAAAATTCTGCAAAGTATGAAAAAAGCAAAATCATTTAGTGAATTAAACATTCTCAATAAGTACCTTCTTTCTAACCAGTTTAAAACGTTCTCATACTACACTAAAGTACTGATCTATTTGAAACAAATTTAAGTGACCAACTAAAAATTCTCATCACCATTGACATAACCCATGTTATGAAACTTTATCAGCGAAACTTAAAAAAGAAATTTAAAAAATCTTGAAACTTTACAAACCTAAAATATTACCAGCTGGTACTTCTTCAAGCTCTTCTAATTCTCGACCCATTAATAAATACAACTGAGTTATTCTGGAAAAAAAATAACAATAAAAAACAAAATAACCAATGCATTGCAAAAACAAGGAGGCTGAAACAAATTGACAAAAATTGGTATCAGCTCAGTATGTTTACACAAGGAAAAGTGAATGCAATACATATATGGGGGAACATCGGAAGATTGGAGCAAGTTGAGGAATTCTGCTATTTGGGTAGTATTTTCTCAGATCATGGAAGAGTTATGAGGTATATTAAATAGCATGTAGCGATACGAAACAAAGTCAATGAGGCACTTAAATATATATACTAGTACTGGACCAAAATCTGCTAAGTTGATAGTAACAGTATTTGAGTACCAGCTTTGATGTATGGAAGTGAAACGTGGATGCGGAAAAAGACTGAAAGGAGACGAATAAATACTGTAGAAATGTGTATACTAAGAAAAATACATGGGGTGACAATGTAGACAAAATACAAAATGAAGTAATTAGAGATGAATGTGAACTTAAGGCTAATATATTAAGTAAGATGAAGAAGAGGACTCTGAGATGGTTTGGGCATGTAGAACGAATGAATGATGTAAGACTACAAAACAAATATATAGTGTGAATGTGAGTGGAAGGTGTGGTAGAGGAAGCCCAG
Organism: Odontocerum albicorne; assembly: GCA_949825065.1. NCBI lineage: Eukaryota > Metazoa > Arthropoda > Insecta > Trichoptera > Odontoceridae > Odontocerum > Odontocerum albicorne. The sequence goes on along the minus strand of OX463853.1, from coordinate 28,199,653 downwards.
GGAAAGCATGGTTGCATCCAGCGAATGATATTTTGAAAGAAGAAAATGTGAAAAGTATGATGAATCTTAAAAGTTGTATGAGGTGTGAAAAGGAGAAGGATGTATGTTGAAATAAGAAAGTCAGGGACTCTTGTTGTTTCTGCCTGCTCTAACTGGGAAATAAAGTGTTGGTATGTATGTATATTTTTGTAATTTTTAAGTAATTTTCTTTTAAATAAAAACAAATTTCATCTGTAAAATTTAAAATAATAAATTTAAACAAAATTGAAAAAACTACTTACTCGACACTCGTAATATGCTGATTGCTTTTCAGGTCTTTCAATGTAAATTTTGCATCAATATCAGGATTTTCCATGTTGCCCAGATAAGTTTTAGGATCATGTTTTGGACCAAGAACATATAAACGGCATCCTTTTCTCAGAGTTCCACTAAATATTCTAGCAAAACCAACAAATACATCATCATCAACCTCTACAGTTTTATCCTCTTGAATTTCCACCATTTTATGTTCTACTATTAATGGAGTGTGATCTAAATTTACACATTCAGGAGTATTTAATTGATTTTGTTTTTCTAAATGCCTTTCTCTAGCAATTTCTCGCCTGTGTGCAATTTCTTCAGCTGTCAAGGGTTTAGTTTTATTTTGTGGTAAACTTTTTCTATCGACTGGAATCATTTTAGATATATAAACAATTACTGGTCTTGATTCAGAACTATCACATGCTAAAAAGTCTTTTTTTAAGTCTTGAGTTTTAGAAACCATTGAATCAAAACGGGTATTATGAGAACACATTAATTTTTCTACTTTTTCTTCACATATTTGTTTTGGAGATGGTAATTTGTAGCCTACCATGTCCAAAACTCCTTCAGCTAATGGAAGCCATTGTGAGATAACGGCTTGTAGTTGGACTTTTGGATCACGATGTTTTAAATCTCTAGTAGTAAGGTTTATTCCTATTTTCTTAGTAATAAGTTCTACCTTTTCTCTATCTTTTCTAACAACTATTGTTTCATATAAAGCCCAAATGTTTTCCAGCACAAGCTGCACAAACACGGGCTTTTTTGCTTTTTCCTGAGCTCCTTTCATGAATCTTTTGGTTTTCGATTCTAGGTAGAAATCTCCCCAAATCACTTTCTGTAGCAACTCCTCCTTTATACCTAGAAACAATATAATTTATTCCACTGTGTGTTTTTCAATTTAATAAAAATAAACACATTCACAATATTGAAAATGTGCTGAAAACTTTGGTTTTGTTTTAAAGATAACAATAACTTTTTATTACACACTCCTAAAAATAAGAAAATTAATCAAGACACTCCTAGTAGTTATTATTTTAATGTGAGACCAAAGTTATTTAAAAAAAAAAATGATAAAATAAAATATAAAAAAAGAATATCAGGTCTGTAAATATGAAACCGGAATTTGCTCATAGATGGCTCTAGTTGTTAATGTAGTGACTGTCAAACCGCGTCATTGGCGCCTTTTTCTTGTGTTTACATTTGTCAAAGACTTAACTCACAAAAATACAAGTTTAATACAACTACATATGTTTTCATAGTGTTGAACATGTCTGTTTTTGTGCCTGAAAACTACGATTTGCGGACAGCATTGATTTTATGTTACCATTTGAAGAAAACTGCTGCAGAATCGCATTGAATGCTTGTCGAAGCTTACGGTGAGCATGCTCTTGGTAAATCACAGTGCTTTGAGTGGTTTAAAAAATTCAAAAGTGGCGATTTTGACGTGAGAAACGAAGAACGTGGAAGACCACCGAGAAAGTTTAAAAATTGCAAGCTTTGTTGGATGAGGATGACGCTCAAACGCAACAACAACTCGCGGATCAATTAAATGTGACACGAGAAGCCGTCTCCATACGTTTGAAAGCCATGGGAAAGATCCAGAAGGTGGGAAATGGGTTCCACATGAACTGAATGAAAGACAGCAGGAATACCCAAAAATCACTTGTGAAATGCTGCTCGCCAGGTATAAAAGAAAATCATTTCTCCATCGAATTGTGACTGGCGATGCAAAATGGATACATTTCAAGAATCCTAAGCGTAAAAGATCATGGATAACTCCAAGCAAACCAGCGACATCGACTGCAAGGCCAAATCGCTATGGACGGAAGACAATGCTCTGTGTTTGGTGGGATCAGAAAGGTGTTATCTATTATGAGCTGCTAAAACCTGGCGAAACCGTTAATACTGAACGCTACCGACAACAAATTATGGATTTGAACGACCAGAATATCAAAAGAGGCAACACAAAGTGGTTTTGCTTCATGATAATGCACCATCGCACACAGCAAAACTGGTCAAGGAAACGATTGAGGCATTTAGTTGGCAAATACTTTCGCATGCGGCTTGCTCACCAGATTTGACTCTATCCGATTACTACTTATTTGCATCGATGGGACACGCACTTGCTGAGCAGCGCTTCACTTCTTACAAAAATGAGTCGATAATTGGTTTACCTCAAAAAAGCAACAGTTTTTTTGGCGTGGCATCCACAAATTGCCAGAGAGATGGGAAAAATGTGTAGCTAGCGATAGGCAATACTTTGAATAAAATATTTTTTACCATTTTCATACAATGAATGTGTATTTTCTATAAAAAAATCCGGTTTCATATTTACAGACCTGATATTTATGGAACAAATATGTTAATACCTAGTTTCTGAGGAAATATTTTTGCAAATTCGGAAGACAAGTTATTTTTCAAAAAAAGTTGCAAAATAAAATACATCAAATTCTAATATTAAATATTTATGGAACAAATAGGTAAATATAGTACCTAGTTTCTGAGAAAATATCTTTGCAAATTTGGATACACCAAAACCCCAACCATCAATGGCACTAGCAAAGACAACATTTCCAGATTCTGGAGTGAAATACAAATGAGAATCATCAGCATCTTCTAAAGCAGATGTCCAGTTGTACGGTGATATTTCTTCCGAAGTCTCAGGTTTGTTCTGAAATAAAAAGAAATTGTTATGACTTAATTTAGATGTAAATATAATTTTTATTCTTAATTAATTATTATTATTGACCGAGTGTGTAATAATAAAAATATCAAGCACTGTTTTGTAACAACTGTCACTAAACATTAATGTAAGCCATTAAAAAAAAAATTCAGTTATAACATGGAGTCCAATACATGGCATAAATTTAGTTTTTTTTTATTAATTCTAAAAATACAACATTTAGAATGTATTTATTATATTTCTCTTGATTCTCGTTTCAATATTGATGATATATATTTTTCTAAAGGAAAAAATCTTATGGGGTTAATTAATTTCAATAATCTTACCATCTCTATATTATCTTCCTTCTCAAAAATGTCAGAAGTAAACAGTTCACCCAAAACAGCATTGATTTGTTCTAAAATCTGTGTCAAATGAACATAAGCATCAAGGGGAGTTAGCTGCATTTCTAAGATTAACCTATCAATTTTATTCAGTACAAGAACTGGCTTAATATTCTCCAAGTAAGCCTGCTTTAACGCCACTCTAGTTTGTGGGCAAACACCCTCGACCACATCAACCTGAAATATCAAGAAAATATTATATAAATGGACAATAAAACAGTAAAAAAGATTAAAATACTAGATAATTTTCATCCATAAGACGTCATATGTGTATATAGATGCTATCACATCAATACATATGCGTATATAAATGCCATCACATCGATACATACTCTTCTGTTTGTTATTCCAATATTACCTTTCAATCAGTTAAAATTTCTCAAACTATCTCCGTCCATTCTTTTTTTATTTTTCTTTTTTCTCATTTCCCATTAATTTCAGACATGTTTATTTGTTTTATAATGTTTTTTTCAACATATTCATTCCACGTGGTCATACCATCCCAAGATCTCTTCCTAAATTCTACTTATAATATCCCTCTCTAGCAAATATTTACCTTTCATCCGATAATTTCTTACTTCATCATATATTTAATACCAGGTACTCTTCACAAGGCAAGCACTTATCATTCTCTTTTTAAATGTGCAGGTTTCACTTTCAGGCCACTGACACACCACCGTGTGTAACTTTTTCGAAATGCTTTTAATTCCTATAAAATTACAAAGCACCGATGAATAATAATTGGTGATGGTCAAATTATATTTACATCTTCCACTATAGATTAAGACACAATTACAATTAATTAAAAAAAAAAAATCTCACCATTACTTATTCTTTCAACTTAACAATATCATATCTATACTAACATGCTTCTTACTCAAATATATCAGTATCAACCTAAATATGCTTATAAGAGGTATAATCAATATAACACCGGACAGAAGTAATGCCGCCAGGATGATGGGGGTATAGAGTAATGTTTCTAGTTGTCAGTTGCGTTAAGCCTTGTGACTCGGTCTGCCAAAAATCTTTGTGCATCCATATCTGTTTCACAAGCAATTTCGTTAACACGTGTGTGACTTCTTTTTATACCTAAAAGTGAAGTTAAAGCTCAAGAGGCGATGTTTTGAAACGTTAAAAAAGATTGACGCTGAATCGCAGGCGATGCTTGACCAACTTAACAAAGACTTTGTGAAGGCTTTTGCAGCATGGCAGAAATGCTGGATTCGCTGTATTAATATAGGAGACGACAGTAGAGACGAAACAATTTGGGACTGGGGGAGTTCAGATAACTGATTTTTCAGATAGCCGATCGTCACAAGTGAAGGCTCTGTCACAAATGAAGGCTCACACGCCAATAACGACAAGAGGTTGCTCACGTAGGCCGGTTGGCAGGGAGGGGGAAAGCGCTGCAGCACTACAGCAAATTGAAATTCTATACATACTATAAAACAGGATAAGTTTTCATAAAATTGAATTTCTATACTAGCGGCCGCAAATTTGAACTTTCGGTTAACCGATGTTTCGGTTGATCGGTATTGGGAAAATCGATGCTCGATGCAGCCCAAAATGTGATTATTTAATAATAAAGATGTTTTTAAAGCTAGTCAGTTTTATTTCGATCATACCTCATAATTTATATTTGCGCATGTTTAAATTTGATTACTTAAAATTCCCCTTAAAACATTAAGGCTCCAGGATGAATTGCCTCAATCTAAAAATAAAAACTTTAGATACCTTAACCTTATCACTTTTCCCAATCGGAGATAATATTCTTCTTTCCATAATGCCATGTTTACACGAGCTTAGTACTTGTCCTTAGTGGTTCTCACTCGCACTTGTATCCAGGTGTAAACAAGCATATTAGTACTAAGCATTAGTAAATCTGGCAAGTGCAAGTGAATAGGAGGACGACTTATTTACTAAACGACAAGCAGCTACCCCTACCACAATTCAACTAAGCACTTGGCGCTTGCAGAGTCGTCTAAACAGCCGCGGCAAGTGTTTAGTGACAAATTGAAACAACAAGTGAGCGCACATGTTTGTTCTTTTTTGGTATTTGAACACATTTCTCAAAACAAGGCGGCGGTTGTCCATTCCGGAAGGATGTCGTGCTACTAATACCTCTTTCTAATACCAACGTGTAAACGATTTCTTCTCACTTGTCACTAAGCAGCTTAGTACAAACGATAAATACTAATGATAAGTACTAAGCTAGTGTAAACATGGCATTACAATGTTTAACATAATCATTGTTAATAAGGAAGGTTGAGATTTGATCTAACTCCAAAAAGCAGCGATTTGAGTGCATGATTTTAAAATATTTTATTGTATCTGTGTAATTTTCATTTCCATAATTGCAATTTTATTCATTAAGTCTTGCTTAATATATAGTATACTTCTAAATAGAGTAGGAAAATAATAATCAATTGAATATTTAAAGAAAAAACTTACCACAATAATAGCTCCATCACATAACCTTACAGCTGTAGACACTTCACTGGAAAAATCCACATGTCCAGGGGAATCAATAAGATTAATCAAGTACTCTCTTTCTGAAGCACAGTGCAACAAAGATATGCTGCTACTTTTCATAGTAATTCCTCGCTTTTGTTCATCTGGACGACTGTCCAAGTACCTCAGGTTGCCGACAGATTTAGCCGATATAATACCATTGCTGGCAACCAAAGAATCCGCAAGGGTTGTTTTACCGTGATCAACATGAGCTAATATACAAATGTTTCTCACATTATCAACCACTTTTTGAAGCTCTGCAAGTTTGGTTGAAGTCACTAAAGGCATTTTGAATATTTGCCTGAAAAAAAAAAAGGATAAGTGTAATCAAGTTTTAAATATAATGTTTAAATTACTTTAAACCTTGAAAAACTATTCTTGAAAAAACTATATTTTTAGTTAAGAAGTTTTATTTGCAAAATAACTTAAATTCATATAAAAATGTCAAAATTGTGCAATTGAGAGGTTATAAAATTAAAATAAGAATTTTACGTATAATGTTCCCGCTAACATAAAAACTATTTTGGTCTGCATACAACATTAAATCATAATATTAATTTAGCAAACTTATATCAAAGAGACAATTAAAAAAACACAAATTGGATCAACTGAAACATTTACACGCCATACGATACATTTAAAAATATTGACACCACTTCAGAAACATGGAAAATAAGACAAAATATATCAAAGAAGTAGAGCGTCTGTAAATCAAATACTTTGTAATTGGTACCTTTTAAAATAATTTCATTCAAATTCACTCTCATACAATACACTCACTATTCACTAACGTCAAATTCAAACGTCAGATTAATTTCACAACAGGAAGAAATGTCAAACGCATGCCGTCTACAATGTTGCTATAAACAAAAATAAATGTATTCAGATGTTTTAAACATCAACCGATAAAAATAAACATGTATTTTACAAGATGATTTTTTTGATTAAACGAAAAATAAAAAATAACATCCAACACGTATATAAAAAATATGCAAAGAAACCAATATAACATATGTAAAAAAATGATATTTGGGTTGACCGTGATTCGCATGTTACCAGTAGGAGACAATAGAAATCGCTCTATTATTCACAAAAAAGCAAATCTGTGCAAAAAGACCATGTCCCAAGTATAAACAATAGTTCCGATGTCCGGAGAAGTTAGTATGTGTTGTGAGTCTTGTATAATCGCACAATCACATTTAACGCTACTTTCATTCAAGAAACCCTATCTTTGCATATTCACCTTGCATCTTTTCATTTTATTCTGAGTATATTCAAGGCAGTTAATCTCCTAGTGCCGTCTTTTGTAGTCATTCGTCAGATGATTTGTTTTCTTTTCACTTCAAAGAACACGTGTTATCAGAAATAATCGTTAGTGCTTATGGCCTCTTTATGAAAGTTTTCCTCTGTTTCAATTAGAGAGAAATAAAAACAAAACATTTAATTAGAGAGGAGATAGGAAATAAAATTATAGTGGAATATTATGAAAAACATTAACATTCACGACTTGACTTCAAAATATAGTTCACTTGACAAAAAGTGAATACGATTCAACTGCACACTGTGTATACGTCTAAAAATGTATTTCATACCATCATTTTATTAAGGTTTTCAAAAAATATTTTTCCATTTTCCCTATAACACTCGTACATAAAAAAATCCTTAGATGATATTTTATTGTTGTTGATAGTAATGTGTTGATTTTTTTTTATAACACGTTATGTTGAAGTAATTATTCTTAATGTACATTTATAATTACGATGTTATTTGTGCACAATTGAATTGTTGCCATTAGTACAAATCGATGATATCCATTTTAAATGATATATTTATTTATACATTCGTAGCTAACACGCAGATTTGTTTCATTGTTATTTGAATCAAAATAGTCTTCAAAAGACTGCGATGCTCGTAACGTACATCCTTAAATTACTAAAACAATTTTAAAGTGATAGCTTTTTCGGTCTACAAGAGACGTGTGAAGTCCCACTTCTATTTGTTCTTCGTAATCCATCATCCTTTAATTTCTGAGGGTAGTGAAGACGGTGATTATTAATACCGAATACCATCAGGCAGGAATGTTTTGGATCTTAGTGGTCTAGCAGAATATTTTTATAAAATACAGTGATTGCGTTTGTACTAAGGTTTTTTTAAAAGGATTCTCATCTGGTTTTTGCTTAAATCTTATTTAACACCTTTCTTGTCATATAGTAATAGCCTGCCAGATTGTCATGTAGAAAACGAAATTGTTATACTGAAAGAACTATTTTTTGATAAAATAAATAGAAAGTTAGCGCACGACATACCCTAAATTTAGGCATCTGGGTGCATCGTACACATTGCACATATGAAATCAGGGCCATGTACCTGTAATGTTAACCTCTTAGGCCTAGTTGGCAAGATGCCTGTCGGCCAAACCCCGGGTTTGCAGATTCGATTCCCGTAGTTACGCATGTATTTAAAAGCGGTTCTAGTCTGGTTTTCACTTATTGGATTTTATCATCTTTCTGGTTCCATGCCTTCAGCCACTTCATAAGTCTGTTTACTGCGCTGCAAGTCATTTTCTTTATCGCGTGATGTTGTACCTTAAGTCCGTTGTCACTACTATTATTTTCACACTTACCAGAGAATGAGTCCCTTTAGATAATTACTTCTTCATTATTACGTGAGCTCACGTTCATAAAGAAATAGCGTATTAGCCCGACTATAAGGCGAGGTTTTTATTTAAAAAGGTGACACGTAAATAGGGGGTCGCCTTATATTCCAGTCACAAATATAGTGGGTAACAAGAAATTCACTACTAGCGATTAGCGAAATGGTAATGAACATTGTAATGAGAGCGTTCAAAAGGACGGTGCTGTGCGTAGTAAAATGGGCGGTGCTGAAGATGACATTTTGTGGGAAAATATGATTGAGGATTCCGAAGACGATAGTATCACTGAAGATGAGACTGATGCTGAGGATGCTACCTTTATAGCCATATGTGAATCTGACTGATCTGATTAGCTAATGTAGTTGGACTTTTTTTATTTCTTCTTTTCATGTTTAAACATGTACTTTACCTTGGTACTTTGTTTTAATAAATATTTTTCGTTAAACATTTTGCATTTTATTTTTCATAATAATGGTGAGGAAATGTTTTTTTCTCCAAAAAGCAGATTAAAAAATAGGGGTCGCCTTATAATCAGGGTCACACTCTAGTCGGGCCAATACGGTAAAGAAAACTTCGATCTTCTAATGTAGATCGCGCTGAACGGGGACTTATTTTGTCCCACATAACAAAGTGGCTGGTGGTGGGATTAATTTGAACTGAACTGAACCTTACATAATTCTGATATATTATAATAGAAGATATTGTCACTTAGCACTAAATCCGTCAGTTAGACTGTGCTGTATACAACGAAAATGTAATACAATACGATAATATAAATACCAATGAAATAAGTGCCAAATATACAAAACACCGAGACAATCTAACAAAGGAGTTAATAAATATGTTAAGATGTTCTTTTTTAGTTCTCAGATAAATATGTTAAAATGTTCTTTTTTTAATACGGATAGACTTGGCGTGGGAAACATGAAAATGGTAAACGGTTTACAATTCAAATGAGTATGCCTTAAGCAAATAAGACTAAAAAATAATATACGTATTCATATTTAATATCCGAGTTTATAGTCTGGCCTAAATAATAAATACAAATTTTTAACCACAATATTTCTTGATTTTTATTCATCGACACCTCAAATGATCTAAAATTTTAAACGAGGTAATAAAACTACGTCACTTTCTTATTATTTAAGAAAGTCAGCTTGATCCCTTCACCACTTACACTGTTATGGAGGACAAAATACTCCTCCGGTGGCGGCACATCTGAGTGTGGAAAAAATAGTATCGATGACGAACTTAAGGTCCGATGTTATGGGAGAAGGTAAATGACTCGCAGCGCAGTAAATATACTTATAAATCGATTAAATGCCTTAAGTTCAAACTTCGAATGTAGCAAAACTATCATTTAACGCCTTTAGGTCGTAATAGCCAATTGATTCGAAGATGCATCATTGTAAGGCTTAATAGAGATTGCTTCGGAAATTATTGACTTGATTATCATCACAGTACCACAACATGTAATTTGCAGATTGATTCAGATGGCGACAAAAATTGAACGAGTGTCTATAACCCATGACAAGTATAATATAAGACACAATAGAAAGTGGATGATCAGGGTACCTGACGTTGGTTCCACCGGAGTTGACTATGTAAGACAATTTGTGATATCCTGCTACATATGGGGCAAGGAACTTCAGTACATGCAGTCTGTCTGCGTCTTCTTTCTCTATTGGGTTCTTGATACTAGAAACAGTTCCACGTCATTTAGCTGTATCTGCTGCTGTTTGCTCTCAGTTGTGCTGAGCATTTATATTTTAAGCGTCTCATGCAGTACATCCTTTTATATCCTGGGTTGACCACCTTGCCTCCTTCTGCCCTCCGTCAGCTCACCAAAGAATACATTTCTTGGAAGTCTGTACTCAGGTATATAAGTCACATGTCTAGACCAACGCTAATCTCGCCATCTACCATATGTTTGTGTTGTCATTCACAATGCTACCCAGATAATTAAAATGCTGCACTGGTTCTATGATCATTCATTTACATTGATATTAACCTTTCCTTTCCTGTGCTAAACAAATCCGCGCGTTCCGGTGCTATATATTCAATACACATCAATACACGTATAAAAATGAGCGGTTTAAAATCGGAAAAATAAGCATATTCATAGCCAATCGCTTAAATTAATTAAATTTGAAGTCAAAAGTGATAATAATTGAAATTTTATTGCTGAAAACATGAAAAAAACATCGGCCGACGTTCATAAAACGGGCTAAACGACCACCTCAAACGAAAGCTCGCGAGCTACTGAAGCGAGCGAACTGAGATTCTATTTCTTGCGTTCCCATATACCGAAGTAGAGTGAGAGTGAGATGTGAATGGTGCTTCCTCACCCATAGCGGTTTTTTAGAATGAATATACCTACGTCACACACTGGCACACGTTGATTGTATTAGTGAATTTATTCCCGATTTTCACAAAATATATCTGATGTAGCCAATAAGTGCTAATTATTATTAATATTATTTTTTTCATTCAATGCGTAAATGTATTACGGAGGAACACCTAAAATCTGAACCCAGTATTTATTTCATTTATAGAGATATTAAAGTTTTTAGAAGCAATATGTACTAGTTACACATCACAGGGAAGGAAGGGTTAAGATGGATGTTTTCGTTGGATAGAATCTTGGCCTTAGAAACATTTGATTTGAGACCAAGTGATTCATAGGCCCATATACTCGTACAAGCATCCTGTATTTGTTGGCCGCAAAATTACAACGGGGCGAAAAGACAATATTGAAGCTAAAATGTTGACCAGAGAGAAATTGGGTTGTCCAAAAGTTTAGACACGCCCACGGGGAGCCGGAGCGAGCCCTGATCCAGGGAGAAAATTTAAATGTCTGTAAAAGGCAATCACGCTTTAGTATTTAGGCTAGCTATGAATTCGGGTCTAAGAATTAATTCATTATAAAAATTACCCATTCCGTAGTTTAATATATCTGTCTACGAGTGCCTGAAAAATATATACTCATTACTAAACCCTGTGTGTATCGGACGTATGGGTCACCTAAAAACATTGACATTTGTTTCATGTATTGTTAAGATTTTGTAAAATATCTGTATGTGTATTTTTTTATGATTTTTATGTATGTAAAATTTATGTTTGTGTGGGGTCCGTGCTGTGTCGCGACCGTAACGGAAATGTGACTTATGCACGGCCATCGCAAGACTGTATCGCAAGTCGGCCGGCCCATGCAGGCAAAAACTTACGAAAATTGTGATATTTCGCAAGTTTTGATGGCATGCACGGGTGGAAACAGGCGCTTGCGATGAGCGATTGGCCGCACATAAGAAACGCCAAAAGCCAAAAATATACATTCTCAGATCACTCTGTCTACTGCATTTTACTTGCGATCATCTACTACCTGCCTAAGAGGAATCTCTTCTACTTCTCACCGACCTGCTACTTTTCAATGTCAGCTGAATTCTCCGAGCATCGAGTAGCAGGCATCCACCTATTGCTACAGTCTTTGTACCTGTGCCGTACACTGTGATTTCCATTTTTTTTTATTCCAGCAATTCCCTGTAAACTGGTATTGAACATCACGATTTAGTTTCCAATAACAAAACATACTGACTGCTCACAATTGCATTTTTCTTCGAATTTTACGATATACAAACGAAGCTTAGAACGGGTAAAATAGCAATGAAAGCTGTAATAGATAAATGCCTAAGAAATACGAATGTTACTTAGAATTTGTGGGAAAACAATGGATAAAGGTGGCCTTGGTAAGACGCCTGTCTTCCAGCTCGAGGGTTACGGGTCCGATTCCCATTGGAACCCAATTTAATTTAAAAAGGGTTACAGTCTGCCCCCAAAATTAAAAAAAGAACAGAAATATAATGGAAAGAGAAAAAAATATTATTTCTACGTATGCCACGCCCCTTCTCTCACACATATATGAAATAGGTAGGCTGACTCGATCTCACTATCTTCTAGTTTACACTTCTCTTAATTTGAGGAGCCACTCCGTGATTATTTTCAACGCGAGATGATACATACGAGGGTAGTCCCAAAAGTACCCGACCTAACAAAAAAAACACAAAAAAATTGGGAAAAAATATTTTTATTCCTCAACATAGTCTCTTTTCAGCTCGACACATTTTTCCCAGCGATGTTCAATAGCTTCGATACCCTGTTTATAGTGAGAACCATCGAGCGCATCAAAATAGCCATCAACCGCAGATTCCACCTCTTCATTGTAGGCAAATCTTTTACCACCGAGCCATTTTTTCAAGTTTGGAAAAAGAAAATAATCCGAGGGGGCTAAATCTGGCGAATAGGGTGCGTGGCGAACTGGTGCATTGTCTTGATGAAACAACACTTTCTTTTTCGCCAAATGCGGCCGTTTTTTCTTGATTTCATCACTCAAACGCTGCAATAAGTTCGCATAATACTCGCCGTTGATTGTTTTTCCTTGTTGAAAATAATCAATGAAAATTATCCCACGTGCATCCCAAAAAACTGACGCCATGACCTTGCCTGCAGATGGAACTGTCTTCGTCTTTTTTGGAGCCGATTCTCCCCTTTCAGTCCATTGTTTTGACTGTTCCTTCGTCTCAGGTGTGACGTGATGGACCCATGTTTCATCCGTGGTTATGAATCGACGCAAAAACTCAGCTTTATTGCTGTGAAACATCGCCAAACATTCGATTGAAACATCCTCACGACGCTGTTTTTGTTCCATTGTGAGCAAACGCGGCACCCATCTTGCGCACAGCTTTCTCATGTCCAAATTTTCAGTCAATATGCGATGTACAGCACTTTTTGAAATTCCTACCATGTCTGCTAGCTCGCGCACTTTCAATCGACGGTCATCCAATACCATTTTGTGGATTTTCTTTACCATTTCTGGCGTGGTCACCTCATTTGGTCGACCACTGCGATGTTCGTCTTGGCAGCTCGTACGGCCTTGTTTAAACTCTGCCACCCAATATTTAACTGTTGTAAACGAAGGAGCAGACTCCCCCAGAGTAGAATCTAGCTCAGCTTTGATATTGGTTGGACTTAGACCTTTCAAATGAAAGTATTGTATCACATAACGATGACCAATTTTTTCCATGTTTACAAATTCACTGAGAGCGTTCACTATTGATGGCTGCCAAACAAATACTAAACAATGTAGCGTCTTAAAACTTGAAACTTAAGCTTTATAAGTTTAGTACTTTCTACCATAGTAATTTTTTAAAGCAACAACCGCCATCTATACGTCAGGTCGGGTACTTCTGGGACCACCCTCGTATTTTACTCAGCGTGATGGTAAAATTGACTATATTGTCGATAGGGCCAAGAAAATGTTAAGTTTTATAATGCGGATATATAGGTCATTCTCAGATTTGTCAGATGTGAAACTTTTATATTGCATCTACGAGTATGTGCGGAGCATCTGGGGGTTCAGTTCAGTAGTTTGGAACCTATATCTTAAAAATCAAATGAATAGAGTAGAAAGTATACAAGGTTTATTTAGCACGTTAAACGCGAAAGTATGAATGACTTCTATCATTACAACTCATCATTGGGACTACATAAACCTGCTCCTCTTACTTATCCTAGATCCAAGATCAATGTTTGTCTTCTTGTCCAAAATGATCAATACCTAATAAGTAGATTCCTCGGTTTTACTTGAAATAATACGTTTCCGTTGCCCAATTCGTTCAACTAGAATATACATAGGGTGTATACAAATTATATAATCAATTCATTTACCAATATAAGTTGTTCTGCTTTCAATAAGGATTTTGTTGAGTTGGACATATTTGGAATTTCAATTGCTGCATTTAAAAGATAATTAATATAAATTAATATTTTGCTACACTTTGATTAACCCAATGGCGACCGACACACCCTAGTTACTCTTAAATGTATCGTTTTCTTTTTGTTTTTACCTTTATTTTCTCTCTCTTCTAGATTGTTTTATATGCATTATGTATCTCGATATATCATATTTTTTTATTGCTTCACGTCGAAGTCTGATTTTTATGTGTAATCTTATATGAAAACGTCACTGATTTAAATTAAATTAGTTGTAATCTATATTGTACTCTAAGTACTGTTTTTCCTAACGAACCATAAAATAAAATGTGACAAACTGTATAAATGAAGTGAAAGTAAATAAGAATGCTTAAATAGAAAGAAGTTCCCTCTGCCTACACCAAAAAGGCTTCAAGGGTATTTATTAATTATTTATTTTACTTTACCTCGATACAGGTTGAACCCAAATAAAGGGTCTTATTGGTCATTGATGACATTTAAACACAAAAAACAATATCCGCCAAATGTCCACTTTTTGCAGCTCCACAGATGTCCATACTTTTGTCAACATTTTAGCATAATTGAGGTTCTAATAACGCGAATAATTTCGTCCTTCAACTCAGGAATTGATTGGGGGTCATTCTTATAGACCTGGCTTTTCACGAAATTCCAGAGAAAATAGTCCAATGGTGTCAGGTCACACGATCTTGGTGGCCAATTAACATCACAGTTTCCGGAGATAACAGTATATAAAATAATTCAACAATTTGAACGCGTTGTTGTATTGTATACGACTCCATTTTTATAAATGTCATTACACTTCTCAAATGTTACAAGACCCAGGCAAGTTCGCGACGCCATCTGTGTTTTATCCGAGAATAAAAAAAACCCTCAATTTTAAAGACCCTTTATTACATATCAAATAAAATGAAAAGTACAAGAAAAAAATCATAAAAGTCCAAAAATGAATAACAACAGGAACAATGATAATAATAATATCAATTTTATCATTGCTCAAGTGGCACAGGTTACTTATGCTTCCCTGTGAAGTGGCTCAGTTATAAACTCATTAATACAAAGTTTATTAATGAGTTCAATCATAAATTTATTCACCGAAATACGGAATATATCAGTATTGGAAAATTCATTCAATATAATGTAATGATGATGATAATTTCCAATGCTATTTAAACAAACGTACTACTCTTCCGCAATAACATGGAATATTAAAATAATTACATTTGTAGCATCATTAGCCATCTTGTTTTGTTACAATTTACACAAGTATATTGTAAGTTGATAGAGAGATTACTCCCCATAGATTCGTGATGGTGATTAGTTAAACATATATACGAGTGACATTGCTATTCAGTCGCTCTAATCCGGAAAAAAAATATGCCGGATTTCCACTTGATCGTGGGCATGCCGCAAGATTGATTTAGCAAAATTTATAACGATCAATCAATGATAAAAAAAGGTGTAGGCAGGTAACCTAACAATTTGACTTGACACGCCTAAAGAAATATTTTTTTACGAACTTAATAGTGCAATAAAATTATTAAATGGGAGTAATGTTTAAACTTTACAGAATAAAAATATAAGTAAGTTTAAAATGCTATGGAAATGTGAATACTAAGAAACATGTGTGGAGTGTCATAAATTATTCTATAGAAAAAAGAGTTTTGCAAGTAAGATGAGAAAAAGCGCTTTAAGATGGTTTGGGTGTGTGGAGATAATGAATGACGAAAGAATACAAGTTAGAAGTGAAAGGTGTGCGTGGAAGTGATAGGCCGAGAAAATGTGGTTAGATTGAGCGGGCCAGGATTTGAAAGAAGATAAAGCACGAATAATACAAGATATGTAATGCATGATGAATGGTATGAATGTCGAAGAAACGAAACTTTTGTGTTTTATTTATTTATTTAAATGACAAATTATTGTATGAAAAAATTAAACAACATAATTAAAACACGTAATTTAAAATAGACACTAGATTTACATTTGTCGTGTCCCCAGTAAATTTGGATTTTGTCCGTATGAATGCCCGCTGAAGACAGTTTGGATAGAAAATTCAAGTCGCTCAAATCCCCTCATTAAAACCCTCCCTCAAACTCATTTCAGCCCACGATCCACAAAATGCCAAACCAAATCCTTCAAGTCTTCTCACCTTATCGAGAAGACGCCCCATCAAACTTAGCACAAGAAACTCTGTCCATTGGATCGGTTATGCAATTTGTTTTAAATTTAAGTTAAACCTTACAAACAAAAATTCGCTAGTCACCTATCATATAAGATGTCGGAAACCCGTGGGGCTGGGAACTTTAGCGTATTCATCATCACACCAGGGATAGAAACATTTGAAGGTCTGTTCTCTCTACATAACCCACAAGAGACACGACGTGACGATATTTTAAATTTTATTTTGTTTTACATTTAATACAGTTTTATGTTAAATACATCAAATAACAAGGGAAAAATTAAATGTTTAAATATAGCATGACACTTGAACGTTACTCGTACTTCCCGTCAAGCGACTCAGGCTTACAAAGTTTATTAAGGAGTGCAATCGTCAACTTATTCACCGAAGATAACGATATTGAAAAATTCATTCAACAAGGTCATTCGTGTGCGAGTGGTGATGCGGTGAATAGCTCAGTTCGTGAATACGGCACCGAAAACAATCTTATTGTATTACACTTCCGTTGTATACAATACAACCTGGCGGGCTTATTGCTATGTGACAATCTCTTCTAAACAACCAGAAAGACGTTAAAGAATCCTTAAGTTAAAACCAGCCTGAAATCCTTGTTTTTAAAATCTGAGTTCCAGTGGGATTTGAACCCGCAACCTCCTAATTGGGAGATAACCGTCTTACCAACTGTGTCACGGAAGTCGTCTTTCTAATCTTAATATTCACGATGGTGCTAATAATTGTCAGTAAATTGTTAGTAAGTAGTTAGTAATTTGTAAATGTATAAACAAGCACATAGATCTCTTTTGACGTTTAAGGAGTAACATCGAAGCATACCCATTAAAAATATTCGTGATAGAGCCATGATAAAATTCACACTCATTGTAATAAAGGTGTCGCAGAAATCTCTTCATTTATTAGGAAGCTCAATTATTAGGAAATTCTGGATTCCTCTCGGGTTTCATATGATTGAGCCGCACTCTAATCTACTTCCTGTATATTTCCGAAGGGAACTCCACTTAGCCTTACATCGGTTCATCTTCGGACCGATTGGCTACTCCGATCTAGTGGCGTTTTGACGCCACTAGATCGGAGTAGTTTTGGATAGTTTTATTCATATGAAACTTTCTGTGAAAGTACTAGCAACTTGCTGGGATGTTTGAACTCCAGGCCTTAAGCCACTTTATAAGAAAAAAAAATCTGCGCTGTGAGTAATTTTCCTTTTCCCGTGATGTCGGACCATAAGTCCGTCGTCAACGCTGTTTTTTTTCACACTCAGGTGTGTCGCCACCGGAGAAGGAGTCCCTTTAGGCAGTTCATTCATCGTCACTATGTGACGTCGCGCTCATAAAAAAAATAAAAAGGAGATTTCACTCTTCTAATGTAGATCGCTCTGGATGGGGACTTATTTTGTCCCCATAGCAGCGTGGGTGGAGGTGGGATCAAACTGAACTGGCTTATGTGTTAAGCCGAGACCACCCCAAAGTGCTTCGTTAGGTGCTAAGCTAGGTTTTACGTGACTCATATACTAGGTGACTTCATGCCTGGCCACACCAAAGTGCTACGCACAAATTCATTTGACAGTTGGGAGCGGTTGAGTCAACACACGATGTCACTCTCAAAACTAACCAATTTCATTACAACTTACCATCTTTATTTACTTTCTGTGCAACTTCATTCCAAAGTGATTTTATTACAGGTACATTTTTCTAGAATTTGCTCGATGGGTTCCACAAAGGCTTCTTTTTATACACAGCTGTCATTAAAACTTCTGCCATCTTGAAAATTAACCAACACGTCTGTTCGCTAGGAGATTCACTCGATGACTAATCGTCATGCAACGTGGCGCGAAGTGTGCAGTGTGGCCACTGCGACAGTATGCGGTACGTTGGTTCGCTAGGATATGTCACCTAACTCGCAACATAGCTCTAAGCATCAAGCAAGGCTCCTTCCTGTGTGGCTGAGGCCTAAACGTTTGGAATTATAACTTAAACTGAGACTTACTGTAACTAAGACTTACTTGAATTATAACTTAAACTAAGACTTACTGGAATTGTAACTTAAACAAAAGCTGTAACTTAAAATTGAGCCGTATTTGTCACATTGAACTGTTAATATCGTGATCAAACGAGTATGCAATATACGTGAAGCAATGAATAATTATTGATATACATCTCGTTGAAACAATTATGGACTGCATGTATCTTTTATTTACAAAGTGTTATTGTTCGACTCATTATCAAAACCTTCATCGCGGGAAACAATTATAATTTGATTGAAAAAAATAAGTCACATTGACACGCGAAGCTGATTATAAAAAGCTGGGAATCTAGTTGTTAGTAGCCATTGGTATATTGTGATGTTACTAGTGACATTTGCGTCCAGAATGAGAGTCTTGTTACTGTTGTTTGCACTGTTGGCAGTACTGTCGTGCTTCTTGCAGACAGTTTCAGCACAAGGTCCGCCGAAAGCTCCTAATGGTGCTCCGGCACCTCCTAGTTCTGGGTTTGCTGCGAAATCCCTGAGAAGAGTAAGATTTTTTATATACATACTGTACATACCACCAAACTATTTCACTGTCGTGGTAGATCGAGAGGAGAAAATGTTCGACTTTTTTAATCGTCATGTACGAGTACATCTTTCGCCTCAAATATTATACGGGGATATTCTACTTTAGAGGCGTGAATTTCAGACGTTTTTTCAGACTAAATAAAAAAACGAAAAATATTTTTCGTATAGATTTTTTACAGTTTGTTTGTTGATGATTTGAGAATGTACAAAAAAGATTTTCATAAAAAAAAATTTTATTCAAGATGTTATCAGCTAAATCTTGTAAAAAAAAGGGGGTGAGCTGGTCGGCATGATTGGAGGCCTTTCGTAAATCTGAAACAAAAATCATACACAGTTTCTTGATAACAAATAATTTCGTTATAGTTGATACCAAAAAGATTTTTTTTTAAATCGTAAAATGGCGGATGTCTGAAAAAATCGATTTTTTTTTTTAATTTAATTTTTTTTTTTAAATAGTTTTTAATTTTTCAAGCTACGATAGAAAAACATCTATCAAAGTTTCATACCAAATTTGAAGGCAATCGGTTGGATAGAACTTGTGATGTTATGTCGACCAGGTCGAAAAAAGTAGTTTCGAGAAAAACGCGTTTAAAGTTTTGAGATTATTGTCTGAGTCATTCCGGTGCGGCGTAATTGCTGCCTCGTTTATAGCTATAACTTCGAAAATCTTGAGAATTTTAAAATTTCTTATTGAAAAAAAAAACGTTTTTTTTTTTCAAATTTCTAGAGTAGAATACCCCCTTATCGTGTAATCCTTAAATGGCCAATACGCTGAAATGTTTTATTATTATTTATTTAGATTGTCTGATCGATGCCAAAAAAAATATAAAATAGAGATCTCATTTTATCATTATCTATCTCATCATATATTTTTGATCTGTCTGGAATGATGAAGTATGCGGGGTTTGATTCGCGTGATACATACATCTAATTGAGTCTCACTGTTTAAGTTGATGAGAGTTTGCAACGATGTATTGTATAGTCAACAAACGAAAGAAAAAACATAGACTTATTTTTCCATGTTATATGCACTCAGTAAGATACAGGTAATGCCTAGTTTACTGGGAACACAACAAATTAAAGGCAACAAATCCAGATCAATATAAATTGTGTGTCTACATTAAATTACCTGTTGCTTTTCTTAAATCATGTATAAATAAAATTTCTTGTCATGTACAAATAAATACAGTTAAAAAAACGTATACCAACTTGATCAAAAAGTTTTAGGACTTTATTCATAAAATCGAATATACAAGTTTACTCATCAAAATCGATATGGTCCCCTTCAAAGTACTCCCCATCGACTGCAACGCACTTACGCCAGCGCTTGAGGTCGAGTTTTGCAGCGACACGTCTGAGGCCCAAATCACTAACCAAAATGTCTTGAGCGGATCCATAAGCGATGTTCAAGTTCTCTGCCAGCTCTCTAATGGTCAATTTGCGGTTTTCGGAAAACATTTCTTTGATTTTATCGATGTTTTCATCGGTTTTCGACTGCCACTGCGTACGTCATCCTCGACCGACTCACGACCACTTCTGAAGCGTTCGTGCCACCGAAAAACACTTCTCCAACATTTCCAAGGTCTGCGGACCGTTAAATCCATTTTTCACACAAAATTTAATGCAAACTCGTTGATGCCATTTTCAAACTTGTAAAAAATCGAAAACACGCACAAAGGTAAATGTACTCAGTACAGCGTAACTTTTACAAATGTCAAGCTATGACGCTGAAATTTGGAGGGAAGTGTCAATGATAGATGTGGTAACCTAACAAAAAAAAAGAATTCCAATTGGGTGACTGGACAGCGCCACACGGTGGCCGGTCCTAAAACTTTTTGATCAAGGTAGTATTCAAATTTGAATAGAAACAAGGAACAAATACTATCATATATGTACTCGTATGTCGAAAAATTGTTCCGCAGTTTGGCAAATTATTTGTTCCATAATTTATATAAAACTTATACTAATAATAAATGAATAATTTATATAGCGCCCTTTAGAAAGCAAACTCTCATCATGGGCTCTTTAACTCGATATTGGATCCCACTTTTCTTGGCAGATTCAAAATATTACAAAATAAATATGTGTTTTTTATTAGTATAATAAACCATTAAAAAATCACAACTGGAAATGCCCATAGTTTTTCCAACATTTCTTCGACTAATGGGTTTGGCCAAGATCGTCTTTGACGGTTTGCTTTCATCCATGCGTTTACATGACCAGCTCGTTAAGGATTTTTTTTCAAGCTCAGAACATTATGTGAATACCCATATACCAGTGGTTCTCAAACTTTTGATTAACGCGTACCATCGAAACAAAAACTCGAAAATTTTGGTACCACCGTCATGCATAAAGAAACTCTTCCTCGGTATAAGTAGGAATGTATAGAATATACTATTTTATTTTTTTAATATTTATTTTTAAAAAGAAAATAACAAAAAAAGGATGATATAAAAATATCACCATTTTTTTGTCTTTGGTGTTTGTATACAAAATGCACAAATAATAGTTTAAAAAAATCATTCTCTTATGTAATAACTGACTACCAAATTAATTATCTGTAATATTACAAGTAAATAAAAAATTAAATGTGAAACTTGGGCCCATTTGAGATATATCAAATTATTTATTATATATCTGGCTCTGTATCACTTAATTTTAAACGTAAATTGGGTTCAACTCTTAATTTTGTTCTGTATTTGTGTTTCAAATACAATATCGAAGAATTTCATTAATTTATTTCTATTCTTTCCACGTAATGCAACATTACCACACTCTTTCCCGTACCATCCAATGTTCTTCTAATCACCGGTGGTACGCGTACCACCGGTTGAGAATCGCTTCCATATACTATTGTTATAAGCTGAAAAAGTAGTCACTACATAAAATTCCAAAAGTAAATACTCAATTTTATTTCGTCGAATTAAGTTTTAAATAATTATCACTCAAAAATGTTACATACATTATTTTCTAAAAAAATGTTTTACTTTGAAGCGTTACAAAATAAAACGATTAAAAACATTGTTTTACTTTGATGCATTACAAAACAAATCAACGAGTTTCGTTCAACTAAATGATAAGTTTCATCAAAAAAATGTTTTATTTTGAAGCGTTTCAAAACAAAACAATAAGTTTCATCATAAAAATAATTTTACTTGCCATTATCTACAATATTTCTTTGCTAGTAACCTAGAGTGCCCTAGTTGGTAAAACGCTTTACTTAGAATCTGGGAGATTCGGGTTCAATTTTTAATAATATCCAAAAAAGGCCCAATCTGGTTAAAAGAAGACAATAACACGTTACAATGGACTCTCCATATTACTCTCTTCAGCTAGTCCGCATCACAAATTACTAAAAATTTCAAGTTCTATCTTTTGTTTTATAATTGTTACTTTATACGTCCTAACTCGGGATTCGAACCCATTATTATTGACAGATTAAAAATATAAATTTAAAAAAATTGAGTATAAGCAGTGCTTTTTTGCGGTGGAGCGCAGTTGAGCTCCACCGCCTTTTTTACGGTATTTTAATGTTTCAAAAACAATTAGACTGTATGCTTACTTTTAATTGTTATTTTCTTGATTTTTATTTCTTTTTGTTTTTTCGTGTTTTGGTGGACATGCCCTTTTCGTTTAATTTCATGGTTTGTTTTTTTTATTTATGTCGGATAGAGAGAGAGGGAGGCATTAATTTGCAAACTACCTAAAGTTTGTCTTGCGTGTGAAGCTGATAGGAGGGCCGACGGTCCTTAGAGCGGCTTCGGGGATGTGGTGGGCGCCTCCCCCTATCTCTCTTCTCCACGCTCTCTGAAAATATTCAATTATATGATGTTTTTACAATTTTATTTTATTTTTATTGAATATGACTTTCTTTAGTAAAAAGCTTGACAAGAAGTGAGCTAGCTACCTGACCTTTTTTTTAAAAAAAAAACACTGAGTATAAGGATAGAAAGGTGGTGGCTGCGACCATTCAATTAGGAACTTTCATCATCTACATGTTTTCAGTTAATCATATTTGGTAAGAAAACCATAGAAAACTCATCAAGAGAAGACGAACTACAAAGGAACCTTTGTAGATCTTCCGATATGTGATAGTAACACATTAGATTTTAGTGTTTATATATAATCATACATTTTAGTAAGACTCCCCAAAAAGTGTTGTTCAAGTGCTTCCTAAAGTTGCATACGCCACCCATATCTATTGAGAATTTAAGGTATAGATTGGGAATGAACAAAGTTTTCATCAAATGCAATCAACGCATATTTTTAGATGTATTTTTAAAAAGTACCTTAACTTCCTTCTCACCAAATCTGATTTGTCTTTTTTATTCTTATGTCAATCTCGAGCTGTTCCTTCTAGTTAATAATGTGATCTGTGAGAAAACAGTCAGATCCTAGACGCTCATTCCCTCCTACAGACGTCACAGGTATGTGAATTCTGCTGAGCCGCCTGGTGACGCTGATGCATGTTCGCAACACGCTGAATGTTTCTCACACGTCTAGCTGTTGACACACCATCAGCTCGAGAACAGATGGTTTTCCATTTTCCACGTTTCTGAGACACATGATTCCAGTCTTCATGCGCTCCACACAAAGTCAGCGGCTGTCTCTATAGCGCTACCTCTGCCCACCAAACCTTCGCTTGATCATTACTTCCCCGTTTAAGATACGTTTTGCGAGCCTATATCGCTCATGCATATCGCATGTTCTGTCCATCTCAATTTCGTCTCTCCAACGATATGCTTTATAGGTTTACAGTTGGAGCGTTGCAGGACCGAGATATTTGTGACATGATAACTCCAGTTGATTCGAAGGATGCTGGGAAGGAAACACTGGTGGAAAATTTGTAGGCTCCGAATATATATTTTATAGGGAACCCATGTCTCAGACCCATAGAGAAGTGTGGGAAGGACAATTGGGTTGTAAACATATCTTCTTCTTCTTCCTGGCACTGTCCCAACTCATTGCCTAGGTAGGCTGTTGGGGTCGGCTCTTGTCGTTCTCAGGCTGTATATTCTTCGGTTCTGGGTATCGCTTTCATCTACTATAGGCCGTTTCTCTGCAGGATTTTGGAGCATTGAGTCATCTAGGAGTTCTTTAGTCTTCCTCTGGACGGCTGTCGAGGAAGATCCACAGACATTGGCTGATTTACAGTATGGTCTGGTAGTTTCCGTCTTATGTACCCGTACCATCTCAGCTGTCGCTCTTCCTGCTTACTATTTATGTCAGTGACCCCCAGGCTACCAGGCGTTGTAGACATACGATATATGTATATCTTAGTAGACTACCAGATACTCTGCTGTAGAATAATCATAACATAACGATCATATGATAATCGATTTTTTGCCATTTCAGGTTGTCCGCCAAGCACCCCCAGGTATGCCAGACATGGACAGCATGAAGGACAAGATACCATCCCCGCCGGGTATGGGCAGGAAGAGGCGCGAGGCCAAGGGTGGCGGATCCATGCCGACTAAAAAGGGTTAATTGCTAACACGTGTGTTTCGTGTGACTAGTTTTAATATTCACTCAAACATACATGTCTTGTCTACATCCCATCACGCCGTACCCTTTGCTTGGTAGGCAGTTAAATACATTCTTTCACACTTCCCTGTCCAGGTACGCTTTGATCTTCATCAACGATCATAAGGATTGCAAAAAATACCTAACCAATGTTCCGTATATTTTTTACTTGCTGCGCAGAATAAAATATTATAACATATTTCTCCGCGGTATTGTTTTAACCGTTTTTTTTTCGTGCGCTGCAAGATACAATAATTAACATGATAAAAACTTTATATTATATTTTCTAAAATTCAGAGCTATTTATGTGTTAAAATAAAACACATTGTATTCGGTAGGTACCTATTTTGTAATACAAACACAAAAACCTAAATTTAATTTATAAATGTCTTACCAAGTTAGTGGTAAATGACTTGCATAAAGCATATTAGTGTTTCCTATCAAGTATGTTATACATAGGGAATGTTAAAACGTCTTAATATACGAATGTCAAGTCTTGAAAAGAAAATTCTTTTCATCATAAATTTTATGGAGAATTCGGGAAGATATTTTCGAGTTTATTATTTTGTCAAAATATTGGGTGTTAACATAAGTTGTGTCCGTTTTTTTCCAAATGAAGAGAACAAGAGGACACAACAAAAAAAATTACAACAAATTAGTCAATAATGTATTCTTCATTATTTTACAACAAATTAATGAATAATGTATTCTCCTTCATTATTTTCAACTTCTTGCCAACGTTCTACAAGTTTTTCAATGCCTGTGCGATAAAAACCACCCGGTCTTGACTCGAGGAATTCGTCCAACCATGTCCGCAATTCGACGTCATTATTAAAGGAAACGCCGCTCAAATTGTTCGAAAGCGACCGGAAAAGGTGGAAAGCCAACGGCGCGAGGTCTGGAGAATATGGAGGATGTGGCAGGACTCCCCAACCAAGAGTTTGAATGGCATTTTTCGTAATGTTAGCGATATGAGGGCGGGCGTTGTCGTGTTGCAGAATAACGCCGTATTGCCGATCCGGCCTTTTTTGTTGAATTGCAGTGTTGAGCCGCTGCATTTGCAGAATGTATAGCTCCGCGTTGGATGTCTGATTGCGTTCAAGTATCTCGTAGTGGATGACGCCTTTCCAATCCCACCAGATGCAAATCATCGTCTTGCGCGGATGCAAACCTTGTTTCGCTCTGGGCGTTGCTTGTTGACCATAACTCACCCATTCTTTCCGTTTGTTCATATTCACATAAAGGCACCATTTTTCATCACCAGTAATGATGCGCCGAACTTCTGGACTTTTCCCATTGATTTAAGATGGCGGTATACAGTCATGTGACTACAATTCATCTGCTCAGCCAATTCTACGGTGGTTTGAAGGGGATTTTCACGAATAATATGGTTTAAGCGGCCCTCATCGAAGTCCACTGGTCGTCCGGAACGCTCCATGTCTTTCAGGTCGAAATTACCGTATTTTAAACGCAAAAACTATCGACGAGCTGTCCTTTCATTCATAGCATCTTCACCGCACACTTCACAAATATCGCGAGCAGCTTTATTCTCTCGATTGAATGCGAACAGAAGGAGGTGTCTAAAATGCTCACTTTCGTCTACTTGACATTCCATTTTGAAGGCTTGTAATCAAATAAAATAATATACGTAACGTAAAAGCAAACACAATATCTTGTAGAGCAGAAAATTTTCTTTCGAATGACGCATAACCTTTACCCTTGTGTTTTACTTTTGGTGCTCATTTTTAAATTTGGAAAAAAACGGACAAAACTTATGTTAACACCTAATAATTTAGTGCGCGGTAAAATTTCATGAAATAGACGAAACACTGGACCTAACCCACATTTTACTTGTGTTGAGGAAATTGAATAAATATTATATAGGGGGGTGCTACAAGAACTGCAATTTTTAAATAAAAATTTTGTTTTGTAATCGTGTACTAGATAGATTATGTAAATTACGTATGTCCATTATAAATATTATACGTTTGACAACTAAAAAATGGCGGTAAATTTAAAATTGCATTTTTGTTGATCCACTCATTAGTACATCTGGTTATGTGTCCCTGACTAGTTCTACATTTGACTGACAATCCTCTCAGTTGCATTATGACTTTGTTGTGCCTTATCCATTCATTCGTTTTTCCGGTCCCACAGTGAGATATTAAACATTCTTCTCTCCATGGCCTTCTGTGTCACACCGAGCTTATATAGGATGGCGCAACAAGAACTACAATTTTAAATTTAAATTAAGTTCTGCAATCGTGTACCACTGCATAATTAATTTATAGGTTATTTGAATGACGTATGTCTGTTATAAATATTAAACGTTTAACAACTAAAAAATGGCGGTAAATTTAAAATTACAGTTTATGTTGCGCCACCCTATATACCTACCATAAACACACTTTAGGACGTAATTTAACCATATAAGCGATAACCATTTAAGGCAGTGGTCCCCAACCTTTTTGGCGCCGCGGACCGGTCAACGTTTCATAATTTTACCGCGGCCCACTGGTGGGGGGGGGGGCACATTGAATGTAGTTTTTTTTTAAATTTAATAACAATATATTTGTACAATATATAATAATAAAATTTACAACTGTGGTACATAAGTTATAGTGACAAATAATAAGTAGTAGAGAAAACACAAGGTTTGTGGGAAAAATGAAGAAAAAATATATAATAACAATGAAGGATTATTAAGTTTCAGATAATTTTTTAATTTTCTTTTGGATTCATGGGTATTTTCAATATTTTTAAGGTTCAACGGAAGGTTGAAAGTATTTTTTTCCAAGATAGAGAAAAGAATTTTGAGAATGTTTAGGGTTTAATATCGGTCGGAAGGTCGGTGGTAACTTAGCGTGAAGAGGTTTTCAACGGAATAATTATTTTAAACTATAATTAAGTTTTATTGGGTATGTTCGATTTTTCAAAAGTAATTTTGATTTTTAAGCAGGCCCTTGCGCGGCCCAGTACCATTTGGTCCACGACCCGGTACCGGGCCGCGGCCCAGGGGTTGGGGACCACTGATTTAAGGGACTTGATATTTTGCACATACATAATTGATGATTCCTTGACCTGGTTGGCAAGTCTTCCTACCAAGGGATTACGGGTTTAATTTCCGCTAATGTCTGATTTGTAAAAGGTTCCAGTCTGGTTTTCATCTTTCTGATGAATCGGACGCTATTGCCACGTACGTAGGGTTGAACGAACCCGCCAGGTTGTACTGTATAAAACGAAAGTGTAATGCATGACAATTTATATTTTTTGATATTTTAAATAAACTAAAAAATATGTTTTGTGGATTAGGTATTTTTTGCATATCTACATTATGACTGGATTCCTATTTGACTGCGATCAGCTCAAGAGCTGCCTTTGAGTCGATCGCGATCTAGCCTTAGTATGCCCACAGGGATTGCATAAAAAATGTTGTATGTAAAGTTAGTGTTAAGTTAGCTGCCTTCAGTTTTTTTTTACTAATTATTAGTTGATCATTGTAGAGTTCGCGTAAGCAAGCTCGTAGTATGAGGACATCCGTGGCCTAGTTGGTAAGACAAGATTCAAGTACCCGGCGGTAATTCACATCAGGCTTAAGAAAGAGACTGTCGGCCATAATCGGCTAACTTCGGCTTTGTAGGGCGTCATCTCTGTCATTCATACACGTGTTCCGTCGCGATTTGTCAATCCTTGTCAAGTGTTCTAGGGACAGAGACGACACTCTACAAAGCCGAAGTTAGCCGATTATAGCCGATAGTCTCTTTCTTAAGCCCGATGTGTATTACTTACCGCCGGATACTTGTACTTGTGTTCGATCCTGTGAGTTGCGGATTTGATTCTTGTTGGAACACGGATTATAAAAAAATCCAGTTTCGTTTTCAGTTGAAACCTATTGAATATCTCTATGATTGGTTGGAAGAGATACTACATGGTTCGCCAGGTATTGTGTTCAACGAAAGTGTAATACAATAAAATACATTATGACTACGGTCAAGTGGGAACTCGGTCTACAATTTCTAATTTTCAGTGACTCAGGCTTAATGATATTAATTTTTTTAAATTCACGATTTGAATGTGTACGAGTACGAATATATGCGAAAAGGAACAATCTACATTTTACCTGAAACATATAGTATTTTAAGGAATAACATAAGACAAAAGAAGTACACATTTTACAGGCTTGATATATTTGCATCACCCCTATTTTATGCACTGTTTCTTACACTTAATATTTTTTGCCAGGTTTGATTATTTCTGGGTCTATTTCACAACATTATCACAATATTTTGTTCGAACATACATTTTATCTTTGTTTTTTTTTATTTTCGTTTTATTTATATATTTAATAACTGTATTTAATTATTCACCACACACAGCGTTATGTATTAATAATTCATAATAATAATACAAGTGCAATTTATATAGCGCCCTTTAGAGACCAACCTCAAGAGCGCTCTAGCTCGGGATTCGAACCCATTGTTATTGACAGATTAAAAATATTACAAAAAATAAAACATGTTAAGTGTAAGGATATGAAGGTAGTGGTTGCGGCCATTAGATGCATGATTGCATGTGTTTATTCACCTCCGTATCATTCATATCTTCTTCACTAAAAAACTGTTTAGTTACTTCTTAGTTAGCCTTCATCTGTGCGTGAAAGTCGAAAATACCGACCATTGTTATACATTTTTGAACACATTTTGACTTATTTGTTTAAATATATAATACAATATATACATATATAATACAATATATAAATATAAAATATAATACAATATATAATACACTTCGCAAAAACTTGGTATGTTTATTGAAACTTTGAATTGGAATAATTATACTGGTCATCGTTTTATAATTAATTCGTAACGAGAATTTCGTTCCCATTTGATATACAAGTTAAATCATGTATATATTATATGGTTCATTCATCAAGATTTTATTAACGACGCTTTAAAATATTGTTTAAAGTCCTAAATTGTTTTTGATACAATATTTAACCCAGATTCATAAATCATTTTTAACGGACACTTTTAGCTCTAATTCCATTTCATTGAAGAAGAAAAAATAGTGAAAGAAAACTCAGATAGTTTTATAAAAGTCAATCTCAGTGCAAGAATACACTATATTCTAAAATGAGTATTTTTATTCCTTTACAAGTGAAAATTTTCATTTTTGTGAATAGAAGAATATGTATTTCTTTTGGTTTGAAATGTTCATGATAGGGCGCCCTTTCGATTAGCCACCTGCGTTCATTGCATACTATGTTATTTCAGGGATCTGATCAAATAACATAAACTAAAAGATTTCAAGTTGATATTTTTTTTAATAATTCGACCGAATTTATCAGAAAAGTGTATTTCTTTAGATGAACTTTATTTTCTTTCACGGATCATTTTTTTCCGATTTCTTAGAAAAACAAAAAGGTTAGCACCGCCGCAAGCTATTGTAAACATTTATAAAGTAAGTACGTAGTTCATCTACGTTTAAGTCATACTATTTCGCTGAAATCATGTTAGATTTAGATCAAGCTAAACTTGAAGGAATTCAACAAGTTCAGCTTGATCTAAATACAGTGATATTAATTAACGTGCTACGAGTATATTACTTTGTCCTAAGACTAGACTTCCATTTGACAGCATGCTTGCTTTTTACTGGATGACTGCTAACTTAAGTCAAAAGTGAATCGACTTTAGCATTGACGCGTTCCACTTGTCTGTTTTTTTCCTTAACTTCTCCGACACTAGAGCGATCAATTGCTACGGCCAACTAACATTTCGGTTATCGATAAATATTTATTTAGACAACTTTCAGAATTATCAACGAATGGTCCAAAGATTGCTTTCTGCGCGTTTGAACTCGACGTATTAAAAATGGTTATTTCAGTGAGAGTATTAAGATTTTTCCAATGCAAAAAATAAATTAACCTTGTCATCTTTTCTTTTTTTTTCAGAATAAAGGAACTACGACTTTCAAACAGTATCATCAGCACTTGAGAACTTTTTATTTTTATGAAGGAGATATTCTTTTTATTTCGTGTTTTCCACGAAATACATTTTGGTATTAAAATGAATTATTTCTGACCCTTGATTACCTGCACAACATCTGATTATTGAGTATATGTTGGCACCAAGTAAGTTAATATTGATATATGAGAAACTTAATGTACAATTTTTTTTTTATAAATAAAAATATTATGAATATTTGAGCAAATGTTTATTTATTTACTCTACTCTGATTTGATGTGTTCGAAATAGTCTTATTTGATCATCAAAAATCATATATAAAGGGAGAGGGGGAGATTCTTGCGCCACTTTCGAACCGTCTAAAGTAAAAAAAAAATTATTTGACATCAAAGACTATAGTAGGCTAATTCCTCACTCAGCATTTCAAAACGAAAGAAACAACCAATTTTAAAAGACTTTTACAAATATTTGTATTCTGTTGTAAATACGATTCGCACACTTTGTATTATTTTTGGTCATAATAATTCATTTATTTTATAAAGCTTACATATCAGCTAAACACAATTACATACAAAGCTTAAAGAGAAATATTATGTATACAGCAACAAGAAAAAAAATTAACAAATAAGAAATAATTATTAAACCAAAACAACTCACTCCCACTATTACGAAAGCTCAAATGATTTCTTTAAAAACATTTTCTAAAATGTAGAAAGATATCCGAGGACCTATTTAAAAATAACAGCCAGTGTGACAAAGGAAAAATACTTGGCAAGTTAGTTGTAGTTCTTGCCAGTCTAAATAGATCAATATTTATGTACCTTAAATAGTTGTCAGGAGGCACAGCAATGACGACGATATTATTTAAAAACCAATGTTTTGGAAAAAAAACAGTATTTTAAAATCATTGCTTTGTGTTTGTCAATTGAGTACTGAGGTATATTGCAAGTGATGCTGACTTTTGTAACAAAATCATCTCGGCTGATATGTCAATAAGCAAAATTGTATTTATGGAAGTGAAAACCCTCGAGTATGAAGAACAACCAAAATATTTGTGTCAAGTTACAGTATATTGTGATTTTTGAGTTGGCGGTGTCATTGTGTCGTTCTTTTTTTAAACGAGGATGGCGAAACGGTTACTGACGATGGCGAACGCTATCGCATCATAATATGATAAACTTTTTGTAACCCCTATTGAAGAATAGTATCCCGAGGATATGTTCTTTGTAACGTGGTGCTACGTTCCACATGGCTAGAGATACGATGGCTTTGTGGTGGTCGCACACGCGGTCAATGACCGATGAAATGACCTTTGCATTCCTTAGCAATGCAAAACAAACAAGTACAAAGTCCGGTCATTCAACTCATAGCCGATGCGGAGCGCATTCCATACTAGAGCGAGAACGCACCACACCTGTCTCGCCAGTTCCGTAAATAAATTATCACCTACATACGACATTAATCGTTTTGCGGATGTAGAAGCGAGACGGCGAGATATCTTGCTCGCATTCCCGCACACACGCGGGAATAGTATAAATACCTACGTTACCAATAAAATTCCTCTTTCCGCATTGCGATCGAAAACGTGTTTTATTTATCAACAAATCATCATCATCTCTTCCCTCTAGGGCACATATCCTAAAGCTTTATTGCAAACACAATTTCATGGTCGAGTCATTTCCTAATATGGTGACATTAATTGGTTGGCAAGATGGCGCGATCTAACCCATGTAGACTTTGCCTTTGGGACTTTGAAGAGGACAAAGTCTTCACGAACAATCCACAATCGATTAACGAACGTTAGTTGAATTATTGATGGAATTAGGCCAAAATTTTAACAAAATGTCAAAAGAGTGGTCATCTCCAAGAAGAACGGGAGACATTTGACAGATGTTTTATTTCTAACATAATTCTGTTTTACTTTTTTCCATTTACACTGAAATAAATTAATTGATTCATTTATAAAAAAAAGTGTTTTTAAAGAAATAAAACAAGTTCATAATGGGAAATCTGTATATTAAGTTTAACCGTCATATGTCATAAAACTATTGCATATGATTTATTTATTTTTTCTATAAATCTTTTATTGTTTATGGTCTATACGTCATGTTTGTGGTCATGTCAAAACCTTGTGAAAACGAACAAAATGGACGAAATTTTGCTTTTTGTGATTTGCCGTGTTGTGTTGTCCATTAAAAAATATTAAATATATAAAGTGCTCAGGTCAAAATCGTTAAGAAAACGTTTAAAATATTTGATATCATAGACTTCAAATTTATCTAGAATGTACTTATTGAATTCATTAACATATCTGTCTAGACTAAATTAAAATATTGTTAGGATTTATTTTGTAATCATGTCGAATCATTAATCTAGGGCAATGTAAGTAATTAATTTTGTTATTGAATATAAAAAAATCATTCAAAATGAATATTCAAGTCTGTAAGTCTTTCTCGGACACCGTTCCATTGTATTTACCCCAAAAATTATTTTTGAAACCTGTATCCAAATTAAATGTTTCAATCCAACTGCCTTCGTCAAAGGCGCTGGGCAAAACAATTTCCAATTGGGAAATGATGGAACGCATGAGAGATATGATAAAACCCGATACATTTTCATCTTTAAAGGTAGTAAAAAGTACATCTGATACGATTAGGTTTGAGGGAGAAATAGAGGATAGGAAAAAGCTCAGTAGCGTAGTAGCTTGTTTAGATGATCGTTCTATTAAATTAAGCGGCTATCCCGAATCTCTTAAACTTAAAGCTTCCGAAGTTAAAGTTGATTTCCCGTCTCGTCATTCTTGGGATTCTTTTTTTCGCGATGCACCAAATATGGACGAAATGAAACCGGGTGAAAGACCTGACACTATACACATTTCTAATTTACCGATTAAATGGTTTGTTAGCACAAGAGACGTCCAGGATGAAGATGCCAAACCTTCAGAGACAATATTTAGGAAAGTGTTTGAAAAGTTTGGAAAAGTGCGATGTGTGGATATTCCTATATGTGACCCTTTTAGAAAACAGATGAAAGCTCACATGACTGGAATAAGTACATTTTCCTTTGATTCTGAGTTGTACTTTGAAGGCTATATACAGTTCAGTGAGTATATGGGATTCGTCAGAGCTATGGACACCTTTCGGGGTATGAAGCTGCTTAGACAAGGAGACAATGGAGTGGACCATGCAGTCAACATTGTGGTTACATTTGACAAAACTAAACATCTATCCGAAGCAACCATCAAGCGGAGGTCCATTGTCAGGGAGCGTCTTGTGGCTCGCGAGAGAGTGAAGGAAGAGAAAGAAAAAGAAGAAAACCTCAAAAAGCAGAAGAAGGAGGAAGCTGAGAGGTTTCATCATTTTATTTCTACTTATTCATTTTCCATTAATTTCAAATTTAATGTTTTATAACCAAACATATGTTGATATTTCAGGGAGTTAAATTAAAATGTACCATGCATACACACATATAACAATGTTTCCTTGCTGGGGTAGGCAGAGAGGACGGCACCAGATTTTCCTATCTCAATACACATTTTGCCTCTTCCACATTCATACAACTCCTACGATTTATCTTTTCCTTTCAAACTATCATTCACTTGGTACAACCATTCTTTCCTCGGTATTTCTCTACCACGCCTTTCTCTCAAATTTGCACTGTATGTTTGTTTTGTTAGTCTTCATTTATTCATTCTACATGCCTAAACCATCTTAAGAGTTGTTTTCTTCATCTTATTTGACACATCGCCTTAGTTAATTTTCTTCGCTAATCACTTTATTCCGTAATTTGTCATACATTGCACACATTTCTACAGCATTTATTTCAGTCTTTTTACACATTCATATTTCACTCCTATACATCACACCTAAATACTGTTGTGAACTAATCATGTAACAACATCTTAGCAGATTTTGATACTGTCCGGTTCAAGTTTATATGTTTTGGAGCCCCCATTGACCATGTTTCCTATGGCTACACGCTATTGGATATCTCATAATTCTACCATCATCTGAGAAAATACTACTTAAATAACAGAATTCTTCAAACTTTACCCCCTTGTTAATTTCAATCTTAAATTTTATACTACCTACATACATAACATATATTTTGAATTGCCTTATTGATATTGTTTCCTATCACAACTCGTCGCTCAATGTCTCTTATACTATTTTCATTTGAATGAATTGAAGAGAGATTTAGTCCTGAATGACATTTTGTCATACAAGGGCTAAATTAGCATTCCAATGGTGGAAAATAATAATATTCCCATATTCTACTCGGTCTTTCCCTCAATTCTGAGGATCGTGATCAATATGGTCATCAACCATCTCTTGCCTGATCTAGCACCTTGAAATAAGCACCCCATTTTAAGAGGATCTACATTGCTTTTTTCACTGATCACTTCATCGAATGGATCTCAGGCTTCTGCTCCTTTTGCCATTCACTTACCTGAATTGACCATACGAAGTTGTCACTATTCCCCTTGTGCTGTGTCGTAAGATTTTTCTTGCACAAAGTGCAAAGAAACACGTTTCAACCTCTTCAATGATCTATCGAATATTTCTTCTGGCAGTCCATGGGGCGTGCGAGAGCTGCCTCTAACATCAGATCTCAAAGGAATCCATTATCTTTCTATTGTGTACATTGAGTGTCCAATGCTCCGCACAAAATAAAAAAAATCATATATTCTCATATACAACATATCAAAATTCACTATTTGGAGAGAAAAAACTAGTAGGTACTGATTACCTCAAGTCTCGAGACCTTTTTAAGATTTGGAGTACTATGGAATTTAAAATGATTTTAAAATTGAGTCTGCAATAATAGTACTTATATTTTAATATTCGTCATCCCTATCGACACATTTTGCAATGTTTACATAGTCACACTTAATTTATTATAGATGGATTGACACAAATGTTTTTAAATATTCAAAATTCTGTTTTTTTTTTTCATAAATTAATCACCAATATTAGTACTGTGTTTGACACCCTGGATTAATTGAGCTGATTTCATTTTCAAAACTTATTTCTGTATCTGCGCTTAGTAGCATCGATGTCATTTTTATCACAAAACACACACATTACAGCATAATGTACTCTTATTGAATTTCTCATACAAAAAGATTCATTGGACAAAATTTTATTCAATTATCATATTATAATATGTTCTATGTATCTTTGCTTGTTTTCTGATATTTTCCACTTTCTGTTTTGTTAAATTCATTAACCTTTTTTTTAATACGCACAAACCTTTGAGTTTAATTTTCATGTTATTTCTGTATAACTAGGTATCAAAGCCATAAAAAATTATATTATCCTTTTAGTGTTATTTTTTTTTCAAGTACAAAATTTAACAATAATATGTCAGAAATGATGAGATTTTTTTCAGGCTTTATCTCCTAATGTATGTAGTGCATCAAAAATATTTCACAAGTCCCATCAGTTGATAAGTGGGAAAGTAAAATAAGTTTGAGATCAGTAAAAGTGCCAAGTTTCACCAGTTAAAATGTGGTGGTCAATAGAAAAGTGTAGTTTGAATAGCTTTGGGCTTTGGTGGTCGCTGGTTCTAGGCGCAAGCAGGATCAGAGTGAGAGGGAGAAGCTCACTCACATGCAAGAGCGGGAAGAAAGGCGCAAGACTAGGCAACTGGCCAAGCTGAAAGAGAGAGACGCGACAGAAATTAATAACAAAATCGCCGAGGAGCAGAAGAAACTGATCAAGACTCAGAGAAAATTGCAGAGCATCCGGCTGATTGAAGAACTTTTTAGGAGGATACAGGTAATTATTTTTTTGTAAAATTCTTTCCAGAAAAACATCAAATCCGACAGTTTGAATACTATTGTCATATTCATGGCACATGTTATATATTGTATAATAAAATGTTACATTAGCAGACAAGCATAAAATTTATCCACAATAGTAAAAAATATGAGGTGAAAACTTTGAAACCGGTAGGGTTATTCCGTTATATTAAGTGGAATAAACAGTGTTCTACTAAACAAATTACAATTAGTATTCTTATTTGACAAACGTAATATTATTAAAAATTTGATACCATGAGCTTACACTGATAATTGTGCTTTTATTACATTTCATATTCTCAATGAACGGACCAGGCCTCATATTTACATGGAAAAACATATATCCAATCCATGTTTTATCTGTTTTGAGATATTATAATAAAAATAACGTTTTGTATAGGCTTATGTGAAATAAAAGTTTTTCAAAAGCAAAATTGAGCCATGAATTATACATTTTACTGACTTGATATTTTTGAAGATATGAGATTGAGACATCCTTATTCATAATTTCAAATTATATTGATTCCTCAAATGTCTCAAAACAGGTGAAGTATGTTGATTTTTTTTGTACGTATATTCAATTTTTGCCCGTAATTAAATTAATAACTGATCTCAATTTTCTTTGACACTAATGATTAAACAATAATTTCAGTTAAAACAAAAGCACACATCCTTATACAACAAACAAGATCACCTAGCGCTCATAAGTCAGAATCACAAGGATAAGAAAAAGGAGCTAAAGAAGATCGAACGAGCCTTACTACTTGAGAGCCAAGAGAAAAATGTCCGAGATCGACTTGTGAAGAAATATAAAAATGCACAGGAACAAGAGTTAGAAGAACAGAGAATTAAATTGAGAAAGGCATTGGAAGGTATTTAAAAATATTCATATAATATTATGTTAACAAACCTTTTAGTTTTAAAAATAAAACTGAAAAATCAGTAATTTTGATGTAAATGTCATGTTCTACTTGATCTGCTCCACATCAACTCAAGTTCACTACCTAATGCTACTGTGTATCACAGTCAGCTAAATGCCCCTGAGGTGATGCAACTTGACATTAATATGCACTAAGGCCTCTGGCTCTCAAATTTCATGTCAATGGCAAAACTATTTGGGCGATATTATTATTGGTTGGATAAATGCCTGACAAACCTCATACATGTGAACTGAATAAAGGATATTTGTATTATAAAAATGAAAATATTTCACTAATATTTAAATTATTTCTCCACAGGTAAAATTGTACTTCGCTCAGTTTTGGACACTGGAAAAAAGAAAGCTCGAACACCGTCCATCAGTTCATTATCATCTGCTTCAGATATATCCATTGAAGATTTTGAACCTAAAAAGATTAAGACTGAACGCTTAACATCGCCAGAAAGGATGCAACTAGTTTCAAAAGGTTTTGTATTATGTGATTTCATAGTTTGTAACCTATCTATTATTAATTCATTAGTTATTTTAAAAATATTGTAATCTCTTTTAAGTGTAAGAATGGTCAGTCATTAAATATCCTCTAAATGTTGAGACTTCTTTCAATTAAAGTTTCAATGATATACATAATAAGTAAAAAGTTAACAACTATTTACCTGAAAATTAAATAAATA
Organism: Odontocerum albicorne; assembly: GCA_949825065.1. Taxonomy (NCBI): domain Eukaryota; kingdom Metazoa; phylum Arthropoda; class Insecta; order Trichoptera; family Odontoceridae; genus Odontocerum; species Odontocerum albicorne. The sequence goes on along the minus strand of OX463853.1, from coordinate 28,161,689 downwards.
TGATCCAGTATTATACTTCCCTGTAATATATTGTATGTAAAACATTCCAACTCTTAAAACTTCTGCATTTTTTAAGAAATAAGGTCTCGGCACCAAAGTTCAGTTTAGTTTAATTAACTCCTTTTTTCTGTTAAATTAAAAAAAACTTTTAAATTTTGAACTTCAGGAAGTTTGTCCACTTTTTAAACTAACCCATGATCAAATCATGTAAGGTTACAACTGAAAATTTGTGCCTATTTGTTTTGAATTAACTATTTTCAAAGTGCTCTCCTGAACAATGAAGTAACACATCGATCAATAAGTCCCGGGGATTAACTACTAAAACAACATTTGTTTGTCTAAATTCTTCTTTATTCATCAACATAGTCTCCTTCAAGAGCGATACATTCATTCCATCGCTTTCCTAACTTTTCTATGCCAGCCGTGTAGAACGATTTATCTTTGGTTTCAAAATAGGCGTTAGTTTCGGCAATCACTTCTTCATTGGAGCCAAATCTCTTTCCCTGGAGCATCTTTTTGAGGTCTGCGAACAGCCAATAGTCGCTGGAGGCCAAATCTGGAGAATACGGTGGGTGCGGAAGCAATTCGAAGTTCAACTCATGCAATTTGGCCATCGTTACCATCGACTTGTGACACGGTGCATTGTCCTGATGAAAGAGAACGTTCTTCATATGGGGCCGTTTTTTTGCAATTTCTGCCTCAAACGCTCCAATAACGCTATGTAATATTAGCTATTAATGGTTTTTCCCTTTTCAAAGTGATCGATGAATATTATACCATGTGCATCCCAAAATACGGAGGCCATAACCTTCCTGACCGACTTTTGAGTTTTTGGTCGCTTCGGACGACTTTCACCGGCTGCTCTCCACTCAGCTGACTGCCGATTTAATTCCGGAGTATAGTGGTGGATCCAAGTTTCATCCATTGTCACATACCGACGAAAAACTCCCGTTTATTTCGCGTCGACAGTGCCAAACAGCGCTCTGAATCATCGATCCGTTGTTGTTTCTGTTCCATTGTGAGCAAACGCGGCTGCCATTTTGAAAAAAGCTTTTTCATGACCAAATATTCATGCAAAATAGCATAAACACACTACCAAATGATATCTTCAGGATGTCAGCTATCTCACGCAATTTTACTTTGCGATTTTCTATCACGATTTCGAGAGTTTTTTTATGTTTTCTGGTGTAACAGCCTCATTTGGACGACTAGAGTGTTCAGCATCATTTGTGTCTATACAACCGCTTTTGAAATCATCATACCACCGACAAATGGTTGTTTTCGACGGAGCAGATCCCGGATAACACTTTTCAAGCTATCGCTGAGTTTGAACGGTATTTTTCCCATTAAAAAGCAATGTTTTATCAACACACGAAATTCGGTTTTTTCAATTGTTTTGAAAATAGCAAAAGTAGCGTCACTAAAACCACTAACTCAATGTCGGAATGTCATGAAAGTTTGAAGCATAACTTCTAAAGGTTGGTACTAACTGAAAATGGTATGGATTTGTTATTAGAGATGCCATTTATTTATTTATTTTTTCAAAACAGGCTTAGCCCAATTACTTTGAAAATATAAAACATCAAAAAAGAAGAAAAATTACATGGAGGAAAAAAAAAATAAGTTAAAAAATTATATAAAATAAAAAATAATGCATATGCATACAAACGAGTATATACACACAAACATATTACACACATATATTCACAGTCATTTAGGTATGTTGATGAGTGCCTTCTAACGCGCTCAATCTAAGAAGAAAATTTACTTTTGCTTTTGGTAATGTGATATGAAATATGTCAATATCCGAAGCAGTCCCGTTCAGAAGAGTTAAGGCCCTTCCAACAGGCATAGCGGCTGGAAGACCCGTTCTTGCGTATGTTATTGAGAACAGTTCTTGTCGGCGCAGTCTAGTGTAATTGTTAGGAACGTTTAACGCTAATCTTTGTAGTAATGCTGGACAGCTCACAACTCCTCGAACGAGTTTGACAACGTATACCAGGAGACGCACATCTCTTCTTACGCTCAAGGAGTTATACCCGAGCATGCCCAGCAGGAACTGAGTAGGATAAAGCCATGGATAGACACCGAACTCTCATATAGAGATATCGTAGATATTTTTTTTGTACTTTCTCCACCATGAGCGAGTTCTGTGCCCCCCCACTGGTCTCCAAATGCAAGCATTGCTTTCTAGTTTACTACGGATCAATGAATTAAACAACGTTTTGAGCACCAATTGGTTAGCCCCGGGACTTATTGATCGATGTATTGTATATAATTTTCAGAATTTCACCTTTAAAGTAATGATTTCAATCAATCAAATCCAATTTCATCTTCATTCCTTCTGGAATAGCACAAAATGCTTCCATTTAGGTGGATCCACAACCTGACACTACATTTTCCCAGGTTAGAGCAAAACTGCAATTTCCCTATAACACAGATGGGAATTCTTATTTGAGCCGTTTGTGTTGAAAAAGCAGCACAGGTCTTAGCTAGTGCTAATTTATAAAAACAAGAATATTCTTACTATATGTAATTGGATAAAATATAATAGTATATACCATTCTTTGAATACTTTTTTTCAGATGAAGACGGAATGGGTAGAGGCTACCCACCTATGCCGTACGGTTATACCCCGTACAATCCCTATATGAATACTTACAACTATCATCATCCACCACGTAAGTATGTTTAGTTTAAATTTAAATGTGAATGTGTAACTCAAATGTGTTTTCTGTTCATCATTGTTTCATAATTACGCTACGAGTTTGCGTGAGAATTGTCATTTATAAGTATTGGGTGTATAAATTAGTTAGGTCCGTCTTTTCGTGTTCAAAAATGCATTTATTTCTAAACAAAATGAATGAACAGATCAATTAAAGTATTATCCATCGCTGGCTACTACTTTTTCCCATCTCTCAGGCAATTTTCGAATTCCATCTCGAAAAAATGACTCGTCTTTTGAAGCGATCCAAGTTTCGAGCCAATTTTCGGTTTCTACGAAAGAAGTCAACCGGTGACCTGCCAAACCGTTCTGCATCCTTCGGAACAACCAGTAATCAGAAGGAGCAATGTCCGGGGAATACGGCGGGTGCCGTAAAACATCCCATTTGAGCGTTTCCAAATATTTATTTACGACTTTTGCGACATGAGGCTGAGCTTTGTCATGAAGAAGAATAACTTTATCATGTCTTTGCTCGTATTCCGGCCGTTTTTCTCGCAATGCACGGCTCAAACGAATTAATTGTAGTCGATACCGATCGCCCGTAATGGAATCGCCAGGTTTCAGCACCTCATAGTAAACAACACCCCTTTGGTCCCACCAGATACAGAGCATGATCTTCAAACCATGTATGTTCGGTTTTGGTGCTGATGTTGAGGTCGATGGTAACGGTTGACCGGGCTTAGTATAGTATTTTTTCTTCTTGGGGTTGTCGTAGAATATCCACTTATCATCTCCAGTTACAATCCGATGCAAAAACCTTTTCTTTGTTGCCTTTGAATCAGCTGCTCGCAAGTGAAAAATCGCCTTTCAACGTCTCTCGGTTTCAGTTCATAAGGCACCCAATTTCCTTGTTTTTGAATCATTCCCATGGCTCTCAATCATACGGAAACGGCTTGTTGAGTCACTCCCAATGATTCTGCAAGCTCCTCTTGCGTTTGACTCTGATCTTCTCCGAGTAATGCCTCTAATTCTTCATCCTCGAATTTTTTGGCTGTCTAGAGCGAGGCTTGTCTTCGACGCTGAAATCTCCATCCTTGAAACGTCGAAACCATTCCCTACATGATTTATCAGTTGGAGCAGCGTCACCATAAACTTCGACAAGCATTCGATGGGCTTCAGCTGCACTTTTCTTCCAATTAAAGCAGAAAATTAAAATCTCCCGCAAATACTGCTTGGTTAACACAAAATTCGACATTTTCAACACTACAAAACAAGGTTTTTGCATGAAACTCTAAGCGATATAAACTGAATATTATTGGCAGATGTCTAACCTCTCTGAAACCGCCAAAATCGTCTGTCACTATGAACCATTCATAACAGCCAGAGCCATCTTTTGGAAACGGACCGAACTAATTTGTACTCTCAATAACATACCAGAAAATGTTGCCTATACCATTGTTTTTGTAGATAGCAAACACATTATTCAGTTTCAGTATTACAAATTCAACTTCCAAAAGAGAATAGAGACAACCTCCGTGACCTAGTTGATTAGACATTTGTCTTACGACCCAGGGATTGTGAGCTCGATTCTTGTTCAAACCTAGATTTAAAAAAAAAGGATTTCAGTTGGGTTTCATGTACGGCCTCATTAAACTTTCTGGGGTTTTGGAAGAAATTGCCATATGGAAATAAGTCCACCATGTTGTACTGGATACGAAAAAAATACAATATTTGTAAAACATCCATATTAATTGTTAAGGTGCTAATGATCTACCTAATACATAAAAAAGAGATTAAATAGTGTGAGAATCGTTGAAAATTTGTTTCATGATTATTTATATTTCAGCTCCATTCTATCCTCGTGGTGGTTTTTATCCTCCACCAGAAAATAATTATGTTCCGAGAGGAAGGGGATTCCAAAATAACAGGAGACCCCGAGGTCCGAGAGGGAGTTTCAGGGGTGGACCTAGGATGCCATACTTCGATGGACCAAATGCCAATCAGGCATATTACAAGTAAGTGCTTTATCATAAAAATAAATATATATATTTTAATATGAATTTCTTTTCATCATTCTCTGATTAACAATTGAATAAACCTTCACTAGTAGCTGGTGTGAAAATATTACAGTTTACTATTAGTAAAAAATAAATAAATTTTTTTCCTATTTGTAGGGGTTTATTCTGCACGCATGCTTGTTGCAAAAACCTTGATCACTCTTGAATTAAAATCCGATATAGATTGAATAAGACCCTTTTCTACTATTTTTTTGTATTTACATGAATTCAAAAAGTTGTACATTTTTAGTTATATTAAAATCTCAATTTGAAAATTTATAAACTGAAAACTTTTCTGTTTAGGATCATTTTACTGCCTTTGAAATTCAAACCTTTTATTTGTGTCAATATCACAGGCTTCTTTGGAAATGGCCGATTTTTTTATTTACATCTTTTATTAAAAACGTATTAAAATGTTAACAGAATCTGTTACTTTTATTATAGCTTTTTTGAATTAACATGGACATGTTTTGATTGTGACCGAGTCCAAATTATTATGTTGTAATTGTTCAAACCCAATATCACAATGCGAATTATATAACTGTTGAGGAGTGAAACTATGTTCATAATATTTCATTTGAAAATTTTAACAGCAGACTTGAACAGTTTTGAAAAAAGAAAGAAAATTTTAAGTTTTGAAAATTTTAATGCATGTTGAACGTGATTTTTTTTTAGCGAAAATTCACATAGATGTCACATCAGTGTAGACTTATGTCAAAACTGTGACCAAATGTCTTCTTTTTTAATTAGTCAAGTAAATCCCTTCAGGAGTGCTGGGGAAGTATTTGGAGTACAAGTTGACCTAAAATATAAGTTTTTTAACTACCTGAAAATTCCCATAGCTGTTATTTTTTTGTATTATTCAGGTAAAAGATCACTTCATTCTAGAACACGACTACCAATCAAAACTTATATTTGTTAATTTATATTTTTTCATAAAATATAATTCATTTTTAGATATTTCAAGAAGTTAACGGAAGGATCTGACGATCGAAACGACAGAGAATCATATTCTAGAAGTCGTTCTAGATCTCGTAGGAGATCTTACACTCATTCAAGATCAAGGTCGTACTCCAGGTCTCGGTCAAGATCTAGAAGACGTTCTACATCTCATCATAGATCCCGTTACACTCGTTCCAGATCAAGGTCTCGGTCAAGATCTCGAAATAGGCGTACCAGAACCCGATCTCGTTCAAGGTCTAGTCGTTCAAGACATAGCAGGCGAACAAAATCAAGATCTCGTAACAGATCAAGGAGCAAGACAAGGTCCCGATCTCGTTCCCGGCATAGAAGATCACATTCTAGACACAGCAATGGCAAATCTAGAAGTAAATCTCCTAATAACCGTAGACATTCTAAGTCAAGAAGGGAAAGCCGAGAAAAACAAAAATCTGATTCTCAACGGAAACATGATGACCCTAATGTTCAATCACCGACTAAAGGACCTAGTGATGAAGCAAAAAATGCATCCACATCTAGACATCGAGATAGGTCAAAAAGCTGGTCTCTTCCAAGGGATAGTGAAAACAGAGACAAATCATGGTCCAAAAGTCCGCCGAAAAAAAAAGTATAGTTTTGTATTGTAATAAGTTATCTGTACATTTATTCATATTTATATTATTTTATTCAGGAAATATTGAAGATTCAACATTAATAACAAAGACATACAAGTGTATTTACTTTATTGAAAATATAAGACGATATACAAAAACAAAATATTTTTACTGTGACAATTTACCATATATGCTTGATACATCATAGACTAACGACGTCTGTGATCTCTGGATCTGCTTCTGTCTCTTCTTTTCTTCTTTCCTTTCCTCTTCTTATCCGAGTTTCTTTCTCTTTTTGGTTCTGAGGAAGAACTACTACTTGACCGCCTTTCTGAATACTTATCCCGTCTCTTTTCTGTATCCTTATTTCCATTATACTTATCACGATATTCATCTCTTCTTGAACTGTGACTACTTGAATATTTATCCGATTCTCTTTTCCATTCTCGTGATTCACTTTTGTAAGTAGCTGTTGTTGTTCTACTTTCAGACCTATTTTCTTTATATTTTTCCCGCTCTGTTGTAATCTCTTCATATTTTTCATGTTTTTGTGAAACTTTGGATTCTTTCATCTTGTATTCTTCATATTTAGCAGCATCTGTTAACAAAGATAAGCTCTTTTATGAATGCATACTGAAATTATCAAAATTTGTAAAATTACAAAGGATAATTTAAGGCTGCCGGATCATAACCCACGCTGTGCTACTCCCCTCAAATAGTCCAGACATTTTATCCATCTTATTTCCAAGGATTTTAGCATACCTATAGTTGTTCACATTTAAAAAAAAAGAACTAATTATAAACACTTTAGCAAAATGTGATTTGAAACATCCAAATTTGATGGTGGTCTGTTCTGACAAGGTATATAAATTGTTTGGGTCATTCATTTCTGATAACTTGCACTTGTAGATTGAAACCTTACACATTCAAATTAAAACATGGTTTCATTTTTATTTGATTTTAACATAAAAAAAATGAAATTATAAGGTAATGTTTGTATCAAATGTGTAAAAATAAATGATAATTTTTAAATTTAATTGTATATAATAGTTATCAGAACAGTAGTTTCATATTTCTTGGCTAGATGTAATTAGGATAAAATTTGCATTGCTAACTTTATTTTTAACATGCTGAATGTATAATACTATGAATGGTTATAGTTAATTGCCTCTTTTTGGCCATTGTTTACCCAAATTTCTTGAGTGGGTTATTTTGAATATGGAATCAAATTTGTTTTTTTTTTATGCTCGATACTTTTTTACTACCGAAAAGAAACAATGCTATATAAACCAAAAAGAAAATATGTACAGTATATGGTGAGAATGCAGTAAGCGATCATGCGTGTCAAATGTGGTTTGAATAATTCCATAATGGTGATACGATTACTTGATGGTTTCCGCTCTGAAAGGCCGATTACTACTGATGATGACCAAATCAAGGGTTTGATCGAGAATAACCAGCACTCGATGAGATACTGAAAATATCGAAAACCACTGTCCGTGAGCATTTAAATTTAGACGTAAAAATGTTTAATTGCTTTCTGGACAATCCAATACATTATTTGCCCTTTGTATTTTTCTAAGATACTTTTAAAAGTTACATCTAAGCATAAAATAATAGATTTTTAATTGAAAATATTAAATTTTATCAAATGTATTACTTTAAATAGGAATTCCGTACTATAAACAGAACAGGTAATATAAAGTTAACGTAATTTATTTTTATCAAACACTTTATTCCACTTTTTTGTAACTGTATAACCCTACCGGTTTCAAGGCTTTCACCTCATCTTCAGGGGAGCACAAAGTCTTGTTTATGCTCCCCTGAAGATGAGGTGAAAGCCTTGTGAAACCGGTAGGGTTATACCGTTACACAAAAGTGGAATAAACAGTGTTTGATAAAAATAAATTACAATGTCTTTAAACCTCCACAACGTTTATGCCTTAACTATAAACAAAATAAAGTTAACGTATTCCAAAGCTTAGTTTGTATCTTATATTATGCATAATTTGTTTAAAATTTTTAAATATTAATTTACGTATATAGTGAAATAAAAATAAAGGTTTCTTGATATTTCTATGAATATGTCATATTTTTGTATTGTATCACACTTTCGTTATATAAAGTTGCATAATTATTACTAAGTGCCATTTCTTCCAAGCAACCTAAATAATGTTACTAACCTAACCTTAGGTGAATCGGACTGGATTCCTTCTTAAAAATTTGGGTACCAATGAGAATCAAAGCTGTAACCTCCAAATTGGATGACAAATCAACCAGGCTATGGAGGTCGTCAATCATGAATCTCTTCATTCGATTTTAAATAATGAACTAATTATTATCTCAATAATATGAGTAAAACAGACTCCAGTAATCTTAATAAGTTACACTTAAACAATAAAAATATCTCAACCCTCAAGCCACAGGGATTTTAACACATTTTTCAATATAGCAAAGTCACTCATATTTTAATAGACTGTCCTAATATTTAAATACAGTAAAAGTCCATTAATTAGAAAATAATCATTCATATTTTTCGCCATTTTCTAGGTCCCGAAATAGATTTTTTGTAAAAAATTCAACTGTTGATTTAAAAAACCGCATAATTAGTAATGTTTTTCATCAAAAGTTTATGAATTCTAATAATTCAACATTTTCCGCACAAACCTCGGATCCAGGTGGTAGCGGACCCTGGCAGCGGGACAACCGGTGTATTATACGGCAACGAGTGGTTAAGTTCCTAAGGCTCCCATTATATTGAATATCCAAATTATTATTGTAAGTATGAGGTTCTTTTCATATAAATTATTACATATTTTAAAGTTTTTTTTTTATTTTTCCTTAAATGATTTCACAACTGCGAACATTAATTTGTCAAAAGCTTTGAATCATAGATTATAATATATTGGGAGTACAAATTAGTTCGGTCCGTTTCCAAAAGATGGCACTGGCTATTATAAATGGTTCATAGTGACAGCCGATTTTGGCGGTTTCAGAGAGGTTAGACATTGCAAATAATATTCAGTTTATATCGCTTTGAGTTTCATGCAAAAACCTTGTTTTGTACAGTGTTGAAAATGTCGAATTTTGTGTTAACCAAGCAGCATTTGCGGGAGGTTTTAATTTTCTGCTTTAATTGGAAGAAAAGTGCAGCTGAAGCCCATCGAATGCTTGTCGAAGTTTATGGTGACGCTGCTCCAACTGATAAATCATGTAGGGAATGGTTTCGACGTTTCAAGGATGGAGATTTCAGCGTCGAAGACAAGCCTCGCTCTGAACAGCCAAAAAAATTCGAGGACAAAGAATTAGAGGCATTACTCGAAGAAGATCAGAGTCAAACGCAAGAGGAGCTTGCAGAATCATTGGGAGTGACTCAACAAGCTGTTTCCGTACGATTGAGAGCCATGGGAATGATTCAAAAACAAGGAAATTGGGTGCCTTATGAACTGAAACCGAGAGACGTTGAAAGGCGATTTTTTACATGCGAGCAGCCGATTCAAAGGCAACAAAGAAAAGGTTTTTTGCATCGGATTGTAACGAGATGAGAAGTGGATATTCTACGACAACCCCAAGAAGAAAAAATACTACGCTAAGCCCGGTCAATCGTTGCCATCGACCTCAACATCAACACCAAAACTGAACATACATGGTTCGAAGATCATGCTCTGTATCTGGTGGGACCAAAGGGGTATTGTTTACTATGAGGTGCTGAAACCTGGCGATTCCATTACGGGCGATCGGTATCGGCTACAATTAATTCGTTTGAGCCGTGCATTGCGAGAAAAACGGCCGGAATACGAGCAAAGACATGATAAAGTTATTCTTCTTCATGACAACGCTCGGCCTCATGTCGCAAAAGTCGTAAAAGAATATTTGGAAACGCTCAAATGGGATGTTTTACGGCACCCGCCGTATTCCCCGGACATTGCTCCTTCTGATTACTGGTTGTTCCGAAGGATGCAGCACGATTTGGCAGGTCACCGGTTGACTTCTTTCGTAGAAACCGAAATTGGCTCCAAACTTGGATCGCCTAAAAGACGAGTAATTTTTTCGAGATGGAATTCGAAAATTGCCTGAGAGATGGGAAAAAGTAGTAGCCAGCAATGGACAATACTTAAATTGATCTGTTCATTAATTTTGTTTAGAAATAAATGCTTTTTTGACGGACCGAACTAATTTGTACACCCAATAGTAATCAAGTGCGCAACCAAATAAAAATCAGTGACCTCATAATAATATTAGGCATGCAACCATAAAAAAATTTAACTATCTAGTAAACAAGTGACCATGTCAAAATCAAATAAGTGACAATTCTAGTTTTTTTTTATTTGTGTGCCTTTGCTACCCATGAAAAACATATTGTATATTTTTATTTATTTTATTATATGTCTCAATATTGTGGAAATATGTTGACAAAACTTTACTTGACTTACATTATTTTTACAGTAAGAAAAAATGGCCACTGTATTCTCAGCCGTTAGTAAGTGCCGCACAAATTCAAATAGTTTTTTTAGTGATCGTATAATTCGTAATTTTTTTTTATTTGGTTCTCTCAATTTTGAATTAACAGACTTTTACTATATTCTTGGGAACATATTTAAAGTCTTAGATAGATGAGCATAACTATAACAATTATAGAGGTTAGGTTTATACAATTAAAAAAAAATAACTAAGCGGAAATATTTGTTGATGATATGATATACTAAAAATACTGAGTGTTTCCTGTGTCCTGAGAGTTGATAATGTTTTGACAAAGATGAAATAATAATACCTCTAAATAAAATTTCAATTTCTTTAAATGTTTCTTACTTATAACTTTTGACTGTTTTTGGTATTCATCTTTTGTAATAGCTTGGACCATAAACTCGCTTAAATTAATATTGGCTCCTCCAATCGCTGCTTTCACTATCAATCGTCCACTATCTTCATCAAAACCAGATATCTGAAATGAGAAATGCATGACAAAGTTAGCGATAATGTAGCAGATACATTAATTTGTGTAATCAAACAATGTTTATTCTACTTTATGTAACAGTATAACCCTACCGTCATCAGGGGTGCACAAACAAGACAGTATTTTTTGTGCTCCCCTGATGACAAAGTAAAAGCCTTGAAACCGGTTGGGTTATACTGTTACATAAATTGGAATAAACAGTGATTGATTAAACAAATTATAATGTCTTTCAACCTCACAATGTTAATTAATGCCTTAACTATAAATAATATATAGATACAATAATCTTTGATAAGGGCCACAACTTGTGTGCAAAAACAGAAAATACTCTCTGTAATAGAAAAATTTGAAAGTAAAGAATAAACTTATTTTTTTAAAAAGTACTAGTAAAAACCCGTTAATAATGACGAAAGTCATTTTTTTTCAATATGACGCTGTGCTTGTCTTTATGTTGTATGTTGCTATTTCTCTAGACCCTGGCTTGCTCGTTGTGATTTGACGCGATTGTATCTTCCTTTTAGCATCTGTAGTTCTTTTTGCAGCCATCTTATCATTTTGATCCATAATAAGTTTTTAATTATTATGATCTATAAGTCTGTAATATTAATACTTGAACAATATTTTACTATAAAATCATTTTAAACAGTTGCATTATTTTATTTTTTATTCCATTTGACTGAAAATCTTATTTGAGAATTTTTTTATTTAATATTACAAATGTATGAAGGGATGGACCAGGGTACAATTTTCAATTCATAAAATTAAGAATAATCCCGAAGAAATGTTTACACCAAATCCAAGTGGGGAAAAAACCAATAGGGAGGCTGAAAAGGTGAAGTAAACAAGCGGAGAGCCTCCATCAGCAAAGGTTGTGAAGGCTGCTGCATCAAACAAATTGGCATGGAGAGCTCTAGTAATATGTTTCAACCCATACCAAAAAGTGTGGGATCTTCTTCTTCCCAGTGTCATGTCAGGTCCCCCCAACGTTGAATATCACCTGAGAGTAGATATCTTTGTCCCCGGTAACCCGAAAAAGATCTCCAATGCCCCTTATGCCAGTCCAATCACGTATATTGCGGAGCCAAGAGATTTGCCTCCTGCCAACACCTCTTCGGCCTTGGATGATCAGGTGCAGTAATTTGTACTTTGCTCCTCTAAATACATGACCCAAGTAGGACACCTTCCGGATTTTAATATTAGTCAGCAACACTCGATCAACTTTGGCTATTTGAAGAACCCTTGTGTTGCTGACCATATCCGTCCAGGGTATCCGTAGCATTCTCCGGTGCATCCACATTTCGAATGCTTCCAGTCGGTTCATACTACCAACTTTGAGGGTCCATGATTCCACTCCATGCAATAACACTGACCAAACGTAGAATTTGACTAACCGTTGTCGAAGTTTCGAGTTCAAAGTGTGGGATAAAGAAAATTTAATTTGTAAGAAAACCAAAGCACCGCAAAACATCTGATAAATATTACGGTTTCAACTTAAGTTAAGGTTTATGATATTTATGGTTTATCCTACTTACTTGTCCATAGGTGCCACATTGCTTTCCTGCAATAATTTTAACATAAGCTCCCTTGGTTATTTTGATTTCTTCCTCTCCAGCTATACCATTTTGTTTTTCATTTTTTGATATAGCAGGCACCTTATCAGCTCCAAGGCCCATTCCTTTTGGTCTTAATTTTGGTAATGCTAATTCAACTGACCTTAGAATAAAAAAGAAAATATTTTTCTAGTCAAAAAAAAGATTACTTCCAATAACATTAAAAATAATCTCTAATAGATGGAATCTATCTTCAGGTCAATACTAACAATTCAAGTTGTTGGATTTTTTACTTTGATTAGATATTTTTTATGAAATAATTTTCACCGCTCCATTTTCCTGTTAGGGACAGAATTAACAGGACAGAGGATAAAATTTTCAATCACAACATACTCGGTATCCTCCACATTTATACGTCTTTTTATACAGTTCCATCTGTTTCTCTTACTTTTTATGTTTCTTTCAAAATTTTCTTCATTTGGTCAAACCATACTTTTCTCACTCTCCCTGTACCATAACTCTTACATTTGAATTGTAATTTTTTTTAAGTCATTCTTTTGTTTCCCATCTGCTCAACATGTCCAAACCACCTCAACATTATCTTTCGTCATCTTCAATACTACTAATTCAGCCTAATAAATTTTATAATAGATGACAAAAATGAACAATAATATGAAAAAAATTACAGAATTTACTTAGAAATAAAAAGTTCATAATTTATGACTGACGTTTCACTCAAGTAAGGAGCAAATGTGTTAACACCTAAAATTTCATATTGGGATAACTTCATAAGTTACACTCACTTGTCACAAGCTGTTACAAAGAAATCATTTTTATAGTCAAATTAACTTGAAACATCTTTTTTAGTAAATTGTTGAAAGTATAAGAAAAGGATAAACCTGTTTCATAAAAAGATAAAATTAGTTTTGATACATTTTATCAAAATATGTAGAAAATAACTATTTTTGAATGTTTAAAAAGTGTATTTCTATAATATTAGAAAGTGATGAATATAAATCTATTGAAATCAATATTTTAGAATTCGTACACATTTTATTTTTCAAAATAACAATGCTAAACTCTACTAGCAACGAACCCAAACTTATAAATTTGTTGGTGTCCATCCATTTTGAAAAATGCTGGAGATGCAGTGAGTAATATAATACACATATAATCAAAGTATTATTCAAAGGAAAGCTTAAGACTAGCAGCCTCTTTTCTAGTGACTGTGTAGTCCAATTCTCAATCAATGGCACATTGAGTCTTGGTCTGGGCATACTCCACTCTTTGCTGAAAATCCTCAAGTTAATTTTCATCACACCAATGCCCCAATGAAGCATTTAACAGTTCGAAATCCACATAAAAAATTTTATAATTTGTGACAAGTAAATTTTTAGCACATAGATTTGCACACTTAGTGTTACGAGCATACAACCGCGTGTATGGCATCAGAAACACACTATTGGACAATTCAGCATGCTGAACCGAATAAAATATGTGTCTGAATATACTCACTTGGTACTTTTCCCAATTCCTGCCCCTTCTTTCCATCCCATGCCTCGAAGCATTGCCATTCCAAAGTCACTTACTGGTATATTTTCATAGTCTTCCAAAGTAGACTGAAACAAATATTAAAATAAGTTACTATACAGCCTGTTTGACAAAAGCGTGTACGGCTACATTTTTTCCTGGAAACCGTTAAGAGGGTAGATTCAAATGCGAGCAGGTAGTAAGACCCTTCCCCCAAGATGCTTTGTATAGAAAAACTAGTTGTTCGACCTTGGTTACACAAGAACATATTTTACCATGAGTACCATGTACGCATCACGTTACGAAGCCGTGTTTCTGTGTACACATCTGAAAGGATCGAAAATGTCGTACAGAGCCGCTGCTAAATACATGAGAAAGTCAAAGACATTTGTAAGTAAGTGGGTGAAACCTATTCCGACGTAAAAAATGATGATCTACCAGATTGTGGCACTGCACAGAAAACAACAAAAAAGGAGGACAGAGTGATTTTACAGGTGTTTGAGAAGAATCCTCGTCTATCATTGCGTAGCGGACAAGCGGTTTTGCGTGAAAAGGGTCTAATTGTGTCATGTGACACTATAAGAAGACGTTTACTAGCTGAAGGTGAACACGGTGAAGAAACCACTACTGTCGAAAAAAGACTCACTTGGGCGAAAGAAAATTTGGACCGCGATTGAGACAGCGTAATTTTTTTGGATGAAGCTTCTTTTTGGGCACGTTCTTCCATTAATCATACCTGGTGTACCCGCACCAATAGACTCATCCAGCGGACCGTTAGACACCCGGTAAAAGTCCACGTCTGGGGCTGTTTCTCAAAGCAGGAATTTGGCACTTTGCACATCTTCACAAATAATTTGAACGCTGCCAAAATGGTTAAAATGTATCAGAGGGCTTTAATACCATCTGCCCAAAAGTGGTTTATGAGAAAAAATTAAAATTGACTACTGCAAGAGGACAATGATCCAAAACATCGGAATTGTCTTTGTACTGCGTGGAAACAGGAAAATTATGTCAACGTAATGGATTGGCTGTCGCAGTCACCAGATGCAAATCCCATAGAAAATGTTTGGGAACTCATGAAGTTCAAGCTCTGAGAGTAAAAGATCTGGAACGTCAAGCAGTTATTTCAACAGATTCGACATATATGGAAGTTTTGTCCCTAGATTATGCTATAAAATTAGAAAGTATGCCTCGGAGATGTCGGGCAATTATTACTAGTGGAGGCGACTGGACAAATTATTAATAATAAAGCATCACAGTGTATATCATGTAGTAGGTGTGTATTTTTTTTAAATGTCTTATTCCAAATAGTTTTTTGGGTTTCGCCGTACAAGTTCTTGTCAAACAGACTATGGTAAATCAAACCATACAAGGAAAAAAACAAATTCATGAACATATGTTAATTCTTCTTAATTATGAATTTAAACATATGTCATCAAAACTTCAAGTAGATCTGTTAACATATTGAGGCAAAAATTACTTTCTGTTTTCTTCTGGAAATTAACGGATTCAAAATGATAACATGTGGAACAATCCAAATTTTTGGACAGTTGAAGTTATTTTTTTTTTATATAAACTGAAGATATACCATAAATGCCTAGCTCACGTAGTATTTCCAAGATACTTTATTATTCACCAAAGCCTTTGCCGTCTCCAACTGCAAATTGGTTGAATTCTGCCAAAGCAAAAAGTCTTTAATACTAATTCCACTAAGAAATAAAACTTATCCAAGTCTCTGCAAAGTCAATTATGAAATCTTTATTCTAGCCACACTCCGTAATTTCGCAAAAGAGAGTCATCCTGTGTCTGAGTCTGAACAAAGAAAATCATCCACTTTTGAACTACTTGCCTCTTTTTCTCCAGTTAATTTTACATTATCTTTTATTGGGACTACAAGAGACAAGTTGCTTTGAGTAGTCTTTTCTTTTTTTAGATCCTCCAATATTTCCCTGGCTGCCATTGCATCTAAGCTTTCCTTCTTCACGACACCAATCTCCGTGGGTTTTTCATCCTTTGAAGCCACTGGAGAATTAGTGTTTGCGGTTTCATCCTGCTCCACCTCTTTAGCAATACGGGCTAAAGCAGCAGCTGTGACAGTCCGGTCTTTATCTTTAAGTGGAATCACGAGTGGCTTTCTCTCTTCTACAATCTCCCCTCTGAAAATTTTACAAAATAACAATAAAATTATTAAAAAAAATAAGTACAACATACATACAGTACCCGACAGTAAGTAATACACATCGGGCTTAAGAAAGAGACTGTCGGCTAACTTTGACTTTGTAGAGCGTCGTCTCTGTCGCTTGACGACTGACAAATCGCGACGGAACATGTGTAAGAATGACAGAGACGGCGCTCTACAAAGTCGAAGTTAGCCGATTATGGCTGACAGTCTCTTTCTTAAGCCCGATGTGTATTACTTACTGCCGGGTACTGTGCATATTGCCACAGTATTTCCCTGTCGGGATAGGCAGAGGAAACAGAGCCCATAACTTTTTTATTTTGACACACATCCTTTGCCTCTTCTACATCCATATATTTTCTCATACAACTACGATTTCTGACTTTCTACGTTTCCTTCTTTTAAAATATTCACTTGATCCAACCATACTCTCTTAGGTCTTTTCTTACAGCTTCCACTCACATTTACACTATATATTTGTTTTGTTAATATTTCTCCATTCATTAGTTTCACATCCTTTATTTCTCTAATCATTTCATTCCGTATTCTATCAAACATTATCACCCCGTATATTCTTGCACACATTTATTTGGCTCCTATCAGTTTGGCTCCTATAATGCACACATTTATTTGGCTCCTATCAGTCATTTTCCACGTCCATGTTTCACTCCCATACATCAAAGTTAAAAAAATAAATATAGATTTATTGATACCAGCATAGTATGAACATAATATATTTAACGCTTGCCTATCTGTGATGGATAGCGAGTGACCAGGCCTTATATTTTATTTTATTTCTCTAAATATACTGATTGCAGGGTCTTCATTCTTTATTTATTCCTCATCAAAACCTCGATGATTTGAATGATGTTATTACGAAATAAAA
This sequence comes from Odontocerum albicorne, assembly GCA_949825065.1. Taxonomy (NCBI): domain Eukaryota; kingdom Metazoa; phylum Arthropoda; class Insecta; order Trichoptera; family Odontoceridae; genus Odontocerum; species Odontocerum albicorne. The sequence continues at coordinate 28,144,315 of OX463853.1, read as the reverse complement.
ACATTTATAAATATTCACAGAAATGAATATTTTATTGGGTGTACAAATTAGTTCGGTCCGCTTTTTTGTGTTCAAAAATGCATTTATTTCTAAACAAAATGAATGAACAGATCAATTAAAGTATTGTCCATCGCTGGCTACTACTTTTTCCCATCTCTCAGGCAATTTTCGAATTCCATCTCGAAAAAATGACTCGTCTTTTGAGGCGATCCAAGTTTGGAACCAATTTTCGGTTTCGAAATAAGTGAACCGGTGACCTGCCAAATCGTGCTGCATCCTTCGGAACAACCAGTAATCAGAAGGAGCAATGTCCGGGGAATACGGCGGGTGCCGTAAAACATCCCATTTGAGCGTTTCCAAATATTTTTTTACGACTTTTGTGACATGAGGCCGAGCGTTGTCATGAAGAATAACTTTATCATGTCTTTGCTCGTATTCCGACCGTTTTTCTCGCAATGCACGGCTCAAACGAATTAATTGTAGCCGATACCGATCGCCAGTAATGGAATCGCCAGGTTTCAGCACCTCATAGTAAACAACACCCCTTTGGTCCCACCAGATACAGAGCATGATCTTCGAACCATGTATGTTCGGTTTTGGTGTTGATGTTGAGGTCGATGGCAACGATTGAGCGGGCTTAGCGTAATATTTTTTCTTCTTGGGGTTGTCGTAGAATATCCTCTTCTCATCTCCAGTTACAATCCGATGCAAAAACCCTTTTCTTTGTTGCCTTTGAATCAGCTGCTCGCATGTGAAAAATCGCCTTTCAACGTCTCTCGGTTTCAGTTCATAAGGCACCCAATTTCCTTGTTTTTTAATCATTCCCATGGCTCTCAATCGTACGAAAACGGCTTGTTGAGTCACTCCCAATGATTCTGCAAGCTCTTCTTGCATTTGACTCTGATCTTCTTCGAGTAATGCCTCTAATTCTTTGTCCTCGAAATTTTTTGCCTGTCCAGAGCGAGGCTTGTCTTCGACGCTGAAATCTCCATCCTTGAAACGTCGAAACCATTCCCTACATGATTCATCAGTTGGAGCAGCATCACCATAAACTTCGACAAGCATTCGATGGGCTTCAGCTGCACTTTTCTTCCAATTAAAGCAGAAAATTAAAACCTCCCGCAAATGCTGCTTGGTTAACACAAAATTCGACATTTTCAACACTGTACAAAACAAGGTTTTTGCATGAAACTCAAAGAGATATAAACTGAATATTATTGGCAGATGTCTAACCTCTCTGAAACCGCCAAAATCGGCTGTCACTATGAACCATTCATAACAGCCAGAGCCATGTTTTGGAAACGGACTGAACTAATTTGTACTCCCTTTATATTATAATCTATGATTCAAAGCTTTTGACAAATTAATGTTCACAGTTGTGAAATCATTTAAGGAAAAATTAAAAAAAACTTTAAAATATGTAATAATTTACGATTTCGGAATGAATTTATTATATGTGAACAATACCCGTCGGTAAGTAATACACATCAGGCTTAAGAAAGAGACTGTCGGCCATAATCGGCTTTTTAGTGTCGTCTCTGTCATTCATACACGTGTTTTGTCGCGATTTGTCAGTCGTCAAACGTTCTAGGGACAGAGATGACGCTCTACAAAGCCGATTATGGCCGACAGTCTCTTTCTTAAGCCTGATGTGTATTACTTACCGACGGGTAATGTTCACATGTAATAAATTCATTCCGAAATCGCACATATATATCAAAATAAACCGCAGAAAATACGTTTAGGAGAGAAGACATCAAAAGGTCCGGGCTCACCCCACGACATTACCCCGCCCGAGATATACACCACTAATGTAGAGCAAGCCCGACCGCAAGGATATCAGGGGGGGCTTTCAGCCCACACCCTCGTACATATAGACTAAAAAAACAAAACAAAAATGAATATATGGCAGAAAACAAAATAAAAAGTAAACCTACATATACGAGTATCATCTCAGGTTAACTGTCAACGAGAACGAAAAAAAAGGAGAAAAGCCTCAACAAGTTGGCACTAAAATACTACATTTGACCCTTAAATTTTAAATGTACGAGTCAAAAATGGTAAACTACAAATTGATGAGGCAGTAGAATCCACAATATAAAAGATGTTCCAACTTGAAGGTCAGGTCAAAACTGGCTGATGTACACATTTAGCAAAAAAAGCTCTTCTAAATATAATACATTATAAATTAAGACGAGATGTTGAAAGAAACATGATTGACAGGAATGTTATAGCATAATGGAGGTGGTTAAAAGACTTCAAAGGTTATTTGGCTATCGAAGACAAGGTAAGAGAATGTAGCATGATAATTCCAAAATGTTTATTTTATTTTTTTATGTCATGTTTATGAACGACAAAGACACCACGCAAATTATTATATGAGGTAAATTTACAGCATTAGTTGAAGCTGTAAGCTAAAAAAATGACAAAAAATAGTAAAAAAGAATCACCCTTTAACTTTTATCGATTTCTCTTCTAAACATTCTATAAATTGTTTCTTTTCCTCGACAGGTTTCAAGGCAGGTTTTTTCAATTGTTTACTAAAACCAAAAGATATTTTTTTTGGTTCCCCATCCATTTTTCCACGATTTTATAGAATAGAAGTTGAAACTTATATTGAAACTAGTTAAAATATGTATTTACACATAATTTTATTTAAAAAACATTATTATATATAATACGTTAAACAAACGCATTTCCGACTATAAAAAGAACGAGTCCACAATGACAGCTACTGACAGTTATATGTTTATTGTCTATGACAAATTTTGCGTTATTACGATACAAAACCAAGTAAATATTATTTATCAATATTTTTTCACAAATGCGTAGAAAACGCAAATTTATTTTAAGTTATCCCTTTGATTTAATATTTTGGTCATATAATACTATCAGATAGATGTATATACCGAGTAGGATCTGCTAATCGATGCAGGTCCTACTCAATAAATAAGTTTATTTATTTTGATTCTTTATTGTACATGGATATATATATGGTGCATCTAGTGGGCTTTTTACTATTCATTAATTTCTTCCAATCAACTCAGTTTCCAAAAAATCATTGAAGTAATTTTTAAAATCAACAACGTGTAAATATAAATAGCAAACACCTCATAATATAAATACTCGTAATTAATAACATTATTGTAGTATCGTAGATATCAACTGCGATACAAAATATAAATATCATTAATTTGTGATAAATTACAATTGAGGTGTATAAATAAAAATTTGTTACATTTTTTATATTGTTTATAGTATGTGGACCATCTACACAACTATAAATAAAAAACATTTGCTTGGTTATGCGATTTGACCCCCGAAATAATTGGTCAAATTGTCATAGACAATATAAAACGCAACACGGAATAATATGGAAATCCGATAAACTACTTTTTTGGTTGTAATTTGTCATCGGCAATATATGTTTCTCGTATTAATGTCATTGGTAACCGATTGTATGATTGATAAATGATCTGTTTTCGAAAATTTCAATTTATTTACATAGTGAAGTTTCATAATTCCGAAGGAAACTTGAAAGGCATCAACGTACTTTTTGCAAGGTATTAAAAATTTATAAAATCGATTTTACGAAAATCTTGATGAGATATTTTTTATATAAAGTAATGTCCTAGTCATGCATCTAAATAAGTTTAAGGTGTTCACAGATTTCATATGAATCTTTGCATTTTATTTGTAGGATGATAAAATATTTAAATTCATTCATAAATCTCAATTTTAGTCTTACACAATTATTCTGATCCCCTGGGATTTTCAATTTAATATATTTTATCGCCCTTAATAAAAAAAACATTTTTATTTAAGATTTAGTAAAGGATTCGGCGCATTTTCGAAAATAAATGTTACTTTGGTATCTCAACTCAATAACTTGGTTAATGCTGTGAATTTTCCATACAAGGATCAGTATATTTATTATTTATATAAATGATAAGATAAAATTATCAAAAAGAGCGAAGTCCACCTTATTATTGTAGATACAGAATATTTTTTCATTAAATTATTGTTTTTCAGAATTTAAAACAACACAGTGGAAAATGGGATGAATACAAGAGGAATTTTTCACAAGGCAACAAGTAAAGATGCTCATAAGATTAAAGTTTCAATAGTGTAGAAAAGGCAATCAAGAAAAAGTATGCTTACGCCTCGTGAAAAGATCATCTGGTTCGCCTTACTCAGTAGGATAGCTATAATTATCATTCAGGTGATATTCAACCTGCTTATTCCTGATCACAATGCACACGTGTTTGTAAGTCCTCCAGATCCTGACATCGCGGTGGCGTGGTTGGATCGCTGTGTGGACTTTCTACTGGGCGGCTTCAAGAGATGGGATGCGCAATATTTCTTACACATATCTCAATATGGTTACACCTACGAAAATTGTTTGGCCTTCTTTCCTCTTTTTCCGCTTACAGTCAGATATTTGGCCTATGCACTGTCTTTCCCTCTTGGAAGTCTTTTTAACTTTCACAGTCTTTTATTGATATCGGCAACTGTTTTAAATATATTTTATTTTACAAAATCAGTCGACGCTCTTCATAAGTTAAGTTTGAAAGTTCTTAAAACTGAATGTTTGGCTTATAAAGCTACTATATTGTATTGTGTTAATCCCGGAAGCATATTTTTCACAGCGCCTTATTCGGAAAGTTTGTTTGCTTGGCTAAGCTTTCAGGGTATGTTAAGATGCACTGAGGTAGAAACTTTGAGGTTTACTAATATAGATTTTCTAAGTAGCATTCCTATAGGTTTATCTCTAGTCACTAGGTCAAACGGAGTTCTTAATTTGGGTTTTATATTATACGCAAGCTTTAAAAATGTGATTGAAAAAACCCTTCCAGAAATAATTCATCGGTATAGAACATTGAAATATAAAGTATTGACCCCACTTTTGACTTTGCCACTAGTGGCATCTGTTATGGCCTTAGCGCTTACAATAGTTCTGAGTATTTTGCCATTTTTAGTCATCCAAACATATAACTATATGAAATTTTGTGTTCATCATGAACATAATTTACCTCAACATTTAGTTGAAGGCGAATGGGTTCTTCCTGGACAAGCTAAAGGAGAGTGGTGTAACACATCTGTTCCGATAGCTTATTCTTATGTTCAAAAGCATTACTGGAATGTAGGTTTTCTCAATTATTATCAATGGAAACAAATCCCAAATTTTCTATTGGCAGTTCCAATATTATTCATCATATTTTCTAACTGTTTCAGTTTCTTAAGACAACATTCGAAGCACTGTTTAAGATTAGGGATTTCAGTTGCGAGGTTTCAGAGAACTGTAAGTTATGACAGTGCAGCTTCCAAAAGTATAAGATCTAGTAAAATAGGTTATTCCCACTTGTATGATCCTGATATGTTTGTGTACATAGTACACGGGTTGTGCTTAGCAATATTCTGTCTCTTCTTTGTTCATGTACAAGTTACCACAAGAATGCTGGCATCTGCTAGTCCACTACTTTACTGGTTTGTAGCTCTTAAAATAAAACCAACCCCTTCAAGAATGGCTGAGCAAAATACCATAAATGAACATTTTAGAAAAATTGGAGCGAGTGGTAGAATTCCCGGTGATTATTTTGCCATTACAAATCTGGAGGGCATTGGGAATATGTACAGCAAGTGGAAAACATTTGTTTTGAATAAAAACATTGTAGATAATAATTTCAAATTCATTAAGCTTTATTTTCTCGCCTATGTTTTTATAGGTACAGTATGTTTTTGCAACTTTTACCCATGGACATGAACACTAGTCAATTAATATGATAATAAATACAAATTTAGCTAGTAAAATTTTTCTTAAATCCTGTTAGAATTTTACATTAAGTAAGCTTGTGATTTTACTGGATTCCAATGACTGTAGGTATTAAGTATTAGGGGATTACCAAAGCCTTAAACTTCTCTAGTGTTTTAATATTAATATTTACTTCTCTGGTGATTATATAATAATTTCCACTTCCTAGATGGCAATACAGAGCGTGCATGAAGATGCTTTAATTTTTATAGTACAAACTTTTTAAAATGAAGAAATTTATATCGTATGATTTATTCGTAGTCTAGAATAAACTTACAATTTGTCTGGGACTCAAAATCAGATATTTCCTGTTTATCTAATAATCATATCATATTGAATAAGAATTTTATTTTGAACATTGTTCTAATACTTTTTGTGTTCATTACAATTTTGTGATAATTAGTATTAAGAGATTTAATGATAATATAAAATAAAAGAAAAGACTAAATTTTATTTCCCCCTTTTACTCCAAGAGTCTTCTATCTTAAAAAAAACATTTTTTTTAAATCCACTTGGAACATGCATATTTCCTTATAACTTTTTATCAGAATTGAAAATGGTCCACAGTGTATCTCTTAGTATTGCCACTAAAATTAAATATTCTATTCCAACTTCTCCAAGTAAATTGTGACTTAACAGTGCTTCACCTCAACTGTTGTCACTGGCCACTTTTTCTTTCTCCATAATCAAACCTACTGAACACTTACAATACAAATATCTGATGCCTACTTCGACAAAATTTCAACACAGGATTGACTTCTTTAAATGAGATTATATCCAAATGTTTAATAGCTCAATAAGTAGATAAATTTATTATCTTATTTCTGTTTGAAACTATAGTCCAACTTATTAAAACAACCCAATTGTATGATCTAGATCGGTGCTTTTTGAACTTTCTGGGTTCATAGACCAGTTTTTATTCATTATAATTCAGAGTGGACCAGTATTTTAGTAAAATTTATTAAAATGAAGAGAACGGAGTTCAAATATATTTTTTAAATTTTTAGATTGAATCAGTAAGAAAAATACAATAACAAACAATAAAAATTATACATTTTAAATGCATAATTCTTATTATTTGTTTTGTATTTTTCTTTTGACGCAGCTCGGTAATAAACTGTTCATGAACCAGCACTCATCCAGGGACTATAGTTTGAGTAGCACTTTTCTAGATGGTCTCCACAGATCAGTTTAGATGGAACAATACTTGATTTATCATATAAGTAAATCCTATGTTCTAGATTTGGCAATACTAGTTTTTAATTTAATTATTAGCTGTTTCAAGTAAAAAACAAAATAATTGGGAATAAAAAAATTAACAAGTTTCAGCTTTGATTTCGTTCCATTGAATTTTTGACCATTTGCCAGTTTTGTTCTTCATGCAAGCTCCCTCAGAATAGGAAATGGATAAATGCAATATGTTCATTTATACTAAAAAAATATTTAGTTTTAGTATAAATAAATGTAGTGCATTTGTCTATTCACCATTCTGAGGATGTTTCATCAAGTATAAGTTGAGAAGTTATTAAAAATGAAAATAAACATTTAATCAATACATCTGAATTGCTTTTTTGCCAAGTATTCACAAAAAAAATATGTTGACACCCCTCAAATGTTTTATTTATATAGCACATTTTGCACCTTGTGTGAACTTCACTTTGAAAATTAAAACAAAAAATGATAAACCAAATGATTGATTGAAATTGCACTCATGTGGCTACCACAAATAATTGCTTTGCTCATATTCTATACTTTTTTCCCAACAAAGTAAAAATAATTGAAGACTTTTACCACATTCGGTGCTGAAAATGCCTGTAAGTGTTTTTTTAAACTTTTGCTGGGTGCTCAAAACATCCATCAACGTTCTATTCGGAATTTCTTTCGATAGATTAAAAAACAAGTGAGCCTGGCGTGCTTAGCGGAAACTGATAGGTTTGTAAGGGTATATGATAATGAATTATACCTGCTGTCACATTTTTACTATTCTTGAAGTATTTTAATTCTTAAAGTATATGTCCATTTTTTTAGTACCGCTGTGATTTTAAAGAGAAATTATTCAGCAGTCAATGTGTTAAGTATTGTCAAAGCTACTAGGAAAAAAAATTACGAGTTATTTTTAAATCTAGAGTAGCATACTTTTCTTTCGATGGTCTTACAGCCCATATCGAGCTTTGACCTCCGTCAATCCTCCAACTCCTGTCTTCCGCCTCGACCCTCCAATCCTGCGTCTGTAGCAGCCGGGTTGCATCCCTCTCAAGTATATTTGAAGTAAAAAGAAAAATTCTGATTAAGGTCGCTAAAAATACACTGGGAAATAGTTTGAAAAAGCGGTGTTCAGCAATTCAATGGGAACTTTGAGTGCTAACTGGAATTGAGATGACTTGATAATGTGATGGTAGACTAACACATACTAGAAGTATCCAATAAGATAAAGGAATCTGCTTATAAAATATACGTGTATAGAATTCAGGTAATTGACCTGCCACTGATATGTTTTGTTGGCAATTACATATTTTGTTCAGCGTTGAACTTAACATGATTTTTTAAACTTTTGTATAATGGGCATCTTGTTAAAAGTTCGTTTGGTTTTTTTTTCACATTACAAGTGAGAAGACGAAACTTCTTTAATCAACTAAATGGCCAATACACTGATATTGGTTGTATTAAAATTATTTTCGTCTTCAGTATTCTGAATTCTCTGATTCAGCTTAATAGGTCATTATATTGTATTACACTTTCATTGTATACAGTACAACCTAAGGGGTTTATTGCCACGTGGAAATCTTTTCCAACCAATCAGAAATATGGTAAACAAGCCTATAGTGAAAACCAGACTCGAACCTTTTATAAAAAAACTGGGTTTTATAAAGACTTTGTATGAAAATAAACCTTCAACTTGGCAGAAAGATTAAAGTAAAATTAATGCTGTGGAGACGTGTACATTAAGGAAAATTAGTGTCCATGTATGAAAGGAGGTGAAACGAAGACATAAATGAACGACTGCTAAAGTGAATGTTGTAAGTAAGATGAAAAATGGAGTATTATGATGATTTGGAAATATGGAAAGAAAAAATGACTAAACAGATATACAAGCCATAATTGAATTGTTCAAAAGAAGTAGACTGAGGGAAACGTGCCTGCATCAAATGAGACAAATTTTGAAAGAAAATAAACTTAAAAGCACTAATAATAGATTAAAGGAAGTGAAAGTTGTATATCTGAATATAGTGTGGAAATCTGTTCTCTCTGCCTACCCCGCAAAGGTTATGGTATAATATGTAAATACAAAGATGATTACTGAAGATTTGGATACAATGACTACGCATTGGATGAATTTATGTGATGTAGAAACCTTTTTTCCAGCATCATTAATGTTCAGATCAATTTGATATTTATAAATTTCAATTTCCAAAATGTGCTGCTAATAATTAATTTTTTTGAATGACCTAAATAAATCTCAATTGTAATTTTTTTTGTTTTTATTCAGTGATAAGTAAAGGGTTAATATGAAGACAATATCAGAATTTTTATAGTATATCAACTTTTATAGAGTAAAATAAAACGATAAATAAAAAAAATTATAAAAACCATGTCAAAAATACTTCTTTCTACCTCTTGGAAAATACATTTCCCTTGTGGAAAACAGTCATTCACTTGGTCCAACCATACTTTTCTTGGTTGTCTACCACAAATTCCACCTATGATTGCATTATAAATTTGTTTACTCAGCATTTCATCACCCATCTGTTCAACATGTCCAAACCATTTCAACATGCTTTTTTTTCGTCTTACTTAAAACATCAGTTTTTAGTTCAAATTCATATTTAAATTTCTTATTCTATCATACATTGACTCACCACATATTCTCCTCAGTGTACACATTTCCACTGCATTTACTCGGCTCTTTACATTAATTTTTCATGTAGCTCCCATTGGTGATTCAGACATATTGAAGAGCATGGCCGGGACACATCTTTGGCACCATTCATCGAACTTTTGAATTCAGAATTACTGGATTAGGCATGTAACTTAGTTTGTCAAAGCATGTGAATGTAGAATAAAAAATAATTTTGCTTAAGTTAAGACTTGATACAGGTTGATGAAAAGTAAAAGGACAGAAATGTTATATTATGCAAATTTATTTCTTATATTAAACTTACACTTACACAGTATCTTCCATAATGACTTAAAATTAATTACACACATTGAGGGCTTCTTGAAGTTTTCTACGGGCCCTGTTGACCCTCTCTTCTTGTCTCCTGATGTCTTCTTCCGCCACACTAACAGCATGCACCAGGGGCTGTTCTGGGTTTAAAAATACTCCGGGATTTTGTGCTATTGCTGTTTTAGATCCTGTCTGACCTATAGACATTAAACAAAATTATCATGAATAATATTCACTTGTGATGGTTTAAATTTATTTTACATTTTAAATGTAAAAATATAAACACTAAATTTCTCCATTTGTCAAATGATTTGAATGACAATATGATGGGTACAGGCAGATTTTCAGTTGTTGAGTATTTTCTTCAAAACCTGTCATATGAAATTTTTCATTTTCCTCTTTGAAAAATGTGATATATGAAAATAGTCATCTATGGATACCTATAGTGCGCTTTTAATATATTTGCAAACGACTCCTGACACTGTGGCTAATCAATCACCAAGATTTTTTTTAAAGCCATAAGTCGTATCTAGAGATAATTTACTGCCTTGTCTATGATTGTCTTAGCTTAATTATAGAATGCAGTCTTTAAATTTTTCAACTGTTGGTACACAGATTAATGAAGGGTGCTGGTGCTCACGTTTTCTTACGGCAAAATACAACCCAAAATAGTTTGTGTAATATTAAAATTCCTATAAATTATTGGTGGTATCTTTTATAGCCTTATTTAAAACCATTAACATTTTTCATTTAAAACAATTTGTGGCATATAGAAAAAATTATTAAGAATTTATTACAATTCCAATATTTGAAATCAGCTCATGGGTACGGAATGTGAAACAAATTTTAGGAAAAAAGTGTTTTCAGTAGAAAATATTCATAAAATGATATGTACCTGTAACTGGCTGGGGGGTGACATGGAGAGCTGTAGCTAAGGCCTGTATAGTGGTAGCTTCACTGATGTGGGGCCCTATCGACTTAATGCCTCTGGGTAAGGAAGCTCCTCCCAAAACTCCCCAAGAGTCACAAGCTGTCAATCCCTGCCAATAAAAAAATATTGGAGATGAACAGATATAAATGAAGAATAATCTAGGTGTTTGGTAAAGCTTTGGTATCTTAATGAAAAGATTGCTATAGAATGATTCGTAATTAAGATTATGAGTTGTTTTTTTTATCGAGTGTTCATTTTTGGAGTTGATAGAAATATTAATTTCAGTAAAAAATAAATAAAAATATTATTTATAATTTGACAACATAAAAAATATTTATACAATAATTGTGACCTGACCTACATGAAAAAGTGAAAAAAGGTGGATCAAACAAAAAAGCGAATTTATGGGTATTGTATTGTATACAGTACAACCTTGCGGGCTTATTGCCATGTAGCAATAGCTTCCAATCAACCATAAAGATGTTAAAGAGGCCTTAAGTGAAAACCAGACTGGAATCCTTTTAAAAAAAATTAGGTTCCAACAGGAATTGAACCTGCAACCTCCGGGTCGAAAGACAAGCTTCTTACTAACTAGGCCACGGAGGTCATCAATATATGACTTCTTAACCCTTTGCGGCCCACATTTCTTTTTATCATTCTACCAGGCCCATAAAAAATCTACACCATTCTTTGAAAAATTATGATTTACTAAGTTTTATTTTTTTTTAAATAAAATAATATTTAGATATATCTTTTTTATTTTACTGACTGCTACAAAATCCTTAATGTCGAGTGTAATTCGATATAAGATCCATGGGAATAAAATTGATGTCGAGTCAGACTTGACATATGACCACAAAGGGTTAATATTCATCATTATTCCATGTCCCTCTTAGGGTAAGAAAAGAAAACAGATCTCCACTTCATTCTATCCTTGCATACATATTTAGCTTCTGCCCTGTACATACACCTTGTCACGCATACTCCTATTATAAAAGCTTTTCTTTTATCCATCCCAGAATTTGTTTAATTTGGTTGGGCCACGTCTTTCTAGGCCTTCTCGAATTTCTAATACATTCTATACTACTTATTCATATTATTTTTGTAAATCTTGCATAACCATTCTTTTTAAGTGACCGAATAATCTCAATTCTCCTTCCTTTCTTCTCACATTCTTTTCTGATGTCTTCATTCCTTATTCTATCATGGGATTGTTTTGCAACACCTTTATTTTCATATAAAAATAAAACTGTTCTAGATATCTGCCCTATCATCAGATTCAACATTACCAGTGTCAATAGTGTGATAATAAACTTTGTATTTATATTGACATCTTGATTTCCTTTCAAACATCATTCTACCTGGATTTATTGTGTTTTGATTTTATTATTAATCAGAGCTATACAAGGCTTCAATCTATTAATTATTATTTTTATTCAATATTGATGTATAAAGTGTACCCTCAAAAGTAATGTCCATTTTATGATCATTTTATAGAGGTAGTTATGTTTTACTGTATTGTTTCTCAACCTGTGGATCGTGACCCCCCCCCCCCCTCTGGTGAAATATCAGGTGGTTTGCAAAAATTTAAAATAATGTATGTGTACAAAATAAAAATAACACATTTACTGAGAAAAACTAACAAATTTACTTTAAAAATTACAGTTCAAGTCATTGATATACTTTGGTTAAAATATCCTAAATCAGGTAAAATAATAACATCACATGTTTACAGCAATCAGATGAAGAAATAAAAAAAAACAGCCTGCTCTTACTAATCGTCGTGTTTTTGCAGCATGATTACGACGCTCGTTGTCATGTTTCGAACATTACGAAAGAATGTTTGTTTGGGCATGGAGGCATGTTTCTAACATTAAGAGCGTAGGATAGATAACAATTCGGCATTCACATATTCTCTAGATTTCTCACCATCCGATTTCCATCCTTTCCAATCAATGTAACATTTTTGAGATGGTAAAAATTATACAATTACGAAGAAGTGAAAACAGGACTTGCTGTATATTTTAATTCGAAGCCTTCTGATTTTTATGAAACCAGCATTAAGAAATTGAAAGAAAGGTCATTTCTAGTAAAAAAATTACATTTTAGATTCATATTTAATGAGTAAATTAGTTATGCCACTTTTTCGTTTAATTAAAAAAAAAACATTAATTTTGGGGACACCTAATAAATAACAATTTTATTTACCTCAAGCCTTTTTTCCCAGAATAATTGTTTTGGTTTATCCTGTGGTCCATGTTTGAAGTCTGTTTTTACTTTACTTTCCTGTGTTTTGTGAACGGTGACTGGCTGCTTGAAGATAGATGCTGTCTGCCGGATTGGTGGCACTAGGGATGCGTCAGATCTTACTCCGCGACTTAAGAGATTAACCAGAAAAACAAATTAAAATCTTGGAGATAAATAATTACTTGTTTTCATAAAAATGCTCTTTATTTATCTCCTTGAATATTCAAGGTATGTTCCATGCCATCAATAGGAAAAATGTAATATACAATGCAAAAATGATTTTTCAAGTTAAAATAAAAATCCTCACAAATACAAAATTGCTTTTATGCATAAAATTGGATATTTTTTTTATGATTAAGTACATGTTTTATATTATTGTTTATAAAAGGGGATCATATAGAATTGAAATTTTTAATAAATGTTCACCAGATAGAACTTATATTATGAATTCTTTTATGGTTATAGTTTTATAACCTAACCTAACAATAGAACTGTGCATGGTAACATTCCAGGTACGATTGCATAAACCTACTGATGTCCAACACCAGTCACATTTTTCCCATATATTCTAAAATGATAAATTCAACAGTCAGAAAAAGACATTGATATAAATAGTTAGAAAAAGGCATCGATATAAATGAAGACTGCCTTTCGAACTTAAGATTTTCAGATGATATTGATCTATTTTGTGCACAGCTGACAGATGTAATGAATTGAAAATGTTTAAAACAAAAGTAATGGCAAATTCTTCTGTTCACTACAGAAAATTGATATTAACAAAGGTCCAAAAATTGTTTAGATAAGCACTCAACTTAAGAAAGTATCCCTAAGAATCAAACTTATGAGAGCAGCTTTAGGCAAATGAAATAATATCCTACAATCCAAAACATTACCTCGATGCCATAAAACTTGTGATCAATAATGGCATATATTGGGTGTTAACATAAGTTGTGTCCGTTTTTTTCCAAATGAAGAGAACATGAGGACACAACAAAAAAAAATTACAACAAATTAGTCAATAATGTATTCTCCTTCATTATTTACAACTTCTTGCCAATGTTCTATAAGTTTTTCAATGCCTGTGCGATAAAAACCATCCGGTCTTGACTCGAGGAATTCGTCCAACCATGTCCGCAATTCGACGTCATTATTGAAGGAAACGCCACGCAAATTGTTCGAAAGCGACCGGAAAAGGTGGAAATCCAAGGGCGCGAGGTCTGGAGAATATGGAGGGTGCGGCAGGACTTCCCAACCAAGCGTGTGAATGGCATTTTTCGTAATGTTGTCGATATGAAGGCGGGCGTTATCGTGTTGCAGAATAACGCCGTATTGCCGATCCGGCCTTTTTTTGTTGAATTGCAGAGTTGAACTGCTGCATTTGCAGAATGTATAGCTCTGTGTTGACTGTCTGATTGCGTTCAAGTATCTCGTAGGGGATGACGCCTTGCCAATCCCACCAGATGCAATCATCATCTTGCGCGGATGCAAACCTTGTTTCGCTCTGGGCATTGCTTGTTGATCACAACTCACCCATTCTTTCCGTTTCTTTATATTCACATAAAGGCACCATTTTTCATCACCAGTAATGATGCGGTAAAGGAACCTTTGCTTGTGGCCATGCGTAGCTCGATGACACGCGAGCAAACCAGCAGAAATTGTCGCCGAACTTCTAGACTTTTCCCATTGATTTAAGATGGCGGTATACTGTCATGTGACTACAATTCATCTGCTCAGCCAATTTTACGGTGGTTTGAAGGGGATCTTCATGAATAATATGGTTTAAGCAGTCCTCATCGCAGTCCACTGGTCATCCGGAATGCTCCATGTCTTTCAGGTGGAAATTACCGTCTTTGAAATGCAAAAACCATCGACGAGCTGTCCTTTCATTTATAGCATGTTCACCGTACACTTCGCAAATATCGCAAGCAGCTTTATTCCCTCGATTGAACGCGAACAGAAGGAGGTGTCGAAAATGCTCACTTTCCTCTATTTGACATTCCATTTTGAAGGCTTGTAATCAAATAAAATAATACATGTAACGTAAAAGCAAACACAATATCTTGTAGAGCAGAAAATTTTCTTTCGAATGATGTATAACCTTTACCATTTTGTTTTACTTTTGATGCTCATTTTTACATTTGGGAAAAAAACTAACACAACTTATGGTTAACACCTAATACAACAGAAACACGAATTTTCACAAAAAGACATTATAAAAAATGGGAGTTGCATAATGCATTATGGAGTATGCAATATTTGGTATTCTGCAATAGACCTAATATAAACATTAGGGAAAACACTATGGTATTAAAAGAATTAAGGATGAAAATATTTAATTTTTGTTGGTAAAAGGATATCATCATTATACAAATAGAAAATAGGAGACAGACCTAATTTGAATTTTAATGACATGTAGACAAATAAGCAGCCAATGACTAAAGAATGTAGGAAGAGAAAGATCAAAATTACAATAATACTAACATTAAAATAAAATAAATTTGAAACAATGAATATTAATCATTTCTTTGACTTTAACAGATTATTACTTCAATAATAATGATTTCACAAAATACGAGTAGCAACCTTTCACATTCATAATTTTGATTCGATATGAAATATTTATATTCACACCACTTAAAAATTATGCAACACAGTAAAATCCTATTACAAAAAGTAACATATTTTCATCATTATTTGTTTAAGCTAGTAGTACACTGTAATCTGTCTAAATTGTGTAATAAATTTTAATTAAAAAAAATTGGATTTTACAATGAAAATATGACATTCTATATATAATATCACAAATTTCACCCAAAATCACCAAAAATAAAATAAAAATATATATATAGTATACAGTTAAGATGCCATGAAACTCGAGTTGAAAAAGTCAGCCTTTAATGTGTATACACACATATTAAAAATATCATTCTTTAGAAATTTCATACTTAAATTGGATTTTAATAATTAATATAACTATATGATTTTTTCTAGAATCAATAAAAAATAAAGTTTTTTGACATCATTTGTATACAAAAAAGTTACTAAGCCACAAATCTACCAATTACATAAGTATACTATTGTTTGTTATATGACTGTATTGAATGATAACTAAATCAAAAATTAAAAAAGAAAGTATATGATGTGAATTATAAAATAAAATAAAAACAATTGAAACTTTGATTAATGCGCATGTTAGGTGACCGTTAAATGATTTTGGCGTAAAAGTGCAAAAACAAATATCAAATTTATAAGGAAATCTAAATATATCCATAAATATTCATGAAAAATAGTTTTGACATGTCAAAATCATTCAACATTTAGATCCTCTTTGTTGACATTTGACAGTTTCTCTAAATCAATTTTTTTTATTAAATTGTATACACCACTTGACACTATCTTTATAATACTTTTGTATAATAATAATTTAGTTTACTGTGCAGGATAAAAACTTACAACTACATGACTAGTTTATCATTACCAATTCTGAAAACGTTAAGATGAAAATTCTGCCTACTTCTGGGTTATTTAGTGGAATTTGAATCAATGAGAAATTCAAACACCAGTCGAAAAGGTTATTGGAAAACTATTCCACAGTAAGTATTCAAATAAATTTTCAAATTATGTCAAATGATTTTAACTATTAACTAATTTTAAGTATTGTATTCTAAATAGATAAAACGCTGGATTTATCTCGTCTTGTAAGCACGTGTAGAGTAGGACAAGATAAAATATTAGTGATAGAAAATTTTCTACGGCATAAGGGAAAAAAAAGTGCGCAAAGTTAAATAAATATTTAATTTGCTGAAGCCAAGTGTAGATAAAAGAAAAAATATTTGTTTTTTACACTTTGTGATTAAATAATTAGTGTAGATGAAAGCACAGGTTTAATGGTAACTGCTGAATGAAGGCAAGTGAGTTTGACTACTGATAAACCTGTAATCAAATTGTGTGCCACGTGGCTTCCTGCTTTTGCGTAGTAACAGAGTGTTAAGGCGGCCCTGTTGGAAGTCAAAGCAAGCGAGGTCCAGCGTGTCCCCGAGGTAGCGAGCTAGCTGCGGCTTGCTGCGGAACTTCTTGCCGGACGGGCTGTCAATTAAACCACATCCTTCTTTTATCAAAGCTTCACTTTGTTGAACTCCATGATTGAAACTTATCAACTAAATCAACACTGATTTTCCACTACATCACTTCATGTTGTGAGGGATAAAGTACAATTGAATGGAACAACAACCTGTATCACATTCTAGCAACTTGACAAGAGACACAATAATTTGTTTATTTTATGACTATGTAATAAAAGAAATTCACAATAGTCAGTTTTAAGTAAAAAAAAATTAACTATTCTAAGTTTTTTTTAATTATTAAAATTCATGTTTTCAATCATATAATAAACAATTTTACTGTCTTCTGTCAAATCGATGAAATATCCTATGGATCGTTGTTCTGTGAATGTAATTAGTGGCAACAGTACAATTTTGTTTAAAATTCTCACATCATTCATCGTGACATTCATTTATTGAAACCTATTGTATGAGCATAATCATTTTTCAACTGTGCAAATGTTTCATAATTGATTTGATTTAAATACTGGGTAAAGTTAGTTTAAAAAAAAACTCAAAAAATTTGTGTAGATTTAAAAAAACTCAATATTTAAATAGAAATTGAAAACAATAATTCAAAGTGCCTTAATTTATTTGCTTAAAAAGGAAAATAACTTACAAAACTAATATTTGTTTACTAGAACATAAACTGAAAAACTACATTCAATAATTTTAAATTACACAATCAAAAAGCCATTATAGCTAATCTCATAAAGGTGTTCCCACAAACCATTTCAAGAAATTTAGAGTACCGAACACATTCAACATATGTGCATATTTTAAATTAGACATAGTCCTAAATCAGATTAACAATACAAGATACACATTTTTTCCTCAACAATAAATATTACTTTAGTCATAAGTATCCTTATACCCCCGAAAAAAAAATCCTAAGCTATTCGAGAGGAGTAACACAGTGCTAGTTTTGAAATTACAACTTTTTGCATTTCTGTTCAGTGTGTTACCACATGGTTATGCAATTTAAATTTCTTATCAAATCAATTATCATAGTAATTGAAGCAGATTAAAAAGAAATGCAATTAAATAAGTCAACTATTGAAAACAGGTTATTTTTTGTGAAATGTAAATTCCCATGAATTTAGGTTTGTATTTTTTTTTATTTCACCATAATATGAATATTTATATATTCATGAAAATATATCAAATACATTCTATAAAAAATAGAATTTTGATGTAAAGATAAGTGAATCCATTGTGTGATGTCCAATAATGTAATCCTAAAATACAAATTTCATTCAATTTGTCAGATTATTTAATACTGTGTGAGACTCATACCTAATTTTATGCTCATTAATTTGAGCTATTACATGTTTGAAATAAACATATTTTTATTAACATAATTGTATCTCTTGCAATATGTACTTCTATTCAAAAATAAAGTGCATACTTATTAAAATATCTTATTTTTAGGGAAGCACTCAAAATATTTCAAGATGCTTTTGTGTGAAATTTTGTAGTCAAAGTTACATGAATATATAGAAGATTCCCTTCCCAGTTTCTGCATCATATTTAAAGAATATGATGCAGAAAAGAAAAAAGGATCATTTTCTTGTTGGAAATGTTCAAAATTGGATTTTTTTTAGAAAACACTTTTATAAATGTTTTGAAATAAATTTTATAATTAACTAAAAAAAATATTACAAGTTATTTTCATCTGAAGTTTAATAAAGAGAAAATGAGATTGAAAGATATACACATTTCAAGTTTAAGAGGGAGTTCTTTACTGCAATGATATCAGTTTTAGAAATAAGACTGTTTAGTTTTTTACGGAATATTTATGTTGTAAAGAAAAATTATGTACTTTTTGACCATAGTCCGATAAGAGGTGTTCTTTTCCCTTTTTGCATCACAAATATTCATGAATGGAGTAATATATAAATGCAAGATCAATTCACTTGGCTTCGAGGTTGGCAACTAAAATGAATGAAAATGAAGAAATAGTCAATCATAATCATTTTAAAGGTAAATTAAACGTTATTCTTACAGCATGGCACTACAAAGATAGATATTTCTAAAGACATATTATGCCATGTCCCTTGCATGGTAAGCTGGAGGAATAGATTTCTGCGCTGTCTTCTATCCATATACACTCTCTTCACTTCCTCTACATAAGTCTCATCATGCAGAGTATTCTATGTGCTTTTGATTGTGTATAAAGTTATTTCAATACACTAACCCTTGACCTGAGGGGATGACGAGGTGAAACAATTTTATATCGTAAAATAGAATGTACATTGACCTAGTTTGAGATTCAACTTTTAGGTTAGATATTCAGAAATTTAATAATCTAAGGTCAAATGATTAGTCCTAGTCAGTCAGTATGTGAATTATTTTATATAATTCATGGGTTAATTCGGAAACATATGTATATTAAAAAAATACAATACAGTCATACACAAACATTTACTAAGGAATAGATATTAAGAATAAAAAAAAAACATTTTTTTTCACTAGTAAATATACATTGGGATAAAATTCTCTTTAATATTTACATTAAACTATTAAAAACCCAATTGTATATGAAATACCAATAATCTATACAGAAAAACCTGAGAAGTCTGTAATTAGAACAGCATGCAAAATCTGAAGTTTTCATTTCAGTGACAGTATATATTACACACGTGCAATGGTGATATTCAAAATACAATCAAAGTTGGTCATAACGAATACCAAGAGACTAACGAAATTCTCTAATTGCGATAGTTACTTCTAAGTCTAAAAATTATTTACTTACACAATTACTCTTTTTTATATTGTTGGTTTATAGTGCAGGTAATGATCATTTTCCCCCCTATTGTGATACTCTTGAAGAAAACAATAAAAGAGGAAAAATTTAACTTTTTTTTTCTTAAATGCTATTCACCAAAAGCATTG
The DNA here is from genome assembly GCA_949825065.1 of Odontocerum albicorne. Taxonomy (NCBI): domain Eukaryota; kingdom Metazoa; phylum Arthropoda; class Insecta; order Trichoptera; family Odontoceridae; genus Odontocerum; species Odontocerum albicorne. The sequence continues at coordinate 28,124,165 of OX463853.1, read as the reverse complement.
AGCGTTCTACCAACTAGGCCCAGATACATTTTTGTAAATTATATCTGAGAAGTATAGTTGTCAGAAACATTAGAATCTGTATGGAAATATAAGTAAACCAAAACCTAGACTAGTGATTTCTGATTATAACTATATAAAAATTTAAGAAAAGATCTACGATATATTGAGTCTCGTTATAACAAAGTTTGACTGTATTTAAAAACCAGTAACATTATATAAAAAATTGTATAAAGATATAAACATAATGTCCATTTCATATCAAATGGCCCTATATGCAACTTGGAAAAGATATGCCTATCATCAGTGATATACCTCTATGCATTCCCTCCAGTTCAGATGAAGTAACACATCGATCAATAATTCCCTGGACTAACTACTAAAACAGCATTTGTTTGCCAAAATTCTTCTTCATTCATCAATATAGTCTCCTTCAAGAGTGATACATTCATTCCAACACTTTCCTAACTTTTCTATGCTAGCCGTGTAGAACGATTTATCTTTGGTTTCAAAATAGGTGTTAGTTTCGGCAATCAATTCTTCATTGCAGCCAAATCTCTTTCCCTGGAGCATCTTTTTGAGGTCTGCGAACAGCCAATAGTCGCTGGGGGCCAAATCTGGAGAATACAGTGGGTGCAGAAGCAATTCGAAGTTCAACTCATGCAATTTGGCCATCGTTACCATCGACTTGTGACACGGTGCATTGTCCTGATGAAAGAGAACTTTTTTCTTCTTCATATGGGGCCGTTTTTTTGCAATTTCTGCCTTCAAACGCTTCTTCCCGAACGACTGTTGAGTTTTTGGTCGTTTCGGACGACTTTAACCGGCTGCTCTCTACTCAGCTGACTGCCAATTTGATTCCGGAGTATAGTGGCGGATCCAAGTTTCATCCATTGTCACATACCGACGCAAAAACTCCTGTATATTTCACGTAAACAGTGCCAAACAGCGCTCTGAATCATCGATGCGTTGTTGTTTCTGTTCCATTGAGAGCAAACGCGGCACCCATTTCGAAAAAAGCTTTTTCATGACCAAATGTTCATGCAAAATTGTGTAAACACTACCAAATGATATCTTCAGGATGTCAGCTATCTGACGCAACTTTACTTTGCGATTTACCATCACGATTTTGAGGGTTTTTTTTATATTTCCTGGTGTAACAGCCTCATTTTGACGACCAGAGCGTTCAGCATCATTTGTGTCTGTACGACCGTGTTTGAAATCAGCATACCACCGACAAATGGTTGTTTTCGACGGAGGGAAACGTATGCACGAGGGTGGATCAAATATAAACGAGACTTGTTTTAGAACGCGTAATTTTAAACGGAGCGTGTGGCCACCCCGAGGAGTGTTGCGTAGGGATATCAGGAGTGGGGAGAGCGGTTGGTCGGCCTCGGCAGATTCTGTAATTAGTATGGCACACGATGTCTGAGGAAGAGGTGCATCAGTCGATTACGCAACGCATAATTATCAAGATTCTCACTCGTGAGGATGTAAAGCCGGCCAAAATTCTGCGGGGACTGACAAAACAGTAGAGGGATCACACACTGTCAAAGTCCCGTGCGTTTGCCTGGCATAAGTTCATGAAAGGTCGTGAAGGGGTCGAAAACGAGAGCCATGATCGTCGCCCACGGACGAGCATAATTTTTGTTATCTCTGGAAGGCAACCGACATTTGACGGTTTCCGAAATTTGTTCTGAGATAGGAATAAGTTATGGGAGCACTCAATCCATAATCACAAAGGACCTAGGATTCCGTAAAGTGTCTGTTCGATGGGTCCCACGTCTTTTGACTGCAGAACAAAAATTGGCACGTTTGCACGTCTGTGAGTGGCTCTTGGCGCAGTTTGCACAAGACGGGAATGCATTTTTGAGTCGCATCGCTACCTGCGATGAACCTTAGGTATACCACTACACGCCCGAGTCGAAGCCCCTTTGAAAGTCAAGACTCGGCTGTCAGCTGGTAAGATGCTTGCAACTATTTTTTGGGACTGGCGCGGCATTTTGTACATCAATTTTTTGCCCGATCGTCGCACCATCAATGCGGCGTACTACTGCGAGTTTTTGAGTGAAGTTAAACTTGCTCATCGATGCAAAAGACGCGACTAACCGATACAAGAAGTCAGTCTTCTCCATGACAACGCGAGGCTCCATTCTGCAGCTGTAACATGCGAACAATTGGAGGAAATGAGTAGGATATGACTGAAACACTCCATATAGCTCTGATCTATCGCCCTGCGACTTTCATCTCTCTGGGCCACTGAAAGAAGCTCTGGGAGGCCAATGATTCAACGATGACAATGGAGTAGAGGGGTTTGTGCGCAATTGACTGGTAACACAACCCACTTCATTTTACGATGACGGGATAAAAAAACTACTGATCCACAGAGAAAAATGCATTTCTAAAGCAGGAGATTATGTAGAAAAATTATGTGTACTTGGTCTTTTTCTTTTTGCAAATAAAAAAACAAAAAAGTCTCGTTTATATTTGATCCACCCTTGTACCTGGCAATAAGAATTATATTTCCATGCCATAAATTGTTCTTAAATAAGTAGAGACAGGTTAACGTTTTCCTTGAAGCTTTGAGGATCCTTTTTTCTATGTTAAGTGATTGATTTTTTGTTTGTATAGAGGCATTGTCTGTCTCTTCACTGGATGGTATTATTGTTAAAACAGGAAGAAGTTATCAGTTGCAATGGGCAATGATTTTTGAAGAGTTGTGGGAGAAGAGTGATTTATTTTGGAAACTAATGCTTTATTTAATGTGATTATGCAGTCTTGCACGTGAGAAAGTAGTAAAATAGTTTAATGTGATGAATACTAATTTAATGACATTTGAGAACTAGAATAACTGAATATATCCAATAATTCAGTAACCAGTGCATCTTTCTTACTTCAGCTAAATTATTCCACAAGCAAACCAAACTAATTTCAAAATTGTTTACATATACAAAAATAATTATTCATCATGCATTACACCTACCTTATGAAATTTAAGACGTATTAATACAATGAAAATATACCTGTAATAGAAGACATCGACTTTTCCAGCAGACAAACCAGATTTCCTCAACACCTCTTCTCTTTGCCAACCTTTTGGAAGAGCGGCGCACTCAGTCTTTTTCTTTTCTATTGAAACGCTCATGTTGAGATATTTTCTTGAGAATACAATAAATATTTAATTCAATAATGTTTAAAACTATACGTAATAATAATGGACAGCTTTGCAAAACAAGCCGATAAAAACAGAAATAATGTCAACCGAATCAATGTATTCAAAGACAATTAATATTGACGTAACCACAGACTAAAAGTGACATTTGTTTTGGTAATTAGTCATGTATCATGTATTACATATTATATATATCATGTATTACGTTATTACATGTACATATCATCACGCCATTTCCATGTTAAATAAATATAGGTTCATTGATAGAATCATAGTATTACATATATAAATACATTCTGAAATCAAACATATATTTAAAGATAATACATTTAGGAGAGAAGTTATAAAAGTTCAGGGCTCATCTCATAACATCCCCGGTCGAGAAACACCCCACCAACATAGGGCTAGCCCGGCCGCGAGGATATCAGATTTTTCCAACCCACACCGTTGTACATGTACATTAAAAAAAAAGCAGAAAATTAATAAATGACAGAAAAAAATATATAAGTAAACCCACAAATACTACCTTAGATTAACTGTCAGCGAAAAAAAAAGAGAAAAACTTATAGGAGTCCAAATTTTATCAAAATATAATCACAAATGAAAAATGATGTTCATACATACAAACCACAATACGACAAATTGAAAAAAATAAGCAGTAATATAAAAAGTAATGAGAAGAGAACGCACAGCACCCGATTCACCGCCAGCGAAAAGAGAGAGCAAATTAGAGTCCAAATCACAACAAAAAATCACTAGCTATTTAAAAAGTATATTTTACAGCATTTCTAAAAGTGCTAATATTCATTCACTCTTTTATGAGCAGGGCAATTCATTCCGGCGTTTGGTGGCTGAGTATGAGAAGGATCCCTCGAATAATGTTAGATTATGACTCGGGATGATTAAAAGAGTTTCTCTGCTTCTAGTTTCATAGCCGTGATTTTTTTTAGCCCAGTCCCGTTTTTCAATTAGACAAGGTGGGATTTTTGATTTGATAATGCATGAGTACAGTTAAGTGAAGAAACCGTTTCTGAAAAGTTTTGACGGATGCGATAAATTTTTTTAAGCTGCGAAAAATCCTATTGTAGGTAGTTTAATTATAACGTGAGCCTAGAATCTCAAGTCACATTCCATCCATATACACACCTAAATTGCACACCACGCTCTCTATAAGTACGATCACGTTCTCCATAAGTACGATCTCTATAAGTACGATCACGTTGCCAATCTTTATTTCCACACTTTTTGACTTGTCTTGTACCCATAACAATCATGACCGACTTCGAAGGGTTTAAGAGAAGTACATGCCTCTTAGACCACATCAACAGCCGCTCAAGATTATTTATGTGCTGAATAGCGAACTGAACTTCATCACTTCTAAAATAATAATAAAATTGAGTATCGTCTACATACAGGTGGTAGCTACAATTGTTTATAGCATCTGGAAGATTGGGTGTATACAGGCTAAAGAGTAGAGGACTCAGTATTGACCCTTGGAGGCATCCATTTTTAAGGTACGTGGGGCGGGATAACACCCATAATCCAGTCTAATATCTAGTGGTAACTCATTGACTCCTGCCAGTAAGGAAGATTTTTAGCCACTGGCATGCATTCTCTGAGAACCCCAAAAAGGATAGTGTAGAGACCAGGAGAGCTGTATTGACAGTATCAAAAGTCCTAGAATAATCCAGCAGAAGCAGAGCAGTAACCTTCCGCCTATCTGATTACCACAATATGTTATCCACCACACATATCAATGGCGTCGTTATGCTATATTTAGGTTTGAATCCAAATTAATTAATGGGCAATGGGTCATTGGCTAGAAGAAAATCTGATGACTTTTGATATCACCGAAAGAATACTTATTGGGTGTAAATTCTTAAATTAAACGACGGCTTGTTTTTTGGGATTGGAACGACTATATAGAGCAGACTTTCAAACACGTGGTAATATTTTCTGAAGAGATGCATTAAACATTCCAATATGTCCCTAATAAATGGTAAACAGAGTCGTACTAATTTGATAGGAATACCATCAGCACCAATTGCATTCGATTTAATAGATTTGATAACTTTCTCCACTTGTTCGGGTGTGTACAGCACCGGTACAAATACTGTAAAATAGGCGGATGGCTACCGCTCAATACTGGGAGATTCCGGTTTACTTTATGCTTATTAGGTGAAAAGTAGCAGGGTGAAGAGATAACTTTTTAGCAGGTAGAAGTTTGTCGTAAATAAAACAGAAACAGAAGTTCCAGAAACTGAGAATATATTTTGCTCATTTTTCGTTCTTTATGTGCAGCCCATCGTTTATCGTAAGCCCCTTTATTCACCCGTGTATGCCATCACGGCTTACTAGATACTTGCTAAATACCATGTATACCGCGCGCTCTCTGCATGGGCTGGTCGATTATTTATAGTGATTATTATTGCGAAGGCCATGCATAAGGAACATTTCATTACAATAGGTACAGATATCATCTCTACAATATTTACACACAAATTACAATTACACAAATAAAATCATATATTTTATGTGACGCATACGTCCGATACAGAGTTTAATGAATGAGAATTCAAATGTCGAATTTCCTTCCCTACGACTGTTTGCATAGGGATTTAAGAGTTGTGTCGGACAGATCACTCTGACTCGCTGAAGCGAATTTCTTTTGTTGGGGTAGGAAAATGGACAGCTAAAAAATTATATAAAGACATACTTCCTTCGCCTTTTCCACATTCATACATCTTCTCGTACAGATGCTTCTGTTTCACTTATTATTAAACTTTTTTTATTTCAAAATGTTATTTTCTTGGTTCAACTACACTCTTCTCGGTTATCTTCTATCACGACTCCCATTCATTTTTGCATTGTTAATTTGTTTAGTATTTCTTCACTAGTATCTATGAATTAGAAACAAGCAAGAAATCACTATTTTCTAACACCTATTACACCAAGAGAGCCCAAAGAAATGTGTAATTATAATTATGTAACACGTGAAGTTATTACGCTACATAAAACTAATTCACATGAAAAAATACCTAAATTTAAAAATACCACCGGTAGTGAAACCTGGCTTGCATGGGATAAACAAATATGCTAACATTTAGAGCGGCGATTCGCAACAGGAACAATATTACCCCCACTTGAGGGCGATTGGAATTTTTAGTGGGTATTGAGGTGTATATAATTATTAGGGGACATTTGGATTTTCAAGAAGGTTGTTGTGATATTTATTAAATATTCCATTAATAGAATAATCTCAATTTGACCGTATAGTTCGTTGTAAATTAAGGGTTTGCTCTCTAAACAGTGCTATGTAAATTGACCTCTTATTATTAATATTAAATATATTTTGTTTCACAACTGCTTTCATTCATAGGTTGTTCATATTCGTACGTTGTTTCAACAGGTTTCAGCACGGTAATTTAAATAATTAAAAAAAAAGAAATTGAAAATCGTGGAAATTTGAGACTCTTTTATTGCAAAACTGCATCCGAATATAGAACTCGTAAAAAATCTGTAAGCACAAAACTCACATAAATAATGTTTTTTTGCAGAATTTATAATTGTTTTAGCTAGCAATAGTTTTATAACTTATTCAATTAATTGTTTTGACAAAACAAGCAAACCAAATTTATAGTATTATTTAACTAAAAACATTTAATGTTACTATGGGGGAGGTGCTTTAACTTATCCTAAGGTGCTCGAATGGGGTGTTTACCCATATAGGTTTGGAAAACCCTGCTTTAGACTATAAACTTAACCACATCGATCAATAAGTCCCGGTACTAACTACTAAAACAACATCTGTTTGCCAAAATTCTTCTTTATTCATCAAAATAGTCTCCTTCAAGAGCGATACATTCATTCTAACGCTTTCCTAACTTTTCTATGCCAGCCGTGTAGAACAATGTCTCGTTAACATCTAGACGGCTGGAAAATATTGTCACATGTTAATGAACCCGCCAGGTTATATGATATACGAGGGTCATCCAGAAAGTAAGGCTACAAGGGCTCCTGAGGCCAGGAATTTTTTTTTTGTTTCGAAGTTGGCGCACCTGGCGTCTAGGGGGGATCCTAACGGTGTTTGTTTGGTCCCGCGTGTTTGTCGGCCATTTTGTTCAGTCACAGTAAATTCTACCGATGGAGAGGTCGTCGCGCGCTCCCGCCACCTCCCGTCCGTGCGAGATCCGCGCGGTCATCCGTTTTTTGACTTTGCAGAATAATACCGCCGCGAATATCCATCGGAAGCTCGTGGAAGTTTATGGTAGTGATGTGATGAGTCGACAACATGTCACGAAGTGGGTTAGGTTGTTCAGAGAAGGCCGTACTGATACTCACGACGAGGCAAGGAGTGGGAGACCATCAATGATTTCTGACGAACTTGTGCAAAAAATTGAAGAACAAGTGCGAAATGACCGCCGTGTGACACTTGACGACCTTCACGAAGAATTTCCTGACATTTCTCGAAGTCTCCTTGGTGATATTGTGTCGGAAAAACTTGGTTACAAGAAGTTGTGTGCGAGATGGGTGCCCAGAAACGAAAGTCTTCCGTGAAATGAGACAACAAAAATAATTTTAAAAGCATTGGAGGGGACCTAATCATAGACATTTTGAAATATATTATTGCTTTCGTAATCAAAGCTATGTTTTCAATGGCGTTGACATTTATTTGACGTTTCGTAAAATTGATACAATGGTTCGATTTGACGGATCAAAATATTTGAGACAATAATATATTTTAACGGAGTATCAATTTAGAATTTGTAACACGAGCAATTATCAGGTAAATGTTAGAAAAAGTTCTGTTTTGAAAATAGTTTCATTCCGGCTAAAAGGTAACATGGAATTCCGTGACGTGTGCTTTGAAATTGAAAATGATGAATTTTATCGTCAGTTTCTTCATGACAAACTTAATTTTAACGATTCATTAAATGCTTCGGAAAAAGTGGAAAAGCTTACAAAAGGTATTGAAAAATTAAATTCTGAATTGGAAACTCAAGTACTATCAAAACATCATGACTTGCTAACTCAGGCAAGTCATGCGACGAATGTTGAGAAAGTCATCGGATCCATGCATGTTGACGCTCAGAGTTTATTAACCGGTATCGAAAAATTGAGATCACAAGTATTGATACCTTATAATATGTTGGAAAGTCAAACTGTTCTACTGAGTAGAATACAATCAGTTTGTCATATAATGCGACATGCCTCTAAAATCATTCAACTATGTAAACATTTGAACTCTTTGAATGATGATCCACCTTCGCAAGCCAATTTGCTTTATGAGATTGATCAGTTTATTAGTGATAACGATTTTAATGGTATCAATTTCTTAGCCGGTTATCTCGATGCTTCTAGAACAAAAAAAGCAAAACTTATTGAAAACGCATCTCAGCAACTACTAAATGGACTTAACAACGGAGATAAAATTCTTTTACTTTCAAGTTTCAAAGTTTTTAATAACCTGCATTGTGCCAAGGAAAGAATTGATGTTGTGATTACTTCAGTCTTGAATGATGTCACTCAAGCAACGTTAGCAGCATTGGACGTGAAAGCCGAACCAAGAAAACAGGGAGAAATGTCCAAAACAGGCCCTGGGAAAGCTAATGTAATCAACATGCAATCATTCAAAGTGCGATTCTGGGAAAATATGGATAAACTCTTTTCTGAACATTTTTATTCTAGTTGTAAGAAAATTATACTATTGCAAAATGCTCTTATAGATTTGCACAGTTTGGAAAACTTTCACAATGTCGCAAAAGGGTTCTGGGAGAAAATGTCAATTATATTCAGTACTGAATTGAAAAAGAGTTCAGGTTATGCGAGTCAATGTGTCGAGATTGATTATCCGAAGTTACTGAAATGCTACAATGATTTAACTGCTAAATTACATTATAAAGATTTTCTAGTTCAAAGAGATATATTATCATATTGGGAAAATTATTTTCTTTCAAAATCTTTGGAGAAACTTCTGGATCCCGTAAGAGCTATGTGGAATTCAAATCAAATTCCAAAAACAGAAGAAATAGATTCAGCAGTGAGGGTTATATCTACTGCTCTTAGTGTTTCACTCGGAGATAAACAGTTGAGCATTGCATTAGCAACGAGTATAACAAAGTGCATAAAGCAGATGAGTACTGAAGCAGAACAGCATGTTTGTTTGGAAAGCGAAGCGGGGCAAATTATTGAAGCTCCTTCCAGTTCTCAACAGCGCAACGCGGATATATCAAATGCTTTATATTATTTTACTGCTCAGATTACTCGCGTTCTCAACAATATGGCCAATGTATTACATCCAGAAAGTGTCAGTATTATCCAGGACAGTCTTAAGGAAATTTCCAATGTGTCTGTTTTGCAACCATTTTGTTATTCAATCAATGCTGCTGATGATCTTATTTTAGGAAGCATGCATAGTGAAACAGAATTAAACAGAAATGATTTCCCTCAGACACAGAATATACCATATTCTTTATACCTACGGGAACTTCAGCAATTTATTACGAGATGTAAAGATATATATTTGTCTTTGTATCAAGACACAAATGCAGTTAATAAGTGTTGTGAGGATATTGCAACTCACTGTATCCAAGTGTTTATTCAAAATGTTTGCTCTTTACGCCCGGTGTCAGAATATGGTAGGGCGAAATTACAAGTGGATTGTAAACAATTAGAAGTTGCTTTAAAGCCATTAGTTGCCGATTTGAGTTCTTTAGAATGCTACAGAGAATTAAGAGCTGTGTATACGCTATTGAGTTTGACTCCAAGTCAAATTTTGGAAAGCCAATCAAAAGGAGCATCTTTGCCCTATTCATCAGTTATGATGTTACTATTTTCATTTGGAGGGCAAGAACTATTATCTCCACATCAATGTGCTGGATGGTCTCATCAAAAATTATTATCATGGTTGTCTGATCACCCGAATGAAAGAGATCGTCTAGAATTTATAGCTGGAGCATTGCAGAGATACCAAAGTCACGTCAGACAGAATAATATAAGCAAGTACGATGATGTGTATCCTATTTTGTTACAATTATTAGAAGACGGGAGAAAATATTGCTAATTTAATTTAAATATATTCCATTGTTGAAAATTACATGTAATTAAATAAAATAAAGTTAACTTAACTTAATTTTTTTCATATAATCCTATTGATTTAAATAAACTGTTGAGACTAAATTTAGTTTTCCATAGAGCTGGAATAGTTTGTGAGCTCTTAAAAAACAAAAATCTATTGAGAGGAGATGATATACTTATTCATAAAACCTGATACAGATGGGCATAAATTAGAGCCTTATGAAAATGTTAAGAAGTGCATGTCTTGGTTGCACAACATATAGGTAAACAGCTAACAAGAGTTTCTGCTCCTTCAAGAGATTATTTATTTAGTTAATGCCAACATCAGGCGGATCGAAGATGACATGAAGTAATTTTGGGTTAAAAAATTAAGATATTGAATCATTGTGCAATTTTATTAGTTTAAAAATACATACATACCATCACGCCATTTCCCTGTCAGGGTAAGCAGAGAGGACAGATCACCAGACTTTCCTATCGTAATGCATATCTTTCACATCCCTACACTGTCTTGTATAGTTCTTATGATTTCTCGGACTTTTTACATTTCTTTTTAAAATATCATTCACTTGAAGGAACCAGTTTTTTTGAAAAAAATGTTATATTTTTTATTATTGATCTGCACAAAGGCTCTGATACTATCAGTGTTGTTAAAGCTACTATTAATAGCATTTTTGTAACAATTTCAATCCAAAGTATCATGCTAGCATCTTAGTAAAAAACAGTAACAGATTTTCTTAAGAAAAATCATTTGTAGCATGTTATCACACTTAACATTATCATTATCACACCATATGTTCTATCAGGAACACTGGAATGCTATAAAATGCATATCAGGTCAGCCCACAGCCCACTTAATAACCCTAGCTATTATTTATTTCATATTCCCCTGTATCTGCGGTCAATCGTAGTTCAAAAATGTTCATTGGAAAATTCCTATGTAACTTGCTACATCATTCACCTCATTTCATCACAAGAAGGGTGAGTACAGTAAAATAAGATATTTTGGGAGGGAGAGACCATATTCATATATTTATTACTGTATACAACCTGGCGGGTTTATTACCATGTAGTAATCATTTTCAATTATTAGCTTTTGTTGTTAATCTCTTACTGTGCCTAATTTATAAATAAACCTTTATCATAGGTACATCATCATCTCCGTCATTTCTCATTATTGAGGGTCGTTATCTATGGAATATTGGTGGTACAGGTTGCGATGATACATCTCCACTCCTCTTGGTCACTTGTCATTTGTGCCTGATCACTTCATCTTCCTCTGCTTTTTCTTTCTGACACACTTCCTATAACCTATAATCTTGGAGGACAATGGATTGAGACTGAGCAGAAAGAAAACAGAGTATCTGTACCTACCATTCGAGAACACAAATGCTGTCACTCCCGTAATGCAAATGGATGGAGAAACATTACCAAATTGTGACTCCTTTAAGTATCTTGGGTCACTCATCCATAGCGATGGAGGATGTGCAGCAGATGTAACACATAGAATTAGTGTGGGATGGATCAAGTTTAGATTAATGTTTTTTTATTTCACCTGGTGAGTTTATTGCCATGTGGCAATCTCTTCCAAATAACCAAAAAGATGTTTTAGATGGGAGTTCTATGTGATCCGAAAATGCCAGTAAAGTTAAAAGGAAAAGTATACCAAACAATTGTCAGACCCACACTCCTCTATGGCTCCGAATGCTGGACGATGTATAACTCTTACTCTAGGCAACTACAAACTGCTGAAATGCGCATGCTAAGATGGTTAGCTGGTGTGTCCCTAAGAGACAAAATAAAAAGCTCACGCATTCGTGGAAGCCTAGGTGTTACAGACATCAACAGTAAGATGGAGGAGAGGCGATTGAGATAATATGGGCACGTTGGACGCAGAGCACCCGATCACATTGTGAACCAGCCAATCTCCATGGATCTTCCTCGAATAACAACCAGAGGAAGACCAACGAATTCATGGGTGGTGCAAAAAGATAACCTGATGCAGAGGCACGGCCTAGGGGACGTAGTCCGAGACAGAAGAGCATACAACCCGAGGACGAGGAGCGCTGACCCCAACAGTCTTCGCAGACAGTGAGTTGGGATGGAGCCAGGGAGAAGAAGACACTTCCTATAACCATCAATTTCTTTAGAGTATATGGCTTACATTTGAAAGTGTGCCCATAAAATCACAGAATACGCTGGAAGCATATTGAAGACAGTCGTACTGTTGCTTTTAACTACTGAAGTATGGAGACGTTTGTTCTTTTGGTGGTCCACGCTATTCTCTGTATCCGATACCAACACCACATCTCAAAGTAATTGATTCTTGCACATTCTCGGACTTTTATTGTCCATGTTTTAGCACCGTATAAGAATATAGGAAAGATGTGAGTTTGGAATAGCTTTATTTTGATAAAGGTATGTATGTATGAAAAAAAATATAGCGTATTAAGGGTTTAGTAATATCTGTAATTTCAGGCATCCACTGGGGGTCTAGGAAAGTATTCCCCTTGAATAAGTGGGACTATTATACTTCATTTAATAATAAAGAAAAGAAAATAATTTCATATGTATATTTCAAGTAATAACAATATAAAAGTGTAGCGTATAATTAATTCCATCTAAAAAAAAAGATGTATTGTGCTCCCCTGAAGATGAGGTGAAAGTCTTGAAACCGGTAGGGTTATACCGTTACAAAAAAGTGGAATAAACAGTGTTTGATAAAAATAAATTACAAAGATGTATTCTATAATTGCACAATTTATTAAGGGAATTTAAGACTAATCTTATTTATCCCATATTTACGATAGACCTAAGTGAATAATAATAAATACATATAAGGTAAATTTTTTTACTTAAAAATATATTGTAAAAGCAATTTTTTTTATCTGGGTAGTACGACTATTTATAAAGTAATCAAGGATTTTGATAATTCAAACTTTGTTGTTAGTATCCTTAGGCTGAACGTGGATGATAACTTTTACTCCCAGACCTGCTCTAGCAGTTTCAAAAGCTTTTTCAGTCTCTTCAATTGTAAAGTGATGTGTGACCAGAGGCTTAATGTTTATTTTCCCATTAGCCACCATTGCTAAGGCGAGAGGATAACTGAAAAAAATAAATTAATACACAATTAAAAGGCATTAAATATAAGTATATAAATTTTAAAACATTGTACTATATACTTCTTTTTAAACAACATTGAATGAAAATGTTACTTTGTTATTTCATTACTCGTATTTCATTACCACTACATGCGTTCTTCTTCCCCTCACATTATTTAGTGAACTATTTTTAGTCAATTTTGAGAGATCTATTGTTGATTTAAAAATTGATCTTTTATACAGAGGACTGTTGAAAAAGAACCATTTTGAATTTTGACTATACTTAGCTAATGGTGTTTAATTAAAAAAAAAAAAAAAATTGACAGAAGAAGGTATTTCGACTATATTTAGTAATTACATATGTGAGATCACATTAATAAGTTTAGAATTAATAAAAATGGAATCTCTTGATTCAATTAACATAATCTTTACATAACTATAAAGCTATGACCTGACAAGCAGTACTAGTGCTTTCTGTTAAGTAATTTTTAGGAACTGAGCTCACACGACACTGTTGAGTCAGGTTAAAATTAATACACATCACAGACAGTGTGACATAAAGTTCTCGATTATGACATTGTAGTGTTCGCTATTTACAGTTACAGGATCACACGCAGCATCTTAAAAAAAATAAGGTCCAATCACACCTGACCAAATTCACTGATGATTGTAATGGTCACTGATGATTGAATGGTCACTGATGAATTATTGTTGATTTTAAGTGTCTTAATAGCTACACTGCTAACATAGCCACTGAGGTTAGTATGGGTTTCATTGTTCGTTATAATTTTGTCATAAAAAAATAGATAATCATTAAAAAACTAGTAGTATACATGATCTCTAGGCTCAAGTTCTTGAGTCAACTGTATCTTATATGGATACTTGAGTCAACTGTATCTTATATTGATACTTGAGTTAACTGTATCTTATGCGAAGATGACCGTGAAACTCTCAATTGTTGTGAACGTTGCCTTACAGATGTCAGTTTTTCGACTTCAGTTTCACGCATGTTTTAAATATTTTCTGAGTGTGCATTTTTAACACTGCCTAACTTTGGTATATCTGCCACAGTATCAAACAAGTAATTATGGGGCGAGAGAAGTTTTGTTATTGTCAAGAATTCTGAGGGTCACTGTAATTAACACATTCAATGCGATCAAATTATTAAGGTAATTCACGTGTTGCTGAAAATTAAAAAAAAAAAAAAAAGATGTAAAATTACGTGCGATTTAATTTGGTGTTGTCTAATAGTACCCCCTCCATTTGAAACGAAACATTGAAAACGAACTTTGCATACGAAAACGCGTCAGGCACGTTGTTAGCACCCGACGGTTGCGAAGAAGAACGCACTAGGCGCGTTGTTGGCATTGAACGTGTTAAAGACTGATTTTTGTAGTATGTTTTAATTAAAACAGTACATTGTTGAACTGTGAATCACTCCATAGCAAATTTGCTACATCCACATTGCTTGACTGTTAAAATTGAACCAAACCAAATATAGTTGTAATGTTATTTTATATTTATGTTTTAACCAAATGAAATATAGTTGTAATGTTATTTTTTGGCTACCCAGTATTATACCTATTTAGTAAATTTTTTATTTTATTATGAAGTTCTACAAAGTCAAAGCTGAAACATTTATTTTAATATAAGACATTTTTCTGCACCTGAACTAATGGAAATATGAAATAATTTAAAATAATTTTATTGCAATGCATCTACAATTTTGAATAATGCAAAATTTTTGAGAGGGGTTCTTGATTAATAATAATGTAATCCTAAAGTACAGGTAGTCGTCGACTTACGACCTATGCGACTTACGACTGTTCGACTTTACGACCACAATCCGCGATCTGTATTATAAGCATTTTTAAGCCCTTCCGAGATGTCTACAAAAAGGAAAATGTCAATTTCTCAACCTGCCAAGAAGCGAAGAAAGGTTATTGATTTGAAAACAAAAATTATGGTAATTAAGCAGTACGAAGGTGGAAAAAAAGTGAATGCCATTGCCAGTGATTTGATGCTGCTATCACACTTTACTGCGTCGACAATTCCGAAGGACAAAGCAAGGATTCGTGAAGCTGTGAAGATCAAATTGAAAAATGGACACCGTTATCCCTTTTTACTGTGCAGACGAAGACTACAAGTTTAATGTATAACAAACACCTGTATTTTGTATTTTCATGTTTTATTAACACTTCCCTTACTGTGCTAAAAAATTACGCCAGTTACGGTGTTGGACACTGAGGGTACACTAAAAATGTATGTTTTAAATTAAAATTCTGCAAAATCTATTAGTTTTTTTTTTTTAATTAGCTATAAACATCATTTTATTGTGTAATAAAATGTCGAATAATATAAAATAAGTGTAAGAAATGATAAAATAATAGTTGAAACAGAGAAGTGACATTTCTATAGGAATATAATTTTCCCACTGCGTCGTTCGGTCTGCGCAACGTTCAGAATGCGCATGACTGAAAAGAGGTCTCCAACCTTTTAACACTTCCCTTACTGTGCTAAAAAATTACGCCAGTAACGGCGTTGGACACTGAGGGTACACTCACTAAACATGTATGTTTCAAATTAAAATTATGCAAAATCTGCTAAGTTATTTTTTGTTATTAGCTATAAACATCATTTTATTATGTAATAAAATGTCGAATAATATAAAATAAAGGTAAGAAATGATAAAATAAGAGCTAAAACAGAAAGACATTTCTATAAGAATATTATTTTTACGCTGCGTCGTTCGGTCTGCGCAACATTCAGAATGCGCATGCGTGATAAGAGATTTCCAGCCTTTTAATTTTTTTTCATAAAATTATACAATAAAATGTAGCGTGTATTTTTTTGGCAATAAAACCATAATTCGAATAAAGACAATAAATAACATATAAAAAAAATATAAAATGAATATATAAATTCAAAAATCAAGGTTTTAGGGCGAGAAATTTATAAAGTATAAACAAACACGAAATTCAAAATTATATATAAACAAACACGAAATTCAAATCAATAAAATATATGCAATTTGGAAAATATAAACATTACAGAAAATTTTAAAATAGGACAAACATATCATATAATCAAAGTTTAATCCTGTGGAGAAAGTTATCGCAATTGGGGCATGAAACCACTTTTTTTTTTACTATATTCTACGTACTAAACACGCAGGTGTTTGACAAATATTGCAGAATAGCCTGGTTTTTTTTCTCGAATGTTTTTAATAAAACCCACAACTTCCTCTTTTGAGGACCTCACGGGGTGCCAACAGGGTATTATTTACTAATGTTCCGGATATTGACTCGCCACAATATGTTAAAACTGTATAAAAAGCATCTTATTGTTGCTATTTTTCCTTTTTAAGATATTGGGCATTGCCAATTCCAAACTTACCTCTCTTGTGAAATGTTTTCGGTGGTATTAATTATTTTGTTTCCACTCTGGATATTTGTCTATCCATAAGAGGTATGCATTCAATGCAGCCATATCTATAATTTCCATAAAAAGACGGAAAGGCCATCTTCTCGTTGACCTTGAGCAAGAGTACTCTCAAGTAATTTGGTCTCCCGTATCTACTCCAATTTTCGTATTATTATAATGATGTATAATTACTATAGTGGCTTTTGTTTTTCTGAATAATCAATTTCTGCATCATTGAATTGAGTGGATAATAATAATACTGCTTTATTTTTTGTGGTACACACGAAACAAGTATTTTATTTTCAGCTACTATGGATTGTTTTCTCTCTAGACGGTATAAATTCAAGTGAGATTACTCTTTTATTTTTTCGAAGCGTGCCAGTTAGAGTTAAACCTTTTAATAAAAGATTATCGGCTAATTTGATGGAGGTAATAAAAATACCTGTGGTTATCCTCCTGTTCGTGCCATACTGCGGTTGAACCATTTCTATAACTACTCAGTTACCTTGATTTATCTCTCTCTACGATTATTTATCATACCAGAATAAGCCTGTAAATTTGTTATGCGTCATATGCCGCCGCAGTCGGCAGCAACCCAGATTTTGATGCCATATTTACCAAGTTTAGACTTCATGTACACGCGAAATGAACAATTCTCTCTAAAGTTTGCCAAACGTTCATCTACAGTTATATTCGAAGATGGAGAATAATTGCTTTTGCACATATACATAAACATTTTTGAAATCCACTGAATTGGTTCTAATTTATCTGAAAAAACCCTGATATCTCTCTTCTCGGGTTTCTTTATCATCAAAACGAATATGACTGTAAATATAGATGAATCTATCTCGAGACAGAGCTGTTGTGAAAAATGACTGGCAAAAGGGACTTTCACTTATCCACAATTCACTCAAAGATAGCTTTCGTGTTCGATTTCTGCCAGGTGCGAGCAATATTACAATGAATTCATATAACTCGTCTTTTGATATTGGTTGGTTCTTTTCTGAATGAATTCGATTTAAATGACGATTTGTTTCTTAAACATCACTTTTACCACCTCTTCATTTACAAACAGACAACACATATCTTTTATGGAATGTACATTTATACTTGAATTTCTCAGTCCAGAATCTTCGATGAGAATATTTGATACCCGACCGATGCCTCGAAGATTGAGGTGGTACTCGTAATGAACTCCATTCGAATCCATGTTTTGATGTAAATAATATTTCTTCGTCTTCTTCACTCGTCTCCAAATCAGAATAAACTTCATCCTGTACCTCGACAAAATCTTCTGATTCTGATATATTGCCTGTCGCCTTAAATTCCAAATCGCTATCATCGCCGTCGATATTTCCCGCCATCTCAATTATTATATTTTTGAAAATGAAATAATAAATAAAATGTACATTTATTACAAAAAGAGTAATGGTACAATATAACATACCAGATAAAAAATGATAATAGAAAAAACATACCAGATAAAAATTAAAAATAACAATCAGGATTATAAAACTGGTGACGAGCCCCTGGAACGGGGCGCTATACGAACTGTCAAAAAAGAATGAGTGTTTGACATTTCGTCAATTCGCGATTTAAAATCATTAATTTCTGTTGAATTAACTATGAATGTTTTGTTTCCTAATGACATCATTCAAATCATAGAGGTTTCGATGAGGAATACATAAAGTATGAAGACCCTGCAAGCAGTATATTTCGAGAAATTAAATAAAATATAAGTCATGATCACTCGCTATCCATCACCGTACGGCAAGTGTTAATATAATGTTTAACCAATTTTACTGCAGCATAATTTTTTTACTTAATCCTAACAAATGTAAAAATAAAAAACAAAGCAATACATGAAGATATCCGAGTATCAGCTGCATGCTAATGATAAAGGGAACAAAGACAAACTCGAAAAATAATAAAAAAAGAAACCATAGAGAAACCCGATAAATGACAGTGGTGATACACTGATTATAACAAAAACATAGAAAACAGTCTTATAATATCATCACGCACTATAATTTACATATGTACGAAAATTATTGCATAAGCCGACTTACGACCAGATCAACTTACGACCTTTTTATCGGAACCGAGTGCGGTCGTAAGTCAACGAATACCTGTATTAGGATTATCATTAGTAAAAAACTAACAATGGAAGAAAAATTGTCAATATAAAACAAATATATTCAATATTAAAGACAATTTTTATGTGTACAATAAAATAACCTAAATTAGGCAAAATTATTTAAAAATGTAAATTCTACTTTTTTATAAATCAATTGTACTTACTCGTTGCAGTATCTGAATATTCCTCTAATATCAACTTCCCGGGCCAAAGCATGTGCTAGAGGCACCTTGACTTCTGATGCCCCCATACCGATTAAAACACAAACGCCACCAGCTCGTGTTGCCTGCAATGTGAATGTTATGTATTAATATTCATATTTTTATATGTATTATTGACAATTTCCATGATCTACTTGCTAAGACGCTTTTTTCTACTCGAGATATTTTGGGCTTGAAATCTCGAGTACCTAAATAAAAAAAATTAAATGGAGGTCTATTCTGCTTCACAGTTTATCAACCAGGTTGTTGATACTGAGTTATGTGATTATTCCAGTAGTTTTAAACCTGAAGTCTTGATTAATGAGGTTGTTAAAAATGTATCATCAATACAAATATATTTAGGAGTACAATATGAATGAATAAGTTTTAGTATGAAGATAATAAATTGGACAAATTTCAGGATAGATTTTCACATAACTCTGTCATACAGCTAGCATTTTACAAACTGGCTTAAGGTTGACCGTAGTATGCCCATTGTAAGACAGGGCTTGCATATAAATTTTTCTCACACTATGCGATGTTCAAGTATTGGCTATTTGATTCATGCATCTTGCCCATTGTACTATACAGCTCTGAATCTTTATATGTTATCAAGGCCTAATAGAGACTTCTCAGTTTGGAGAACAGGTGTCTTAGGAGGATGATGGCTATGACCACGTGATGAATGAGACGGTGTGTTTTATAACCTATTATCACCACAATAAGGGTGAGATGCTGAAGGTGGTATGGTTACATATTGAGAATGCTGCCTGGTAGCTAGCCAAGAGTTGCGGTATTTTCTCACCCTCAAAGAATCCGATATCCATTCTACACCATACACCCTGACATGGGAGGAATGGAGAGATAGGCGTGGATCAACTTGGATGGAGGTTTTATGGTATCTCTGTGTTCCTGATGAAATGTATATGGTAATTATGTCAGTCAGATTGTTAGTTTTCATATTGTTAATCAATATGAAATCACCATGACCAAATGAGAAAATTCCCTTATGGGTCATTTTTATGATCTTGTTTTGTCCAAAGAGAACCACCCATTAGAATGGGTACTTTTCTGCATCTGTATATGTTTGAAAAAACATATTTGATAAGTAAAACTACAGAAATCTTATCAAGGGAACCAAACTACAAAGAAAGCTTTGTAGATCTGACGATATGTTATAGTTACACATTCGGCCCTAGGTGTTCATATATAATAATAAATTCAAATAAGCCCTCCCAAAAAGGGTTGTCTTCATGTGCCTCCTAAAGCTACGCATGTCACCCATATCTCAAACAATTTAAGGCAGACAATTTCATGCCACGGGATCAACAATGATAAAAACTTTGCCATATACACTATATACAATGGTTGCACTCTATGGCAATCTCAGACGATTTATTCTTCCACATGATCAATGTGTATCAAATTCAAAGGATAAAAATCAAGGAAAAAACAACAGCTTAAAATATATTGCTAACTTTTCTAGCACGTTTTAAACTAAAGTTACTGTTGCTTAGTGTCAAATAATAAAATTAGATGAAATAAATACCAAAATAGCGACTCGTGTTGTTGATTCCACACCGCTACAGTCAAGAGCTTTTTCTGGCTCCACTCCCATCAAAGAATGGATATTTTTAACAATCTGATCTTCTTTATCCTGTGGATTTATGAGTAGAGTGTGTGTAGCTCCCAACTCCTTCGCCAAGTTCAAACGGTTTTGCACCAGATCTGTGGGATTAAATTATACTATATTTGCTGAATGCTAAATTAATAAAATAATTGTATTGTGTATTAATTTTATATGTTAAAATGTTATCAAAGTACATTTTGTACTCAGAACCTAAATTAAGATTGCAAACTTCAATTATAGTTAAATAAATTCATCCTTTTCCTTTTCACTCACAAGGTGGAGCACATTGTTATATAGAACAGAGCTTCCCAACCAGTGTGCCAGTGAGTGATTGGGAAGAGTGCTGCAAGATATAGTTGCATATAGTAAAATTGAAATGTCTATTCACTTTCACGCGATTTGTTGCATTTGGTGCGATGGCATTGGGCCAAATTTAATGAAGCATCTTATTATCCGAGTATCACTTTGAAAATAACTTTAAAGCAGATTTACAATTATTACGATAATGTAGGTTTAGCGCAAGTATTTCTTTGAAAGAATTTATTACCTATCATTTAACTTTGTTATTATTTATAATTGGGCCCAAAAAAATTCTGCTCTAATTAAACTTTTACTCAAAATCATAGTTAGAATTGAAAACATCAATTATAGATAAATTAATCCATCCTTTTCCATTCACTTTCAAGTTGGAGTATATTGTTATGCAGAGTACGAACATGTTTATCTCAGTTTTTGCAACTTTACAGTAGAGTATTTTTCAGATTTTTTGAAATTTTGTTCATTGTTGTAAAAGTGTCTTTTCTGGAAATTAAAAATCTCAGCAAGTTTGAAAAAAATAAAAAAAATTGTACAACTATCTTCTTCCATTATTTATTTTAAAATTGGTTTAATAAAAAAATATTTTACTCCGAACGAACGTTTCATAAATATAAAAAAACGTTCAAATTATTTACATTATTTATAGTTAAGGCACTAGCATTGTGCAGGTTTAAAGACATTGTAATTTGTTTTATCAAACACTGTTTATTCCACTTTTTTGTAACGGTATAACCCTACCGGTTTCACAGCTTTCACCTCATCTTCAGGGGAGCACAAACAAGACTCTTGTTTGTGCTCCCCTGAAGATGAGGTGAAAGCCTTGAAACCGGTAGGGTTATACCGTTACAAAAAAGTGGAATAAACAGCGTTTGATAAAATAAATTACAAAAATTATTTACATTATTTCGTTTTTACTGGCATCACTTAGTGGACCAAAGATCGCTTTAAGGGTGTCTACGTTTCAGTTAATTGATCTTCTGTTGAAGTGTGATTTTATTCTTATGAATAGTCTACATACATTTCTTAGATTTTTTTGTTATGTTATGTGAAACCTGCCTGCCATACGATGTGCGTACGCCAAGTTAGGCTTATTAAAGATAAATAAAAAGAATGTAAAAAAATACAATATAACATTTTAAAAATATTGTGAAATTCAGAATTCTCTTGAACGCCTCCAAGTCACCTGTCTGTCTGCTCACATTTCAAAGGAAGTTTATACCATGATACAAGGTCAGCCACTTCAAAAGAGCAATCGAGGTAGCATAGTCTGCTTGCCTGATTCATCTCAAATAGACAGTTAACATCCTGAGACACATCCCTAACACATAGGTAACAGTAAAGTTATATTTCAACAGTAGAGTTATTCAGTCGAATTGCCCTGCATAAGAAAACAAACAAGTGTGTTACTGCGTTGAAGACTTCATTTGAAACCTGTCAAATTGAAACTAACAAACCCTGATAAATACTCCATTATAGTAA
The DNA here is from genome assembly GCA_949825065.1 of Odontocerum albicorne. Taxonomy (NCBI): domain Eukaryota; kingdom Metazoa; phylum Arthropoda; class Insecta; order Trichoptera; family Odontoceridae; genus Odontocerum; species Odontocerum albicorne. The sequence continues at coordinate 28,101,631 of OX463853.1, read as the reverse complement.
TTAAGTCGAGATACAATGGTGCATTTCCTAGTCTAATCTCCTTATCAACTTATTTGTCTAAGGGCAAATAATCAAGAGCTGACTATCTATCTGCACATCAAAACACGGGCAGTTGTCAAAGTGAGCATATACGAGGGTGGTCCCAGAAGTACCCGACCTGACGTATAGATGGCGGTTGTTGCTTAAAAAAATTACTATGGTAGGAAGTACTAAACTTATAAAGCTTAAGTTTCAAGTTTTAAGACGCTACGTTGTTTAGTATTTGTTTGGCAGCCATCAATAGTGAACGCTCTCAGTGAATTTGTAAACATGGAAAAAATTGGTCATCGTTATGTGATACAATACTTTCATTTTAAAGGTCTAAGTCCAACCAATATCAAAGCCGAGCTAGATTCTACTCTGGGGGAGTCTGCTCCTTCGTTTACAACAGTAAAATATTGGGTGGCAGAGTTTAAACAAGGCCGTACGAGCTGCCAAGACGAACATCGCAGTGGTCGACCAAATGAGGTGACCACGCCAGAAATGGTAAAGAAAATCCACAAAATGGTATTGGATGACCGTCGATTGAAAGTGCGCGAGCTAGCAGACATGGTAGGCATTTCAAAAAGTGCTGTACATCGCATATTGACTGAAAATTTGGACATGAGAAAGCTGTGCGCAAGATGGGTGCCGCGTTTGCTCACAATGGAACAAAAACAGCGTCGTGAGGATGTTTCAATCGAGTGTTTGGCGATGTTTCACAGCAATAAAGCCGAGTTTTTGCGTCGATTCATAACCATGGATGAAACATGGGTCCATCACTTCACACCTGAGACGAAAGAACAGTCAAAACAATGGACTGAAAGGGGAGAATCGGCTCCAAAAAAGGCGAAGACAGTTCCATCTGCAGGCAAGGTCATGGCGTCAGTTTTTTGGGATGCGCGTGGGATAATTTTCATTGATTATCTTCAAAAAGGAAAAACAATCAACGGCGAGTATTATGCGAACTTATTGCAGCGTTTGAGTGATGAAATCAAGAAAAAACGGCCGCATTTGGCTAAAAAGAAAGTGTTGTTTCATCAAGACATTCTACCAGTTCACATATCCGTTATCGCGGTGGCCAAAATCAATGAATTAAAGTTCGAATTGCTTCCTCACGCACCCTATTCGCCAGATTTAGCCCACTCGGATTATTTTCTTTTTCCAAACTTGAAAAAATGGCTCGGTAAAAGATTTGCCAACAATGAAGAGGGGAAATCTGCGGTTGATGGCTATTTTGAGGCGCTCGACGGTTCTCACTATAAACAGGGTATCAAAGCTATTGAACATCGCTGGGAAAAGTGTGTCGAACTGAAAGGAGACTATGTTGAGAAATAAAAATATTTTTTCCCAAATTTTTTGTGTTTTCTTTGTTAGGTCGGGTACTTTTGGGACTACCCTCGTATGTGTATGTAACAGTTAAGGAACTTTATCTTTTCATCATAGAGGGTTTATTTTAAATTTGTTTCATAGCTACGAGGGTCATCCAGAAAGTAAGGTTACAACATTTATGTAGGATCGAAAAATGCTTGTATTTAATTGAAATTCACAGGATACTTCACAAATATATTTAACTATTTTTCAATGTAATCGCCGTCGAGATCAAGACATTTCTGTAGTCGGGGCACCAGCTTTTGTATGCCAGTGTCATAGACCTCCGCCGCCAGCTGTTTCAGCCGCTTCTTCACAGCTTCCTCGACCTCTTGATCGTTGAAAAATTGTTGATGTGTAGTGACACACCCACGTCTCATCTCTCGTCACGATCGAGTCCAGAAAAGCTTCTCCCTCCTGTGCAAAACGATCCAAAAATTCACGCGCGGCGGTCACGCGATTTTGACGGTGTTCCGGTGTGAGCATTCTGGGCACCCATCTCGCACACAACTTCTTGTAACCAAGTTTTTCCGACACAATATTACCAAGGAGAATTCGAAAAATGTCAGGAAATTCTTCGTGAAGGTCGTCAAGCGTCACACGGCGGTCATTTTGCACTTGTTCTTCATGCGGGACCAAACAAACTGACCGTTAGGATCCCCCCTACACGCCAGTTGCACCAACTTTGAAACAAAAAATTTACCCCGGCCTCAGGAGCCCTTGTAATCTTAGTTTCTGGATGACCCTCGTAAAATTATAACTAGCCTGTGATCAGTATGTTTGATGCTCCCATGGACTTGGCAGTGAGTAGAGTAACAAGGCCGATGGGACCAGCTCCTAATATAAGAACAGAACTGCCGATAGTCACTCCAGCTCTTCTGCACCCATGGACACCAACAGACAGGGGCTCCAAAAGGGCTCCTTCTTCCATGCTTACATGATCAGGTAATCTGTAAACAAATATTGTTATTAAAAATTCATCAATTACAGACATAACTCGACTTACAGCTTTTGAAATATTTGAAATACTATCTGCAGCAAAGTCACTTGCTTTGGATTAACAGCTCTTTAGGATCATGACACTACCATATATATCAGATGTAACATATGTGTCACATAGATTAGTAATTATCTTTATATTATTGCCTGGAAACAATGCAGTAAAATCATTGCTTGTAATATTGTTGTATAATATATGTGTGATCCTTTTATTATCGCAATGTTATAATTGGATGGACCTTGCGCGTCTTGACCACTTGACAAGCATTGAGCTAGCGAAGGGTGACAGCGTAAGCGGTCGAATCGATGTGCTTGCGACATGCGATGGGCTATACATGAAGGATGCAAAATGAACAAAATATGTTCTTGTCTGAACTTCTACTGTGTTTTTATTTCTACAAAGTTCTACCAGTGCACAAGGAATCTTTTCACTCAGCTGTCACTAAGACTCGTTGAAGTCATGCCGGAATCTCCGCGGATTGAGCGGCAACCATCCACAGTCTTTGTACCGGTGCTGTACACTTGTAGTAAAGATGTGGAAAATTCAAGAATTTTGTGATGATTTGACAAGTTCAAAAAGAAGTCAAATATATATGGTATAAAAATGCAAACAGACAGCTGTTGCAGATTCTGTCAAAATTAAAATAACATAATGGTGACTTGATAATAAATAGATCAAAATTTAAAATGAAGGCAAAATAAAGTGACAATAGTTTTCTGAATAAGGCTTCATGTTTGTCCAGTCCTTAGGTTCTTAAAGAAAAATGTTTACTCCCATCTAAATAACAAATATTGAAAACATCCAAATGATAACCTTTATTCTATGGATACTCACAATTTCTAAAGTTTCATGATAATTTGGTATCTTGATAATTTGTTAAAAATATTTTAATTTTGAAGTGAGTATGATATTCATATTTTATTTTTTAATGGTTTAGCATCTTTGGTTTTTATTATTTAAGTAAGAGGTAAGTTTGAGTTTCAAGCATGTCCTTTACCAGAAATAGTGTTCTATGCGCCAACAGTTATAAAGCTATTAAAAGTATAATACTAAAATAATTTCAAAGATTTAAAATCACACATTCTTTATTACAACTAAATCTTATTGTCAAGTTTCCTAAGAATCGAACACGCAGTTTAGGTTAAAATACATACCAGCATGCTAGCTATAAATAATTAAACTTATTGACTTGAGCAAAAAAATAGTGGTAATTTAGTTTGTAACATATCACTTGAAGAAGGTGAGATTTTATTTTGCTCACGAACCCACAAACTATAGAACCAGTTCTGTTTCTAATGGTATCAGTTTAAACCAGTTACAATTAATTAATTGAGATTACTTTCTCAATAAGTCACGCAACAAAAAAATTATGACATAATTATATATCTTTTTTTAAATTATCCACATTGAATTTGAAGTTTTATCAGTTTTTAAATATAATTCTTATTTATACATTTATCATAAAATTTTCCATTACTGTGCAAGTAGATAAGCATACAATAATCATAAACTTTTATATAAAATAAATAATGTAATATTTTTGTCTATTCCTAGAGTATGATCATGGATCATGAACACATGAAACCTACTTATATAAGTGGAGAAATGGTGTACTAAATCATTGACCTTTTTAGTTAGTCAATCTCTGAGATTGGTTGAATTTAGCATTGACAACATTACGTCAATACAAACCCATAGATTATCAATATTACATCAATGCAAACCCAAAGATTACTAACATTACCTAAATTTTAACTCGAAGATAACCAACATTACTTCAATGCAAAACCAAAGACTAAAAAACCCAAAGATAAAAAAGAGCTACTTAAAGGGATAAATGTGGAAGGTTCTTCGAAAACCAGTGGGTTTTTTTTGGCATCTGTGTACAATACAATATTCAATTTATTTTATAAGCAATCTTATTAAAAATATAGACTAATGTTTAATTTTCATGTTTCTTTGAATATTATATTAAATTCATTGATTAATATTAAATGTTACTTAAAATTTGACTGTTCGGTTGATTGCGAGTTTTAAATATGAGAGGCTCATAGAACAATTGGCTCAATTTCATTAAAGATAGCTATCAAATTCAACTTTTGAAATTTAATAAAAAAATGCAGCGAGTATTGATTGTTTTATTCCAGTGTGTTTATTAATGGTCCAAAAAAGATTTTTTTTTAAATATAGAAAAAAATGTGGTGGTGTTTGAATCCTTAATTTAACTAATCACCCTCGGATAGGATGATTTGAGAGAGTTAGAATGAGTGAGTAAATCTATTACTTCAAATAAAATGAACCATTTTTGGTTTGTAAAGAGATTGTTTTTTTTGCATTGCAACTGAAAAAATATTCCCTTAATATGCTCATATTCGCCTTTTGATACACAGTTGGTTGCTGAGTGTACGAACGCAAATTATACTTCTCATCACTCCACAAGGGCACAAACTACAGCAACAAGCATTTTGAATATCTTACCCATAACTTGAGCTATGGGAGAATCAAACTCTCACTTAACTAGATAAAAGTTAATTAAAAGCATATATGATATGCTGAGTGTAAAAAAAATCGCATGTGAGCAACAGACGGTAAAACAGTTTTTTTTAAATATGTTTGGGTTTTGGCTGTTTGTCTTTTCAACTAGCCATTATTTCCAGCATAGCTCACATCAAATTAACAAGTTAATAACAAAATTATCATACTTGTAGCAAAAGTCAGCTGCATGTGGGTAGTATCTAGTTAAATTGCCATCAACTGGAGGAGTGGCACAGAAAGACATGTCCGGGCACAGGTTATATTGTCCACCTTTGCAAAATTCACATTTGCGGCATGGTACTCCTGGTTCAACTGCCACACGGTCCCCGACTTTTAAATTATTTACTTTAGAGCCTAACTGTAAAACAAAATTATGATTTATTTATTAGATGTATAGTATAATAATGGTTAAATAATTATTGGAAAATTATATAAAAATAAATTAATCATACATTTTCTTTTTCTAATTGAAGATTTTGAAGAAAATTTCGTTTTCATATTTTTAGTAAAAATATTAATTCCTGAAATAATTAATTTATTTGAAGTATTTTCCAGCTAAGGAAAGGTTTTTATTTGGAGAGACAGAACATGAACGATTTTTGACAAAAATGTTTGAAAATATTTTCCTTTTCTTAAAAATTGTGACATTTCAACACAAAATTCTGTTCAAGATTCATAAGCAAAACAAGGTTGTGAGAAAAACACAATCAATGTTTTATGTTAAATATAGGAAATAACATAAAATAACACTTTTGTTATTTAGTGTTTAAATATAGGATAGTTTGTTAGTTATCTAGAATATAGAAAACAATATGATTTTTTAATCTAACCTATTATTTTTGGTACGCCTGTAAGAGTTAGGATGGATGCAATATAATAAGCTATTCCTTATGATCGAGTATGATTGTTAGCCATCTTGTGGATGGAAGAGTAATTTATGTACAAGTTGTTGCACTTCAGTAACAACACTGTCTTGACAAATTAAACCCAAAGTTATGATGGCAAGGAGATTAAACTTCAAAGACAATCGACAGGTTTAATCTGCTGCTGTCTTTCATTAGGCAGAACTGTATATAACGCTACTTGTGTGTTGCTTAATAGCACTGTAATAATTTATAATAAGTTACAGAAAAAAATAAATTCAGTTGTAAAATAGTCTAAGAGTAAAACCAGTCTGAAAGTAAATCCAACAGCAATCGAATTTAGAGCGCCGCTTACTTAGCAGCTCACAATTAAACGCTAACTGTCATACCATGACTACTGAAATTGAGGCTGGATTCCTACTTGGCAAAGGTTAAACCAAGAACTGTTCGTGACTGTAAGCTGACTATAGCGTGCCCGCAGTATGACAGAGCATGCAATTTTTTTGATGATATGGTATTATTGGATTGTTAGATTACCTGCCAGCAGCTTTTTTAACCATTGGTTGATTGCTGTGAAATCTGTGTAAGCAAACTGGAGGTATGCCTTTGGTCAAGTGAACCAGCTTTACTACTTTACAGCCTTACATTGTGAATTATTGCCATTGATGTATCAGATATTATTCTTCTAATGCAAAATAAGATATTTAATAAACCTTAGCAACTATGCCTGAAGCTTCATGTCCAATAATCATGGGTGAGGTAACTATGAAATTTCCACAACGTCCTCTAGTCCAGTAATGGACATCAGATCCACAAATTCCAACAGAATCCATTTTAAGAAGAACCTCTGAAATATAAGAATAATGTTATTTGGTAATTTAGTTCAAACACATTCTGACATAGTAATTTTAGATCTGGGATAATGTTTAATTTATGAGAACTCTTCACAATCAGTTGTGTAATGAGGGTTTTCTAAGCCTTGGGACAAGACAAAATCTGCGTCCCCTTGCACAAAGAGTAAGCTAAGTATCGTTTAGGAATAAGGTGGAAGTTTGACTGCGAAGGCAAAGCCTGTAATACATTTCACATTCATGCATGCTCTCCTGTTTCTCATACTTCTTACCTTACACTCAGTTAAAAAAATTCAAACTATCTTGTTCCACTCATTCCTCGGTATACCTCTTCCTCTCGCTCTCTATTCATTTCAGACATATATTTTGTTTCATAAGTCTTTCACAACTCATTCTCTCAATGTGGTCAAACCATCTTAATATTTCTTCCTAAACTGCACTTATATCATCCATCTCTAATGAACAGTTATCCTTTATTTGATCAACACTCTATCAAACATTGTAATACAAGATATTCTACTCAAGCCACAAATTTCTATCAAATTTATTCTGCTCTTATCATTCCCTATTAATGCCTAGACTTTGCTTCTACAGATTAAGGTTGGTATTAGCGCATCACTGCGTACAATCATTTTTGAAGATTTTGCAATAGATTTACTGACAAAAAACAGTGCTAAGTGCGCCATTGATCTTGTTACCTGCATTAGCCTTAACATAATCATATCCATTAAATCTATTAGTTTCTATTATTACATAAGGGTGGAACTGGAATGATTGAAATGGTCAACATGACCGTCATACATAAAAGTATCCAATATAACTTTGATGAAAGTGTAGGAAAAATAAATTTAGACACAATTTTGAGATTGAATGTGTAGTTAACTGCTTACAAAATGATTCATAAAATGTGCATTTACTAGCCCATAATACGACTTTAATTTCATTAAATATTTTGACATTGAACTTTCTACCTGGTAAGAAAATAATATAAATATTTACCATCATCTTTGATTTCTGGTATTGGTCTTTGCTCCTGTAAAAAGAAAACATTTAAATATTAGGAAAAAAGTCAACACATTGGTTTACCTAATAACATTTGAATTGATCAACGTTCCATGCTTTTAATGTGAGGCTTGTTTATTATTTTCTTTCTACTACTAATCCTTGATCATACAAAACAGTCACAAATGGAAATCACATATCATACATATTTTTGAGACCAGCAGCCCGAGTGATTTGATCATGTAGAACGAATGAATGGAGAAAGACTAACAAAACAAATATATAGTGTAAATGTGAGTGGAATTTGTGGTAAAAGAAGACCGGGAAAAGTATAGGTATGGTTGGTACAAGTGAATTATATTTTGAACGGAAACGTAAAAGGTCAGAGAAATCATAGACGCTGTGCTAGAAGATATATATGGTAGATACAGGGGTGAAAGATGTGTGTCACGATAAGATAGTCTGATGCTTTGTCCTCTCTACTTATCCTAACAGAGAAACTTGTAGCAGTTTTGCATGAAAATCTAAACTTAAAAGCTTGATTATTCTTGCCTAGAAATATGGCACATTAAGTCTTATGCCATCTTTGGATAGTAATTAAAACATTTATCTATTTGCAAAATTTTGAAATGTGACATATCTGAACTTATAATCTCGTTTATATTATTGACACATCACAATTTAAATTTGACTGTTTAAATCAGAATTGTGAGTATTGCACTAAAACTTTAAAAAATGTAACTTATTTCATCCTCGAGCTAAATTAAGACAGTGTAAAGAGTTTTTTTTTAAATTTCATTCTTCATTAGTATAGCACCCATTACCATATCTACATTTATTATGTGAATACATTGATGAACGTGACTGGGAGAAAATATTGTCTTCAGTCCCATCGAGCCTTCAGGTTTAAAATCATAGGAGTAGGTTCACAGTTTGCTATCATGTGTTTTATACATGGTACTGTCACATTTGGATAGAAAAGCATTAAAAAACTATTGCACCACAGAGGTTATCCATGTTATAATAAAAAGATATGCATTTAACATAAAATTTTATGATAATCATTTAAATAAATTTTTGATATGTAAATCTTGCTTAAGTAAGGTTGATTTTAACTCAGAAAGAATGCAAATTAAAACAATTAATATTAAATATTTATTAGAAAAAGATTTTTATATTTTAATTGGATTGTAATTATTTACTCATTTATTTTTTCTTGAAAATATTTTAAAATAAATATTAACTTACTCAAGTATAGGGTGGCCAGATTTCAGTTTATCTAAACCCTGACATTAAGAGTAACAAAAATAGGTTTTCTTTGGTGGGAAAAACAAGATATTTATAGAAAACCAAATACAAGCAAATAAAAACAAGAAAAATATTTTTATCTGTTAATGTTTAAACAAATATACTTTTAATAAAATAATATAGAAATAATATATTATAATTAGTCAAAATGGTTATGTAACTAACATTAATATATATATAACTAACATTTTTGTATAAAATAGAAACTCTGCATATAGTGAATGGCAAAAGAGAAATTGTGTTGTATTACTTTTGATATATACAGTACAATCTGGTTAATTTATTGCTATGTACTAATCTCGAATGATGAGGAAGTTTATAAGAAAAAAATGATTTTGTTTAAATAATTATGCAATTAAATTCCCTGAAATTATTTTATTGAAAGTAAAAATTGTATTATTATGGAACCTTCACATAAAAAATAAAACATCAACAATTATTTAACAACTCAGTTTTACAGAACTAAGACATTTTTGAAAAAATAAATTGGTTTGAAAAGATTGTAAAATTTTGTTTCAATGTTCAAGTTGTAATAATATATAAAAAATATATAACAAAAAATTAAATAATATAAAAAAAATCTATAACGCCTACCAAATAAAACAGTTTTTCTTAAAATGTTGTGAAAATATAGGAACCTTATGTTGACAAGATATTTTACATTATGGAGTTTTCAATAAATAAAAATATTTTATTCTATGAAAGTGATCCTCGACCTAATTGGTATTGCTAAATTTTGCAAGACTTCAATGTAAATCAAGTAAATGTTGAAGAAAAACAACCTATTCATGAATTCCAGATTTCCAAAAAAGTATATTTAATCACTGGAATTATTGTATATTGTGATGTCAAATATTATAAGGTTAACATAACTTTCGTGCATCTTTACCCAGTTAAATATACCTTGTTTGCATATCTGTACATATTATGATATATAATTGTATGTAAACGCTTCAAGCATAGCAATCAAATAACTTCGACTGACTAAAAAGTAAAAATAAATATTTTTTGATATTCATTAATCACACGAACTCTTTATTAATAAAATAATAATAAATATGGAGGCAAATATTTTTCTAATCTTGGGATCAAAATTGAATAAAATTTCTACTCATTTTAAATATTACCTATAACTTTATTTGTTTAGAAAAGGTAATTCCCACATTTCGTTCGAAAGATTGATTCAAATTCCTAAATAAAACAATGAAACTACTTACCAATCTCAAATCGTTAACATTGTACAAAACAGCTGTCAAATTATCTTCCGACATTTTAAGTATTTAATATAGTTTTCTTTGAGAAATAATGATACAAAAAATATTATATGATGATAAATAATGGACGTAAGAATAAAACACCGATGGATATTCTTTGATAACGCGCGTCTTGCGCACGTCTACCCAGCAAATTCGAATCGAGAAATGTCACAAATATGAAAACGCGGAGGCATAAATGCTCTAAAAACAGAGGCTGCTGAAGTTTGTTTCGTAGAGTTGAAACAAATTCTTGAAAAAGTTACATACGTTTATCAAGTTGCTTAGCCGTTTTACTGCTGGATTTTTTTCTCAATACTATAAAACGTCTATATATATAGATTCTCAGCACTCTTAACGGTTAAATTAGCAACCCTTACATTCAGATACGAAATTTTATTGAAATAATTTTAAGTCTATTTTAAATTGAATTTTATAAAATATTTACAAAAGTGTATTCCCAGATTTGATAAAAAGTTAATAAACATGTTTTTATCTAATAATATATACAAATAAAGAATCATAAATTTGTTAAGGATACACTTGTAACCTAATTTTTTTAAATCTTGACAAATTGTTTTCATAAAATATATTATTTTGAGAATTGATTAACTATAAAATGATAATGTTTCCTAATTTAAATGTGTTATTATGGAATATAAATCAATATTTTGATTAATTCAACATGATATAATTCAAGTGAAACTGTGAGATGACTGATTTTCGAGAATTCTATATCTATTGGTAATTTTATCCAAAATACTGTCAGTAGTTGCAAATTGCGTCATCGTTTCTATGTTATTACTATCGCCAGTTTATATTTTAAGTAGTTGTGTTAGTACTGAATAAAATATGATTTTTAATTACTGCAACAATAGATTTTATAAATACTTCAAGTATCACTCTTTATGATGGTTAGTTACGAACTAAAACTTCATAAAAATCCCATTCGAACTGTGATGTTAAAAATGTAAGTAAATAAAATATTTTTTATCAAATAAAATATTGAATCGATTCTTCTTTCAAATTTTAATATATTTTTAAACATCTTAAATAATCTTCCCCTAGTACTCATAAAGTTTCATATATTCATTTTCAAAGTTTTCCATAGAGCATTTCCTTCGACATTTACAATATTTATTTTGTGTCGGGTATATCTAATTCCTGGTATTTGGAAGAATTTTAAAGGTGATTCCTATTCTAAAATCTGGAAAGGGTTCATGTTGTGCAAAATTTTACCACTCAATACCACTTTCATCGTGATATTTTAAAGTTTTAGAACACCTGATTAAAAATCGAATTGAATGTTTTGTCGAACACAACTTATTTTTACTTTCCTTCCAGTTTGATTTCGGAAGTTTAATAGTATATGAGTAATTTAGCGATTTTAACAGCGTTTTTTTAAAAAGAATAAACTGTCGTTCTTTTATTTATCTTAGTTTAAATGTATTATATTGCATTCAAAAAATGTCTACGAGGATGAATAAACTTGAAATATTCTACTATATTTTAATATATTAAACGAAACGAAAGTTGTCATCTGCCAAAGTCGTACTAAAATAGCGACGCGCCTACGTGTCAGTAAATATCCATTTTATTTTCTTCTGTTTTTAACGATATGTTGGTCTAAAATAGAAAGTAAGTCTTTCGGATTGGTCGGCTTTCAAATTAACTCGATGAATAAATTGCATTGAAGACAAAATTAACGAAATCTCTAAGATAATGATTGTTTAACATATTGGTGCCAAGGATTGTTTTTGAAATTTCATTAAACATTTTCTCGTTGGTGGAAATACGAATATGTTGAAAACAATATAAAAAGCATTTTTTAGTTTTATAAATAAAATGAAAAGTGCCAATCAAAACTGTAAATACGTTTTTTTACAAAATCAAACAAGGCATTATAGAACTCGCGCATTGCCGACTTTTGACTAATTTGAGTGTTCAACCAAATAAAATAAAGATTAGATATTTTTGTATCATAATCGCATGTGTTCGGAATATAAATAACCCGAGTTTGATTTATACTCTCAGTTTTTTTTTCACTGTACTAATAGCATTTATAAGCTCTCTTAGATAAATTATTTAAATATGAAACAACGTTTTTCAAGTTATTGGGGGTATTTAACGGAAAATAAAAACATCAGTTTGAGAAGCAGTAATATTAAATTTATTTATTTTATTTTAACGACCTCCGTGGTCTACTTGGTAAGCCGCTTGACTTCCACCCGGAAGTTTGAGGTTCTCAGTGGTGCCGAAAAAAATAATAACAATGATTTGGTTCGGTACAAGTTCGTCTAGTAACGTTCAAGTACGTGTGGTAGTGTTGCCAACACGGGAAATGATGAAACGCGAGTTTCGCGTCTATTCCAGTGGTTCTAAACCCGTAGGTTCGATTACTGGGGCCGAACACAATATGTCTCCCGGCGTCAGTATTCAACGTGTCCGAATTATCGATTCGGATATGTTGAAGGATGTCATACGGAAGAAAATAATTTATTTGATATGCATGATATATTATTAAGGTCGTAGCAATATTTAGACCAACTGGAGAAATAAATCATTACCTATGCATAAAAGCGCGTAGACATATTTGTAAAAAATACCCAACCCACAAATAATAGTATTTCAATTTACTTGAAATATCGAATAAACATACTCGTATTTACTCGAAATATCAAGTCAGTAAAATGTGAATTTCGAAGTTAAATTTAGTTTTTAATAATCCTATTGTACAGAAGACTATAAAGGCAGAATGTGGATTAGCTTCGGACCTGTTTTGAGAAACATATCGTCGCTGTTCTGCGAAAAGCATTTAAGTCCAAATATTGAATTTTGAGATAAATGCAATTAAAGTTTCGGAAGGCGATGTAAAATCAAGTTATATGATTTTGTATCTTTTCGTAATAGCGAAACCATATAACTTTTGGACATAAATGTTTTTTTCATGTGTAGATAATTTTATTTTAAGTAAAATGGCATCAAAAAGTCATTATAAGCAAAAATTGACTTAAATGTTTTTCGCAGAACAACGACGATATATTATATGAGATTTTGTGAGATTAGATGATTATATACAAAATGGTTTGTAAGACTAATTTAACCATAAAATACACATGCTTCTGTCTAGATTTTTATGTATATACTCGTACTTCAAATATGTATTCGTATTCTTATTTCAAATAATTAAAAAAAAGTTTTGTGGGTTGAATCTTTTAAGCGTATTGCAAATTTTATGCAATTTGCACCATATACCTAGTTAGGTGTATGAAAATTGTCAAATGATGAGGAATTACTTGTGTAAAGAACCTTGTATATGAATGTGAGTATTCTCTGTGATCCTGTCTTTTATGTTTCAAATGGAAAATAGAATGAGTTATACAATAGGTGACAATCAATACATGGCTGACAACCACACTCATGATCAAGTATGATTGTCAGCCATGTGTGGGTGGAAAATGGTAGGTGTATTTTTTTATTGTGTATAAGTGGTTGCACTTCAGTACGCATTCTAGACAGATCAAACCCAAAGTTCCTATGGCAAGGAGATCAAATTTCCAAGACAGTCGGCATGTTTAATCTGCCACAGCCTGCTTAATAGTTCTATAAGAATTTAAGACACTCAACGTATAAGCTAAAAAACGAACATAAATTCTGATGTAAAATGGTCTAAGAGAAAAGCCAGTCTGAAGGGAACCCGTCAGGAATTGAGCCTGGGGCGCCCACTTGCTTATTGTGAATCTAACCGTTAGACCATGATGACTAAAAAAATAATTAAAGTTAAATATAATTATTATTTAGGTTATGTATGACCAAGTTGATGGCTTATATTATGGGCTACCAATTTCACTAAGTGCATATTATAAATATAGTCGCAATTTAATCTCCGTTATATATTTGAGTGTAATTGCTAACAAAGCAATATAGAAAAACACATTGAGAAACAGACACATTTTCGAGGAGTGAAAATACATCTCATTAAATCCCTGATTTTCTCAATATTCTTGTATGACTCAGAAACTTGGACAATAAAGGCTGCAGAAATATTAAGGATAAACTCTTTCAAGATGAGGTGTTGGAGACGATTGTTGGGTGTTTCATGGACAGAATAAATAAAAAAATGTCTATTTTGAAAGATCCTTAATATCTCATATAGGCTATCAAGATTGTGCACTTGTCATATTCTTCAGTTCTTGAGTCACAAAGAGAGCATGGAGAGACTTAGTCTCTAGCAATGTGGAGGGTCATAGGAGCCGAAGTAGAACACGTTAGCTGGAGCAACTAGATGAAGAGTGCTAAGGGGGAAGGATGCGAGCAACCTACAGCAATCTCAATGTGGGTCACATTACTTAACATTGAGGTCACAACACAGAAGAGGACCTGAAATGAAAAATACTATTTTTAAGATAGTTATGATAAAAAAAATATTTTTAGAAAACCAGATAAATAATACTAGACCTACAGTGTCACGTTGCCAGGCTAAGTAAGAAAAATGATGAAGTATTTTGTTTTGAATTGTGGGTAAACAAACACTTTACATTTTTATTGCTGATAAGAATGTCATGTTCTCTTGATGGAATACTACTAGCAATGCCAAGGATTTATCAGATAAAAACTCGTAATTATTTTATTGTATGCAGTATATATAAAACAAGATAGCAAAGTTATCTGTATATCAACCAAAAAATGCAATTATCTATACATTCAATAAAAATTGCCCGATATCTATATCACTAACCATCAAATGGAATATTAGCCGTCAAATAGAGGGTGGAAGAAAACCTTTTTTTTAGTTATATTCGTAAAAATATATAGTCAACAGTGAGCATACCATTAACTATCCGGCTAGTGGACAACCGACTTCTTATTGCTAGAAAATAGTAGATGTTTTCACTCTATGTTTCGCCAATTTAAAAGATCATTTGGGTGCGAGGATGCCTTGCCACTTGTTCTCAAACGACAGTTTTACCACATTTAATCAAGAGGAAGTTTTACCACTAATACTAAAAAATGTAACTTCACACATTTGTTACATCATGATCAAATCAATGGACATAGGAAAGCTATGCTGTAACGCCTATTTTTGAAAAGGGAGCGAAAGATGATCCAGTTAACTACCGACCAATCAATCTGACCTCTTTGGTGGTGTAAAGTTATGGTTACCAAGTATGGAACCCTTAGTTTACAAAAGACATTGAACTCTTGAGAGAGTTCAAAGTCGAGCAACAAAAATTCCAAGATGTTTGACTAATCTGATTTATGAAGATTAACTGTGTTTATCGATGTTGCCTTCTTAGCAACAAATATGAAATTGTGGAGACTTTATTGAGTATAAAAAGATCTTGAGTAGTCATTATGATTGCTCATAATTCCGCCAACAATTTTCTTTTAACCAAACCTTATTTGAGAGGGAATTAGTTACAATTTTCCAAAACTAAATTCCATGATGATCTAAGGCAACATTGTTTTGCTAACCAAGTTGTAGAGTCTTGGAACAAATTGCCCAATAGTGTAGTGAGGGCTGTGACATTGAACCAGTTTTAAAACCGTTTGGGCGAGTTACTATGTTATATATAAAAGAAGTGCTATTTCCTTTGATTTTTCTTTATGAAAATATGACAGTTACACTTACATACAAATCATCATTTCGTGTCTCTTGCAGGGAAGACAGAGAGAACAGATTTCCAAACTTTTCTATCGAAGTACACACCTTTCACCTCCTCTACATTCATTCATCTCTATCATTCATATTTCTCACTTTACATTTCTTAAAAAAACTGATCCACTTAACAGCCACATTTTCTTCAGTCTACTTCTTCCATGTATTTCTCACTTGTATACTCACTTTGACATTCTTTCTCTTCACATGCTCAAACTATCTTAATTTATTAAAAAAAAATTGAATCAAAATCATAAAATGTTTTTAACAGGTTGTGAGAGATTTTTTGCCACAGACCATTGAAGTTGATTGCGAATTGCTGAGTACTCAGCTTAAGTAATTTAGCAAGTAATCTGATGGATATATCGCGGTTCTATCCGTCCGCTGAGTGGTTTCCTCCCACTCTGCTGTGCACACTTTTTGTTGTGTCATTCGCCCTAAGTAAACACTGAAATTAATGGCGGCATTGAGATCATGTATTACATTGAATTTGACTATACATTAGACTTTCAATTATCTGGGGTAACATTAACCAGATTGTGGATTAACCGGGATAAAAAAAATCTGATTATTTTTATATTTCAAAATATTATTCAAAATGAAAAAATATTATTTTCAATCGACTACATAATATACGTGGGTCGTCCAGAAAGTAAAGAACGTTTTGGCATAACTAAATAAAAACGAAAGATATCAACACAAAACTTTATTTACAAAGTCACAGTTCCTTACTCTATTTTTCAATGTAGTCGCCATAGCTGTCAAGGCACTTATTGTAACGTGGAAACAATTTTTCAATTCCGATGTTATACTCTTCTACCGCCAAAGATTTGGGCCAGGATGTTACTTCTTGTTTGATGTCTTCATCGTTTGTGAACTGTTTTCCACCCAAAAATTCCCTTAGTTTCGGGAATAAGTGAAAATCACTTGGTGCCAAGTCAGGGCTGTAAGGAGGATGTCCAAAAATTTCCCACTTAAGACGTTGAAGTTCTCACTGTGTTCAAATTCTTAGGCACCCACCGAGCACATATTTTTTTGTAGCCAAGGTGCTCTGTCACTATTTCATGTAGGAAATTTATGGGAGATTCATATAGATTCATGTCTTAAAGTCAAATGCCGGTTTTCCTGAATTTTGTCTTCAACTTTTGCTTTCAACACATCCGTAACGAGTGATGGCCTCTCACTCCGATCTTCATCGCGCACACTGGTTCTTCCTTGATTAAACATTATGCACCATTTCCTCACTGAAGCCTCGTTCATTGCACTATCACCATAAACATTCTTCATTTGCCTATAAATTTCGATAGGTCGAACATTTTGTGCATTTAGAAAATTAATGACACTACGCACTTCACATTTGGCAAGATTTTCGATGGGCGCAGCCGTTTTGAAAAACGCTCCATGTCTTTCAGGTCGAAATTACTGTCATTGAAACGCAAAAACCAACGACGAGCTGTCCTTTCATTCATAGCATCTTCACCGTACACTTCGCAAATATCGCGAGCAGCTTTATTCCCTCGATTGAACGCGAACAGAAGGAGGTGTCGAAAATGCTCACTTTCGTCTACTTGACATTCCATTTTGAATGCTTGTAATCAAATAAAATAATATATGTAACGTAAAAGCAAACACAATATCTTGTAGAGCAGAAAATTTTCTTTCGAATGATGCATAACCTTTACCATTTCGTTTTACTTTTGGTGCTCATTTTTAAATATGAAAAAAACGGACAACTTATGTTAACACCCAATAAATCGGGGTTTCAATATAAATCAAATCCTCAAACCCCAAGTAGGAAGGCCATGGTGGCATATTTGCCTAGGTAAATGCTGACATCCTTCAAGTACGAATACTTTTTGTCTGTAGGAAATCCATGATTCACTATTATATGTCAAAGTTTTTGAATTTCTTAGTTTGATTCAATTTAAGTAGTGATAGTAAAAAAATAATTTTAAAATCAGTCCTCAAAGGAATATTATAAAATTAGTTTTTAAATAATAAAACAACTTTAAGATCAAATATATACATTTAATGACGTACATTGTACTTGTTTATATAATTAACTAACAATCATATTCAAGTTCATCACACTGACGTTTATATAATTTGAAAATATTTATATATCTAAAATCATATTGCAAATGAATTAACGAGTTCTTTGAAAGGTCACAGGAAATGTTTATATTATCTCTCTCCTTAAGATAAGTAAAATAGTTCATCTTATTAATTGTGAAAAAAACTAAATAATAGGCGAGTTCAGTGGCGGGTTAAAGAAAATCAGACCCTAAGCAAAATTTTCTTTGTGGGCTCTACCGATAAAATAAAATATTCATAAGTATTTATTTTATATTATAATATGCACCTATGTAATTATATAAATCTACACAAATCAAAATATGAAGTTAGTTATTACAAAAAATTGATAATTATCATCATCTCTGCGCTACAGTCTGTTGTGGGTTTTAAGGATGCGTCTCCACCAGTCTATAAAACATGTTACTCTCCTTGACACCGAGGACGTTAGTAAATAGTTTTGAACTTTCTCATTTTATATGTTCTGGGGTCTGGTTTCTTATACCCTTCAGGTCTGTTGCAGGTCACCCAAGTGTTTGACATGTCTCAGCCAATGACGTCTTCTAATTTTAATGAATTGACGACTTTTGGCTCTTCATATGACTTGTCAAGTTTGTGGTTAAACCATCTACATCATACACTATATTCGTTTACTGCTCCAAAGATTGCTCGAAGATATTGAGCAAATTTTCATTTTGTTCACTGTGGAGGTTTTCAAGACGTCATAATTTGTTTAGTCAAACACTGTTTATTCCATTGAGTATAACCCTATCAGTTTCAAGGTTTTCACCTCATCATCAGGGGAGCAGAAACAAGTCTTGTTTATGCTCCCCTGATGAGGTGAAATCCTTGCACAATGCAAATGCACAACTTTAGTACAATTCAAAATGGGCCTACAATCGTCACGAGAATAATTTGAAATTTTTTATATGGGATTGGCTGGTGAAACATTGAATCTGTTCGTAACACTAATAAGAGCATCTAACATAGTGGCAGGAATGTTATACTTTCCTGAGACTATTTTATTTGGTGCTTTTCTGGGAATTGTATTATTAATATCTCTTATCAAAGGGGCATTAAAACACGGTGGAAAGATATCAAGAAAATCTAATTTTTCATTTTAATACATATATAAAGAATTACATTAAGAACTCTTGGTTGTAAAAATAAACTTAATTAAGATAAGGAGTGTAGGAAAATGATGATTTACAAAAATACACACAAAGTAAATTAAAAATCATATTTATTTAATATGTAAATATTACCAACGATCAGACATATACATATGTATGTGTCTGATTGTTACATATGTATGTGTCTGATATGTACAGTTATAATGAAATGTAAATTTATAAAATAATAAATCATTTTTTATAACAAGAAAAATTTTCCAGTAATGTATAAAATATTGCATTATTTCGAATTAAAAAAACACCCCAATTAAAAAATGTAGACAAAGAATATCTTAAGGTGCAGTATAACTCGGATTAAATGTTATTGCAATTTATATATTCCCACAATATATATTTAAAACATTTGAACCTGAAATGTTTTCATCAAATTTCATACAATTTTTTAAATACTTTCCTTAAGATTTAATAAATTTCTTTAGATTATGTAGAAACAGAAAAGTAGTATTTTGTTAGTTTTCAACATTTTCCTCCTGAAATTTTGTGTTTATTGTCACAATCAATCATGAGTGTTTTTGGATATTTTTCAGAAACTATCAATTGAGATTACAATTTTATCTATATAAAATTTAATAAACATATTTTAATATTTATATTCATACAATATGCATATTAAAATAAATATGTATAAATTACTTATCCCTCAATTCACATTTTCTTTTACTTTACACTATTTCAACTTTTTCTCCTTATAATACATAAAATCCGGCTAATATTGTACCTCATAATTTGGTAAAAATGGTGTCTTATATTCAAAGAAAACTATTTTTAAATAAAGTATTTGAAAATAGTTTTCATTATTCATCCCAACCCCAGATGCCTTTACTCTGCCTGATTGTATCCATATTATCTCTCTTGGCTCTTGTAGCAGCACTTGCTTCCCCCTTCACAACACAATGTTTCCTCTCTGTTCTTTTCTGTTTTTGGTTTAAAGTCTTTTTGACTCTGCTTTTAATTACTTCAGGAGCAATAGTAGAGGTAGTCGTTGAAAATGATTTGATTGAACGGACGTCTGACAAAGTTTTATCAATCAAATCTAGCTTATATTTTTGGTAATTGTTATCGAGATTTGATATTTCATCTGCACTCTCTTCTATGTCTTCTGACTTTGTTTCAACATTTATATTATCTAAAACTTGTTTCACTTGCAATTCTTCTAGATTTGTAACTTTTGGTATACTACTGACAAAGTCGAGAGTTCTTTGACTGATTTTGGGGATGAATGATACTCTACCTTTAACTAAATCTGACTGGTTGCTATTTGTTTTTGTTTTGTTATCATGAGTTTGTTTTTCTTCATCGCATTTCAAGGAGTTTTCAAGCTAAAACAAATGAGGTATAAATTATTTCATCAATATATTGTACAATTTTTTTTGATAAATGTGTGATTAGGTAATATGTAATTTTTTTGTTATAATTTTAGCACTGTCACTTATGCTTGAGGCACAAAATAGAATGAATATAAACAATCCATTTATTATTATCACTTTATTACAAAAATATATTATATTTAATGTATTTCCATCATAATTTGATCTTTGGGAACAATAAAAAACATTAAAATTTCATATTATCTTTATTCATAGTGATGTGGCCTATATTAAATTTTAATTGCGCTTAAACTATGAATATATTGATAATTTTTTTTTACAATAAAATTTATTTATTCCAGCAATGTGCAAAGGTATGCAATGCAATGCATGCCATATAAAAAAAATACATAAGCAATAAAAAAATCTAGATTTAGGTAAATAAATGTAAATAACAAAACAAGGAAATTTTTTAAATTTAAAAACAAAACAAATTTAAGTTGTCCAATGATAAAGTATATAAATATACATCCTAAAATCACTAAATATCATAAGAATAAATAAATTTAACTATATTTATTATTATTGCAAGTGTCGTTCGTGTTTCATTCTCCCATATTAAAGTGGGTGCCAAAACACTTTAAAATATTCAGCGTAATGTCTCTCAAAATGTTGTCGACCTCTGAATTTATTCAGATAGTAAATTTCTCATCAGGTGATGCTAGTTTTAGGCGCCTTTTCCATTCATCTCATTGTCTCTCTTGGCACGTCATGTAATTAGGAAATGGGACATGGTTACTCCACTAGTTTAACGCGGCCGTTTCGCCGTGGACCTTTCTTCGTCGATACAGTTTGACTTCCAACAATACAGTTCTTCCTATACTAAAGAAAATGTAGCATGATCCCTGTGACGTTTCACAAATTTGCCCCAATACAACCTTGTGACAATCGCATTATACACTCATGTATTCTCCATATGTGGCACATCGAAAACCTGGCCAACATTTTCTGAAGCTCTACAATATTTTAGCAGACCAAATATGATTAGGTATGCATTGCATTATTATACTGTATTTTGAGTTCTTTTAAACTTCTTAACATGTAATTTATCCAAAGTTCCAGTATAATTCCAAGTTAACTGAACTTTTCTTGGTTTTGGAACAATACGAGTAAATTAATATTGCTATTAACTTTATTAGATTATTTATATGCCACTGAATTTAGTTAAAATATTTAAATAAATAAAAATAATAATACATACCTCTTGTCTGAGAATCTCTATTTCCTTATCTGTATGTTTATTATTAGGACATGAATCTGCTTTATCTTGGCTGTTAGCCACATCATCTGATATGTTTTCTACAGATTCAGTATCACTTTCTTCAGAAGTCTTATCGAAACAACTAGTTGTAATGAAGCCATATTCCTGAAAAAAAAATACAAAAGATTAAATAAAAAAAAGACTATTGTGGACTAGTTGATAAGACACTCGTCTTCCAACCTGGGCGATGCAGGTTTGATTCCCCTTGGAATAATTTATTTTAAATGGGTGCAAGTTTTCACTTCATTATTTTTTTTTTTGCATGTCAGGCATTTTATTAATTGTTTATTGTATACAATACAAACTGGAAGATTTATTACAATACAATTTTTTTCCAACCGACCACAGATGACCTCCGTGAACTAGTTGGTAAGATGCCTGTTGTGTCAAGTTCCAGGGGTTGTGAGTTCAAGTTCCGATGGAACCCAGATTAAAAAAAAAGGATTCCATTCTGGTTATCACTTAAACATCTTTCTGATTGGACGGAAGAGATCGCCATATGCCAATAAACCCTCCAAGTTGTACTATATAGAATGAAAGTGTATTATTACAATAGAATAGAAACATAAATTGTCCATTTAAGTATATCCTATGGTAAAAAGACAAATGAACTTAACATAACAAACATACCAAAATGCCAATTTCTTGTTGGGGTAAGCAGAGAGGGCAAAGTGCCAAACTTTCTTATAACATACTTTGTCGCCTCCACATATATACATCTTTCATATAGTTCCTTCTGTTTCTCTTACTCCCTACTTTTGTTTCATTAAAAATTTCATTCACTTGGTCCAACTATACTTTTTTAGGCCAGCCTCTAGGATTTCTACTCATGCTTGTATTGTAAATTTGTTTAGTAAGTCTTTGTCATCCATCCGTTCAACATATCCAAGCCAACTCAACATTATCTTTTCAGTCCATTTAATATATCAGTTTTTAGATCACATTCACCCTTAATAATTACATTTGTTATTGTGTCATACATAGACAAATTAGACACTCTTTTCAGTGTTTATTTGACTCTTCATTAATTTGCCACATTCACGTTTCGCTCCCGTCCATTAATATTGGCACTAATATGCTGTTAGGAACCATCATTTTGGCAGATGTTGATTTTGTATGGTTTGAGTATATGTCATTTAGTGCCCCATTGACTTTGTTTTCTATTGCAACTCGCTGTTCAATATCTCTTTCCACCTTTCCGTCGCCTGAGAACATACTTCTCAAGTAGTAGTTTTTTATTTATTTTTATTTACTGTTACATTTATTTTAATTTTGAATAACTAGTGATGAATTTAAATTAGTTTTTAATTAAAACGCGTAATTAAACTTTTTATTTTTGATGTACTTGGGCCATCATTATATTTCTGTTTTGTATATAAGATAAAATGTTTTACTGTTAGGATTGTGTTTGCAGTTTGGATTTATTACAATAAAATTTAGATTTTTGTAAATACTGCATGAGTTTTAGGTTTTATTCTAGATGGTGTTTAAAAGAAGTACCTGCCTTTTTCTGTACAACCTGGTTATTATAATGTGGTAATCTCTTTCAATCAACCAAAAATATGTCAAAGATGTCTTAATTGATAATCGAAATTAAATCCTTTTTTAAACAAATTTGGGTTCCAACAGAAATTTACGCCTAGGTTGGAAAACTAGGTCATGGAGGACATCTGTTTGGTTGGAAAAAATGTTACATTGTAATAAATCTTCTAAGTTGCACTGTATACAATAATAATTCAATAAAATGAATAACATGAAAAAAATTGATCAAGTTTTGAATGAAAAGCAAATAAAGTATTGACTTACCCTGATTAAATCTTCATTCATTTCTCCCGTAAAACCATATCCAGAGCATGTGATTTCTTTGTCCATTTCATCATCCTTTTCTATATCACTAAACATTGGATAGAGATCACTTTCATATCCGAAACGTTTTTTGAAAAACTCTCGGACACAAGTCACATCTCTGTTGAAATACCTGAAACAAAAATTTTTGTACCATGATATTTATTTTGGAGTAATGTGAGAATCACTTTGAAATTAGTATTTGAGTTTGTTAAGTGTTTTTAATATGGTAATTTATTCATACTAAGAAGAGTGCTTCATTCAGATATGAATGAAGCACTCTCACTGTCGTTGCAAATAAAACTAAAAATGTATGTATTTTCTCGCAATGCACGGCTCAAACGAATTAATTGTAGCCGATACCGTTCGTCCGTAATGGAATCACCAGGTTTCAGTACCTCATAGTAAACAACACCCCTTTGGTCCCACCAGATACAGAGCATGATCTTCGAACCATGTATGTTCGGTTTTGGTGTTGATGTTGAGGTCGATGGCAATGATTGATCGGGCTTAGCGTAGTATTTTTCCTTCTTGGGGTTGTCATAGAATATCCACTTCTCATCTCCAGTTACAATCCGATGCAAAAAACCTTTTCTTTGTTGCCTTTGAATCAGCTGCTCGCAAGTGAAAAATCGCCTTTCAACGTCTCTCGGTTTCAGTTCATAAAGCACCCAATTTCCTTGTTTTTGAATCATTCCCATGGCTCTCAATCGTACGGAAACGGCTTGTTGAGTCACTCCCAATGATTCTGCAAGCTCCTCTTGCGTTTGACTCTGATCTTCTTCGAGTAATGCCTCTAATTCTTTGTCCTCGAATTTTTTTGGCTGTCCAGAGCGAGGCTTGTCTTCGACGCTGAAATCTCCATCCTTGAAACGTCGAAACCATTCCGTACATGATTTATCAGTTGGAGCAGCGTCACCATAAACTTCGACAAGCATTCGATGGGCTTCAGCTGCACTTTTCTTCTAATTAAAGCAGAAAATTAAAACCTCCCGCAAATGCTGCTTGGTTAACACAATATTCGACATTTTCAACACTGTACAAAACAAGGTTTTCGCATGAAACTCAAAGCGATATAAACTGAATATTATTGGCAGATGTCTAACCTCTCTGAAACCGCCAAAATCGGCTGTCACTATGAACCATTCATAACAGCCAGAGCCATCTTTTGGAAACGGACTGAACTAATTTGTACTCTCAATATTTCCATAGGAGTTAATTCAAATAATCTTTCCCTACCACCGCCTTCCACTCACATTTGCACTGTATATTTGTTTTGTTAGCTTTTCTTCATTCATTGCTCACATGCCCAAACCATATCAAAGTACTCTTCTTCATCTTGCTCAACACATCAACCTTAAGTTCCCACTCATCCCTAATCCCTTCATTCCGTATTGTCATACATCATTACCTCATGTATTCTTCTAAGTGCATGCATTTCTACAGCATTTATTCAGTTTTCTTGGTCTTGTTTAACGTCCATGTTTCAAAATGGTACTAAAAGAGTGTTGTGGACTATCATCTTGGGAGATTTTGATACTGTCTAGTTCGAGTATAGTGTTTGAGTATGTAGTTTTAGTGACATGGTTTATATTGACATTATTCCATACAAGTTCATATGAAGTAATTTTATTTGTCTATATTTAACAAAACAAACATATTGTGGGTTGGATACTATTTGCATTTATATAGCTAAATATGACTCTTTCATATAAAGTTTGGACTAGCTCAATTGGAAATATAATTATACAATAACAAAGGTATATTTTATGAAAGAGGAAATGAGAATTAAATTATATATAGTTTAGACCGACAAATATTAGTGCTTGTTTAAAACCAAATGTAATAGGAAAACGTCAACAAATACATCTATTTGAAAATGTTGGCAAAAAATATAGTTATTTGTATGATTTTATTACTTTACAACATTACAGTTGAGAGTTACGAGAAGCAAAAAGCGATTCTTAAAAATTTAGGGCAGTGCCTCAATGAGACGAATTTGCCGATAAGTGTGTCTGACTTCATCATTAATCAAAAGACTAAAGGACAGTACTTTACTAGTGGTATAATCAATATCAAGAAAGAGATACCTGAAAAGTGGAAAATAAAGGTAAGAATATCAAAAGCAAACTAATTAAAACTAAGAATTATAGTGGTGTTTCGTAACACAATTATAGCTACCTACAGCTATAATAAAACGTTACCAAGACAAAGCAATTCAAGAAACAGTGAGAACTAAACCCGAGATACCTGGGTGCTGATTATATACTCGATACGTTTTCCAGTTCATCCATCACATTTTGCGTAAAGATGTAATGAAAAGATTCAAAGTCACTGGCAATGTAGCATAATAGGAGCAGATGGAAACCACCTATGCTCTGAAGTGACTAGGTGAATAGTGCTATGGGCCTGGCTTTGCTGACTTTGAAAACTGGAAAATAATGTACACGGTATACAGCAGTTTCACTGACGGTCTCCGTGGCCTACTTGTTAAGATACTTGTCTTTTAATCCAGGGGTTGTGGGTTAGATTCTCATTGGTATCTGATATTTAAAAAAAAAGGTTTCTTTTACTGCCTTTGTAACATATTTCTGGTTGGTTGGAAGAGATTACCACATGGCAATAAATTTGCCATATTGTATTGTATACAACAAAAGTATAATAAAATCCAATACAGTTTCAGTCTGGGTCATGTTTTTCTGCATTAAGGTAAAGGCGCAGAAGCCTGGGTGTTAAGCAAGCATGTTAACCACTAATTACGGTACCGACGTGATGAGTATGAGGAGATTTTGGTTCAGGGAAGAGAAATATGAACATGGAATGAAGGAAAATATTTTTAATAAATATACATGCGCTGGCAAAATCAGCTATGCCATGTCTAACACACTGGTCTATACTCAGAACCCAAATTTGTCTGGTTAAATATCTAGTAATCTCTATGGCGCTGCATGGAATAGAAACATGGACGATGAGAAAGAAGGAATGAAATATGATAGATGCCTTCAAGACATGGTGTTGGAGGTGTATGCTTTGTATCCCATGGACCGCAAGGCGCACCAACGTTTCTATCACCCAAGAATTGGAGATTACCAAAAGACTTTCGACAACATGCAAAAAAGAATCCTAATGTACTTTGGGAGAAGTCTGGAGAAGCTGGTGATTACGGGGATAGTTGAGGGAAGGTGTCCTATGAGATGGAAATAAAGCAGTAAACAAGACCCTCATTAGCCCAGCATTCAACATGATCTATGGCCAGGAGGGGTGGAGGTACAGAGACAAGTGGTCCACCATTTTCAGACATAGGAAAGGACGAAGAAATGTGCTGAGAAAAAATTATATAGTATCAGTGTAAAAGAGGAAGACAAAAGATTTAAAAAATGGATAAATGGTCGAAATAGATTTTACTAGCAAAATTTAGATAAAGAAGTTAAAAGCGATTCTTCTCGTTCACCTTCCCTCAATTGTCCCCATGATCGCCGGCTTTTCCAGACTTCCTACAAAGTATGTCAAGATTCTTTTTCTATATGTTGTCAAGTCTTTCGGTAATCTCCAATTCTTGGATGATAGAAATGCTGGTGCGCCTTGCGGTCCATGGGGTATGAAGTATCCGCCTTTAATACCATGTCTTGAATCTCGATCATGTTTAGTTCTTTCTTTTTCATCATCCATGTTTCCATTCCATTCAGCGCCATAGATAATACTAGACATTTAATGAGAATGATCAGGAGAATGAGGTATTTTTCCAGTTCTGAACAAACTGGAAGTAGCTCAGAACTAGAAGCGTACATCGTAGAGAATAGATCACTAGTATTGATGTTAAAATTGCGCATATAATGATTTAAAAAATGTTTTTTTCACGCAGATCGAAGTTCTCAAATGTAAAAATATTCATATTGTGGATATGTGCGAAATATATCTTGACAGATTGAAAAATGATGATGGTTGC
Organism: Odontocerum albicorne; assembly: GCA_949825065.1. Taxonomy (NCBI): domain Eukaryota; kingdom Metazoa; phylum Arthropoda; class Insecta; order Trichoptera; family Odontoceridae; genus Odontocerum; species Odontocerum albicorne. Next base: position 28,074,086 of record OX463853.1, on the reverse strand, counting down.
ACCGTTTACAATCAACTCAAGGAAGACTATAATATTGTTCTGGATAAAATTAGTCCAAGGTAAATAAATACTTATTACATTCAATGTAAAAAATAAAAAAAGCGATTTAATTAAATGAAATCATCAGACAAAATTTATTCTATTTTACTTGGTATTATAAACTTATTTAGCACAAAAAAATATTATTGTAATTTATTTAGCCAAACACTGTTTATTCCACTTAATATAATGGTATAACCCTACAGGTTTCAAGGTTTTCACCTCATCATCTGGGAAGCACAAACAAGACTGAATTATGTTCAAACTGGTACATTTAATACATTTCTTTGTTTTACTACATTTGTTTGAATAAATATCCATTTAAAAATCAGAAAAATGTTTTAGCTTTTAATAAAACAAAATAATCATAAATCCAATAATTGTAGAGGTGAGATCATTCTACTATATTTCATGGAAAGAAAAAAATAATTGGTTGAACGCGTAATTTTTTATTTCCCAATTAGTGATTTTAACTTCTCAATTAGCGATTTAAATTTTTTATTTCTCAATTAGTAATTTTTATGCCAAGGATGGAATTATCCGCATAATTAATCCGTACCGCACAGGTCAAGTGCGGTTATATCCACATTCATAATCGAAAGACTGGAGGAATGCATTGATTGTTCCATTACATAAAGGTAAGGGTGCAAGAATGGAGTGTGGAAGTTACAGAACCATTAGTTTGCTGAAGTGTAGTAAGTAAATTGTGTGGAAAAATTCTGATGGAAAAAGTGAAAAGAAATATTGAAAAGGAAGTGTGGGATACTCAGGGTGCCTTTTTAAGTGGAAGAGGAATCGTGGATCAGATTTTTGACTTAGAAAGAGGGAAAAATAAAGAATAGAAGTAAGAATGAGTGAAGTCGATGTATGTGGACTTCTGTATGCAGATGATATGGTTATGCTTGCTAAAAATGAAGGCGATTTAAAGGATATGATAAGTGAGCTATATGAGAGATGTTTAGTAAAAGGTTTAAAAGTGAATGTAGCGAAATCAAAGGTCATGGTTATAGAAAGAATTGTGGTAAAAAGTATGTGCAGTGTATCTCAGAAAAAGTGGATCAGGTTGATGAGTTCTGTTATCTGAGCAGTATGTTTACAAGTGATGGGCGAGTTGAAACAGACATTGAAAGATGGTAGCGATAGAAAACAAGGTAGACGGAGCACTTAACGTTATATACAATAACAGCGCAATATGAACAGCAGCAAAAGTGATAATACATAATAGTGTGCTGGCGCTCACCTTGATGTATGAAAGTGAAACTTAGAATTGGCAGAAGGATAAGAGTAAGATTAATGCTGTGGAGTATTCTAAGGAAAATTTCAAGTGTCAATATTTGAAAGAAGGCGGAATAAAGACACCAGAAATTAATAAATTGATGTTATAACTAAGATGAAGAGCTGATGGTTTGGACATATGAGAGAATGAATGATGAAATAATGACTAAGCGAGTATACAAGTCAGAAGTGCAAGGTGCGCATGGAAAAGGTAGACCGAAGAGGAAAACGTGGCTGGACCAAATGGGCTCGATTTCGAAAGAAGGTAAAGTAAAGTGAAGTATGAATGTGGAAGAGGCGAAAGTTGTATGCTTGGATAGAAAAGTTTGAAGATCTATTGTCTCTGCTTACCTAGCAAGGGACATGGCGTGATATGTATGTATGTATGTAGAGATCCCTCGCATATGACTGCTAATGACAGTGTTTAAATGTAAATTACGTGGTATAAAAATATTAAATGTTCCGATTTTTCATTTTTGTGCCAAAATAATGAATATACATGACAAATATTATCAATAATAACATTTATCGCAGAGCGGTGCACCAATGCATCCATCATACAACTCGTGCTAACGGGCAGTGTGGAGGGGCGATGAGGTAGAGGTAGTCTACCAACCTGATGGACTGACCAAGTCAGGAACGTAACAGGCTCTTCTATGACGGCAACACTTAGATAGGTTCAAACTAGGAAGTGGAGAATTATGGACAGAATTGGTGAGATAGACCTGGAGATATCACAACACTGAGTCATGAAGAATTGGCCAAGACAAAAACACTAATCGATACAAAGCCAGTGTCAATTTTCTTGTGAGGAATTAATTTATATTTAAACAAACAAAAATGAAAAGATGGAAGAAACAGATATCCAAAGATAATTTCAAAATCTTGCTATTACCTACTCTCACAAATATTTCATTTGACATAAGCAAATTAAGAAATTTATTTTTTCATTTATTTCAGATTAACCTGCCCATTGCAAGTTGGAATATACAAGATGAAAGATTATCCATTAAATTCAAATGTTGGAAATATTTTATCTTACGCATCATCGGCAACCGTGATTTTCAAAGTACAGGGATTTGCGGGTGACGAAAAAATTTTATGCATAAATTCAAGATTTGATATAACAAATAGAATAACAATGTCACAAAAATAAATACACAGGATTCCTCTAATGCACAATGATAATTCATGATGACAACAAAAATGTCTGATTTTAACTATCATATAATCTGTTCAATATTCATTAAAATTTGTTTGTAAAATAGCATAGTTGAATATTGCGATTTTCACAATATGATTTTTTAATGACAAATAAATGGTTTTTATTTCCTCTCACATTCAATGTAAAGCAAATAGGAAGAATTAAGGTTGGATTTCCATTTGACAGTGATCATACCACAAGCTATCTTTGGGTCAACTGTGAATTGACCATAGATAGCATTCTTGCCATATGAGAGGGCTTGCATAATTTTTTTTTACGGTGTATCAAGATTGTTAGGTTGTTTATTTGTTTTTACCATTGGTTTATACTTGTTAAGTTCGCATAAGCAAGTTTAATTCATGACCATGGTCAAGAAGGAATCTGCTGTAAAAGATGTTTATTATACTTAAGAAATTGTAGCACGGTTCCTGTGACAGTTCACAAATTTGCCCCAATACAACCTTGTAACGACATTCAGTAATTTTAATTATTTTATCAACTTTAATATAAGCCTCAATTCTAATAAATAGCAAGTTATTTAGGTAAATACATTACATAAAACTAACAATAATGACAAATTAATACATCTTGTTACAAATTAGCAAAAATGTGTCAGTTTGTTAAAATTAAATAATATTTGGCGACGTTTGTCAGAAGTCACTATGTTAGTCTGCATTGGCTAGGGATGGGGTATTCGATAATTGGATTTAAGATTTTTTTATACCTAAAATTAAATGTTCATAATTAGTATTAATTCACAGTGGATCTTAGCCTATTTGAAGATAGATACAAATCATACAATACATTAGAAAGTCAGTATAATGATAATTAGGAATTAAAACGTCAGTTTAGAGATAAACAATTTTTCAATTTATAAAAAAACGATTTTACCCCATCCCTTTGAGACATGACATTTCAAACGTCACAGGAACCATTGTACATTTTCCCAAGTATAGTTAAGGTAAATTATCAAAAATCTCGATAAATGGATTTCAAGCTTATGGATGTGTATTCATATTCAATCAATGCCCCTGCTTATCAAATTTTACGATAACTTTAGTATGAGAAGGATGTCAGCATTCTACTTAAGGCCCTTTTGTATATATTCATGTTCGTAATGCCAAGCTTGAGAAAGATTTAAAAGCAGAGATAAAAATTATTAATAAAACATTGAGAAAATCAGTTGATTGCTGAGTATAAAAGGTCGCGAAAATTCATAAGGGCCACAATCTCAAATGTGGGAACAGTGTAGAAAAAAAAAACAAAGAAAGGATTCAATAAAAGAACGGGAAAGAAACTTGTATGAGAAATGTGAATCTGAGAATAATGTGACATCTAAAATTATGGTGATTGAAAACAATGAACAGAAAAGTAAATGCAGTATATGGGTGGACAATTATTTATTAGAAATCTTACAAATATATAATTTGTGAAAGAAGAACATCTAATTTAATGTGATAAAATTTTAATGGATCTGGGTTTGTTGCCTTTGATTCGTGTCCCCAGTAAACTAGGCTTTTGCTCATATCTTACTGAGGACGATGAATGATTAGAACAAGAAGAGTTACGAGTATCTTTTTTTTCCGTGGTTGCAGTCCTAAGACTGGTTTGCAGCAATTTGAACTCTTCTCCATTCCCCCCTGTCCTGTGCGGCTCTTTTTAAGTCTGTATATGTTGAGCAGCGCACGTCCACCAACAGGTCCTCCAGGTACTCTCGGCGTGGGCGTCCCCTAGAGTTTGTCCCCTCGGTCATACCCTCCATTATGGCATGCAAGAGGCCCTCTTGTCGTATTATATGACCGATCCATCTTGCACGCCTTTCGGACAGGATCCTGAGCAGGTGCCTTCCTCCTTCGATTCGTTGGAGAACCTCTTCATTTGTGATGCGGTCTCTCCAGGAAATTCCTAATAGTCTTCTATAGGACCACATCTCAAAAGCCTCTAGTCTTCGTCTATCTCTTTCGGATAGGCACCATGTCTCGCAGCCGTACATCAAGATACTCCATACATAGGTCTTGATGAGGAGTATTCTCAGTTTTAGTATTTTAGTATTCTTAGTTTTAGTTTGAGTATCTTATTTGGGAAGTATGTTCTCAGATTATGAAAAAGTGGAAAGAGATATTGAACGGAAAGTTGCGATCGGAAACAAAGTTAATGGGCCAAAAGTGATGGTACATAAGAGCTGTCAAAATGACAGTACACAACAGTATATAATATTGGGTGTACAAATTAGTTCGGTCCGTTTTTTTGTGTTCAAAAATGCATTTATTTCTAAACAAAATGAATGAACAGATCAATTAAAGTATTGTCCATCGCTGGCTACTACTTTTTCCCATCTCTCAGGCAATTTTCGAATTCCATCTCGAAAAAATGAATCGTCTTTTGAGGCGATCCAAGTTTGGAGCCAATTTTCGGTTTCTACGAAAGAAGTGAACCGGTGACCTGCCAAATCGTGCTGCATCCTTCGGAATAACCAGTAATCAGAAGGAGCAATGTCCGGGGAATACGGCGGGTGCGGTAAAACATCCCATTCGAGCGTTTCCAAATATTTTTTTACGACTTTTGCGACATGAGGCCGAGCGTTGTCATGAAGAAGAATAACTTTATCATGTCTTTGCTCGTATTCGGCCGTTTTTCTCGCAATGCACGGCTCAAACAAATTAATTGTAGCCGATACCGATCGCCTGTAATGGAATCGCCAGGTTTCAGCACCTCATAGTAAACAACACCCCTTTGGTCCCACCAGATACAGAGCATAATCTTCGAACCATGTGTGTTCGGTTTTGGTGTTGATGTTGAGGTCGATGGCAACGATTGACCGGGCTTAGCGTAGTATTTCTGCTTCTTGGGGTTGTCGTAGAATATCCACTTCTCATCTCCAGTTACAATCCGATGCAAAAAACCTTTTCTTTGTTGCCTTTGAATCAGCTGCTCGCAAGTGAAAAATCGCCTTTCAACGTCTCTCGGTTTCAGTTCATAAAGCACCCAATTTCCTTGTTTTTGAATCATTCCTATGGCTCTCAATCGTACGGAAATGGCTTGTTGAGGTCACTCCCAATGATTCTGCAAGCTCCTCTTGCGTTTGACTCTGATCTTCTTCGAGTAATGCCTCTAATTCTCTGTGCTCGAACTGTCCAGAGCGAGGCTTGTCTTCGACGCTGAAATCTCCATCCTTGAAACGTCGAAACCATTCCCTACATGATTTATCAGTTGGAGCAGCATCACCATAAACTTCAATAAACATTCGATGGGCTTCAGCTGCACTTTTCTTCCAATTAAAACAGAAAATTAAAACCTCCCGCAAATGCTGCTTGGTTAACTCAAAATTCGACATTTTCAACACTGTACAAAACAAGGTTTTTGCATGAAACTCTAAGCGATATAAACTGAATATTATTGGCAGATGTCTAACCTCTCTGAAACTGCCAAAATCGGCTGTCACTATGAACCATTCATAACAGCCAGAGCCATTTTTTGGAAACGGACCTAACTAATTTGTACTCCCAATAATATTTGTGCTAATATCGATTTATGAGAGTGAAATATTAACAAAGAAAATTAATGAAAGGAGCAGAGTAAATGATGCGCTGATAAAAAAATGTGGTTCAATATACAACAGAGTAAAAAATGAATACAAGGAACAATACAGATGAATTTGAACTAAATAAAGACATGTGTTTAGAATGGGGGGAAAAAGAGCATGCTGAGGTGGTTTGGACATTATGTAAGATAGATTTAATAAATATATTATCAAATTCTAAAAGTGAGCAGAAGTTGTGGTAGATTCAGAAAGAAATGGTTGAACCAAGTGAATGAAATTGAAAGGAAAAAAAGAACTGTATAAGAAGATATAATGGATGTAAAATAAGTATGTCAAGGGATGTTTGGTGCTCTGTCTTTTCTGTGTACCCCAACAGGTGACGATTTCTATATCCTAGTTGGTGAGATGCTTTATTTTTACTCGGGGGTTTCAGGGCCAATTCCCAATGGTACCTAAATATAAATAAAAATAAAGGGTCCGCCTGGAAGAGTCTATCTGGTAATAATACTTGCACGCGCTGAGTACGTGTGCAAGTGATGTTGCCTCTTCATGGGTGCTAGTAGTGTTGCCATGCGAGTTCCGTGCCTATTCTAGTAATTCTAAACCAGAAGGTCCAATTACCGGGGCTGAAGACAATCATGTCTCCTAGTGTCACATTATTCAATATGTCTGAATCACATGATACCAGGTCTGTAAATATGAAACCGGAACTTGCTCATATATGGCTCTAGTTTTCAATGTAGTGACTGTCAAACCGCGTCATTAGCGCCTTTTTCTTGTGTTTACATTTGTCAAAGAATTTTAACTCACAACAATACAAGTTTAATACAACTACATATGTTTTCATACCGTTGAACATGTCTGTTTTTGTGCCTGAAAACTACGATTTGCGGACAGCATTGATTTTCTGTTATCATTTGAAGAAAACTGCTGCAGAATCGCATCGAATGCTTGTCGAAGCTTACGGTGAGCATGCTCTTGGTAAAACACAGTGCTTTGAGTGGTTTAAAAAATTCAAAAGTGGCGATTTTGACGTGAGAAACGAAGAACGTGGAAGACCACCGAGAAAGTTTGAATACACTGAATCGCAAGCATTGTTGGATGAGGATGACGCTCAAACGCAACGACAACTCGCGGATCAAATGTGACACGAGAAGCCGTCTCCACACGTTTGAAAGACATGGGAAAGATGTAGAAGGTGGGAAAATGGGTTCCACATGAACTGAATGAAAACCGAAAGTGACAGCAGGAAAACTGAAAAACCACTTGTGAAATGCTGCTCGCCAAGTACAAAAGAAAATCATTTCTCCATCGAATGGTGACTGGCGATGAAAAATGGATATATTTCGAGAATCCTAAGCGTAAAAGATCATGGGTAACTCTGAGCAAACAAGCGACATCGACTGTAAGGCCAAATCGCTATGGACGGAAGACAATGCTCTGTGTTTGGCGGGATCAGAAGGGTGTTATCTATTAACATATGAGCTGCTAAAACTATCTATTAACATATGAGCTGCGAAACCGTTAATACTGAACGCTACCGACAACAAATTATGGATTTGAACCAAGGATTGCGTGAAAAACGACCAGAATATCAAAAGAGACAACACAAAGTGATTTTGCTTCATGATAATGCACCATCGCACACAGCAAAACCGGTCAAGGAAATGATTGAGGCGTTTAGTTGGCAAATAGTTTCGCATGCGGCTTACTCACCAGACTTGGCTCTATCGGATTACTACTTATTTGCATCGATGGGACACGCACTTGCTGAGCAGCGCTTCACTTCTTACGAAAATGTACGAAAATGGCTCGATGATTGGTTTGCCTCAAAAGAGCAACAGTTTTTTTGGTGAGGCATCCACAAATTGCCAGAGAGATGGGAAAAATGTGTAGCTAGCGACGGGCAATACTTTGAATAAAATATTTTTTACCATTTTCATACAATAAATGTGTATTTTCTATAAAAAAATTCCAGTTTCATATTTACAGACCTGATATATATTAGGTCTTCCGGAAAGTTTTGTCCAATAATGTCATCTCAAGTTTCAACACGTATGAACGTGTTTGTTTGAAACATATATGGCTGCCTTTTTTTACCATTGTATTTCTACATATGTGCTCTTCTAAATTTACTGAAACCATGGTATCATCATCTCAGTATTAAGTGAGATTCATTCGCGTAAGCATGTCTATTGATAAAGTTCATTTACAGCATTGCATTCTGTATGAATTCCAACAAGGTAGAAATGCTACAGAAGTGAGTAGAAATTTGGTGAACGTTTTTGGTGAAGATACCAACAAAATAGATACAGAAGATACCATGTGCAAATGATTGGAAAAATTTGAAGCAGGCAATTTTGACCTTAATGACAAGCCACACTCTGGGAGACTATCTCTGATCAATGACGATATTGTTAGGAGCATTATACAGCAAGATCCTTTTTTGACAACATTGCAGATTGCAATAAGCTCAACTCAACACAACAAACCATTTTGGACCTTATTTGGAAACTTGGATTGGTGTATAAATATATTCCAGACGGGTGCCTCATGAGTTAAGTGAAAAAAATTTACATGATCGAATCGTCATTTGCACATCTCTGCTTGCTCGGAACAAAAATGAACCTTTCTTAGACCGGCTGATAACCGGTGATAAAAAGTGGATTACGTATAAGAACATTATGAGAAAAAGTGCATTCTATGAGCCCGGAAAACCTTCCCCCTCCAACTCAAAACCGAGCTTGAGCCTCAATAAGAGAATGCTGTGTATATGGTGGGACATCAAAGGACCAATATGAGCTTCTCAAACCCAAAGAAAGGCTCAATTCGGGAATGTATTGTCGACAAATGGATGATTTGAACGAAGCACTCAAGGAAAAGAGACTGGCGCTGGTCAATAAAAAGCAAATCATGCTGCACCACGACAACGCCAGGCCACATGTTACTTAGGCGACTCGCTAGAAAATTTCAGAGAAATTCTGTCACATCCACCATACTCTCCGAACCTAGAACCATCCGATTATTAATTGTTTCTCTCCCTGCAAAATTTTTTGGAGGAAAAAAACTTAAAATTGAAGCAGATGTCAGCCAAGCACTGCTTGAGTTTTTTGCCTCCAAAGGTGAGTTATTCTACAGAAATGGAATTCATAAATTACCATCACGCTGGAAAGAGGTCATTAGTAATGATGGAAATTATATTGTTCAGGAAATATTAATAAATGTATTGAAAATTAATTATTTCCTTTTAATTAAAAAACGGACACAACTTTCCAGAAGAATATGTATGTAATAAGAGAGCATAATAGTACTCACATTTCTGCATTTAGATGAGATGTTGAAAGCATTTGTGGAAAATCAATAATGACAGGTTTTCCTTCTTCATTAATCATTATGTTGAATTCATTGAAGTCACCATGAATGACGCCACAATTGCCAAATCTCACAATAAGATTCATCAGATCATCGTAGAGTGCTTCTACATCAGGTACTGAGTTTACATGTGTGCTGAAATAATATTTATCTTAATAAGAATAATTTCTTCAAGTTTTTATTGATGTCAAATTTAAAATAATTATTTCAAGATATTTTATTTCACAAAGAAGTTCGTTCAATTACTTATATACAAGACATTAATAATAGTACATCAGTATAGTACCCGGCGGTAAGTAATACACATCGGGCTTAAGAAAGAGACTGTCACTTTGTAGAATGTTGTCTCTCGCACGATACGCCGTCGTCTCCGTGCGACAGAGACGACGGCGTATCGTGCGAGAGACAACTCTTTCTTAAGCCCGACTCTTTCTTAAGCCCGATGTGTATTACTTACCGCTGGGTACTATAACTTCAGATTTGGTAATGAATAAAATTACTCATCTAGTATTTAAACAATTCATTAATTGATAAAATGAAATGCATATATCTGTTTTCCCTTAAAATTTGTTATATGCAACTTATGAAATAAAAAGGATTTATAGATAATATTGAAAAAGATGCTCCTTTTTTTAAATATTTATAATAAGTTCATCAAGAAGATTCATATTAACGTTAATCAACCCTATTTCCAAAGAAGTGAAAATGCCTATAGGCAATCATATAAACTTTTTCTGGGTGCTTAAAATGTCCATCGTTGTTCTATTCAGATTTTTTTTAGAGTCCGGAGTGGCCTTATGGTACTGATAGGGTTTGTAAAAACATATGACAATGAATTAGTCCTGTTCTTACTTTTTTACTATTTTTTATTCATTTTAAACGTAGGCAATTTTTTAAGCACCGCTGTATTTTAATAAAATATATTAAGCACTCAATGTTTTAAACTGATAAAAAAACATATATATATGTATATACATATATACATATATACATATATACATATATACATATATACATATATACATATACACATATACACATATATATGTGTATACACATATACACATATACACATATATACATATATACATATATACATATATACATATATACATATATACATATATACATATATACATATATACATATATACATATATACATATATACATATATACATATATACATATATACATATATACATATATACATATATACATATATACATATATACATATATACATATATACATATATACATATATACATATATACATATATACATAAATACATAAATACATATATACATATATACATATATACATATATACATATATACATATATACATATATACATATATACATATATACATATATACATATATACATATATACATATATACATATATACATATATACATATATACATATATACATATATACATATATACATATATACATATATACATATATACATATATACATATATACATATATACATATATACATATATACATATATACATATATACATATATACATATATACATATATACATATATACATATATACATATATACATATATACATATATACATATATACATATATACATATATACATATATACATATATACATATATACATATATACATATATACATATATACATATATACATATATACATATATACATATATACATATATACATATATACATATATACATATATACATATATACATATATACATATATACATATATACATATATACATATATACATATATACATATATACATATATACATATATACATATATACATATATACATATATACATATATACATATATACATATATACATATATACATATATACATATATACATATATACATATATACATATATACATATATACATATATACATATATACATATATACATATATACATATATACATATATACATATATACATATATACATATATACATATATACATATATACATATATACATATATACATATATTACATATATACATATATACATATATACATATATACATATATACATATATACATATATACATATATACATATATACATATATACATATATACATATATACATATATACATATATACATATATACATATATACATATATACATATATACATATATACATATATACATATATACATATATACATATATACATATATACATATATACATATATACATATATACATATATACATATATACATATATACATATATACATATATACATATATACATATATACATATATACATATATACATATATACATATATACATATATACATATATACATATATACATATATACATATATACATATATACATATATACATATATACATATATACATATATACATATATACATATATACATATATACATATATACATATATACATATATACATATATACATATATACATATATACATATATACATATATACATATATACATATATACATATATACATATATACATATATACATATATACATATATACATAT